>WEIV01014715.1:0-171841 GCA_013390005.1 Calyptomena viridis | reverse complement strand
TCCCCCCCGGAGCCCCAGCAGCCCCCCCGGGCCTGCTCCTCCACCTCCATCAAAGTGGAAGGAGGTGGAGGGTGCGACCAGATCACCCCAGATGAGGAGCAGAGGCTGGGCCAGGCCGGTTTCATGCAGAGGCAGTTCGGGGCCATGCTCCAGCCGGGGGTCAACAAATTCTCCTTGAGGATGTTTGGCAGCCAGAAGGCCGTGGAGAGGGAGCAGGAGAGGGTTAAGTCTGCCGGGTTCTGGATCATCCACCCCTACAGCGACTTCAGGTACAATCCCCCCTTCCTGACCCACTCCAAGGCAGCTGGCCTGTCCCTTCCCACACCACCTCCTACAGTGCACCCACCCCGACAGAACTTTCCTTGGTCATCTCCTAGTCGGGGAAACTGGAGGACACATCCAACATCTGCTCCACTCAAACAATCATTTACATCTAAACTTAATTTTAGCGTCCCCACACTATTACTAATTTTAAATTGTGTTTTTAAACCATCTCTCACCTTGCCTTATTGTAAGGGAAGGGCTCTCCTTAAGTTCAGTGTAAATGGGGAAAAATGTTCCCACCTGATGCACAACTAGACTAAAAGAATGGTGTCTGCTGCTTAACTAGTCCTGCCTCCCCAGTTCAGAAGGTGTGCTCTGCCTGATTAGTGCCTCCGGTTTTCACACCTCAAAGTCCTCTCCTTTCTCCTTCCCCAAGACTTAGGGAAGGATGAGGGAAGGATGTTGCTATTGTTGCTGCTCTGTACCTCTTACTGCAGCATGGCTTGTCAGGAATTGGTACGTGCAGGGGATGGCTGCATTCATTGAGAAGGAACTTAACACCTTCAGAGGCTTACAGAGAAACAGCCTCTTGTACATCTTTTTATTTGTAAAATTAATTTGGATAGGGAATAGTTAACACTGGCTTTATGAAAGTAATGGCTTGCTTTCACTCCACAGCAACATTTCCATGGAGGTTAATAAGGAAATTAAGTTGTAAACCCTCGAGCCAGTTTTGTGTAGTTCTGCAGAGCAGAAGGGCTGTGTTTGGGTATTTCTGAGCAAAGTATTGTCTGCTGCACAGGTGAATTGTCCTCTGTAATATGTATGTAAAGTGCTGCAATCAATAATTAATTACTTAGTGCAATCAATGGCTAAGGTTTATTGCTTCAACTTTAATTACAACAGCCTTACATCTCACATTTAAAAGCACATGGCAGAAGAACATTATTCAAACACATATCTGTCACACTACATGACTTTATCGAATTCTTGGACTCCTCGAGAAACCTTGCAATATTCCCTAAAATGCAGTCAGCAAGGTAATTGCAGGAAGGAGTTCCAGGGTGGATTTGGTGCCCAAAGACAGGACCTGTGACACTGCCTATTAGGGATTTAGCAGTAGCCCACACACTTAGCAGATTCAGCACTGGCACTGACCAGATTCCTTGATGTTTGCTTGGATTAACAAATGTTATTAGAAGGCTATGTGAGTTGGAAGACTGCACTGTCATTTAAATTCAGTGCATTCAAGTGTCCCAAGCACACAGCTGAGTGAGCTTTTGAGGGCTTCCAGTAGCTACAGCATGATACATAGTCCCCACAAGGACTATGTTGCAAGCACAACCCTATCCAATTCCAGATGGGAAAGACTATAAAATTGCTTCCCAGTTGCGACTGATTAATAGCTCCCAAACACTGAAATGTGGAATGATCAGCTTTAAAAAGAGCAAAACCCATTTCATTCTCTTGGCTGTAAATCTTTGCGTTATTTGCCACAACTCTGGAGTTAAAAACTAACCAGCGTCCTTTCTTGGGTTATTCTAGCAAGGTGTTCTGTGTGTTTCACACCCTCAAGGAATTGTGGATTTAGTCTCTGGGTTGTATTTGGGTTTATGCAAAAGCAGCATTCAGTTTGCATATCTTTCTGCCTCCGTATAGTGGGTTTATTCCCTTCCATCTTTCTGGCTGTTTCAGCACAGAACCAGCCTGGCCAACTTCCGTAGCAGAAGCTGAGGTAACCACCTTGCCCAAGGTGAGATGGTCCTAAGAGTTTGATTTTTTAAGGTTCCTACTGAACCGGTGCTCATTCTTTCCAAGGATGAGGTAAGTTTGTATTTGTGAGGCACTTGGCCACTCCTAGCCTTGCACAAAGGACTGAGATGTGCTGGCAGCTCCCCCCAGCCGGGTGAGCCCACCGAGTGTGCCAGCACTGAGCTGTTCTCTGCTTGCTCATCTGTAGGAACACATGGATGACTCTTGGCTTGGAACATAATCCTGCCCTGACATAGCTGGGAATTTGTGCAGAGAAGGCACAGGGAGTTGGGTGTCCTAACCCTGGGGGCAGATTCCAGGTGGGCTGACACCTCTGTGCCTCGTGTTCCCTCTGAATTGGGGGCAAGCCCAGCACTGTGTCCCTGCTGCCACCTGCCAGCCTGGATGGGGCAGTGGCACTGAGGGGCCACTGTCTGCTCCGTGGGGATATTTGGGGGGAACTTTGTTCATCCCTGTCTCCGGGTCACTTGCAGCATGTCTGTTTATGGATGCTGCTTGGAGAGGAGGCGTGGGCTCCCATGGAAAATGACCTGTGAACAATGGCTGCCTTGAAGGAGAGGAGTGGGAGCCTTCCCAGATTCTGTTCAGGCTTTGTATTCCTTCTTTCCTGCTCCTAAAGCATCTGTCTTGGAAACAACTCACATGAATATGAATAACATTTTTTGACCTCTGGAATGCAGCAGACTGCACCAAAGAGCAGATATTACCAAAATATTTGCAATATCCTTGACCCAGAGGAGTGTGCTTTGTGCCTTGGGAATTACGCAGTGCAATGCCCGATTGCTCCACGCAATGGGTGCAAATCCTGGAGCAGTGGGATCTTGGAGACATGAGGCTCCATTAGATCCTGCACTTTGCTGTCACCAAAGCTGTACAGCAGCATTTGGTTTTACAAATTTCAAGCTCATGAATATTTAGCCCCCGAGCTTGTTTTCTGTGTTTTTGGAGAAGCCAGAAGGTGCATCTCCAGGTGTTTTGGTGGAGCTCCAGACCTCGTGACTCCTGTCTCAGTACAGCTGGAGAGGGAAGTTGTGCATGGAACACTCCAGCCCGATTTACTGCTGCAAAGTGACATTGGTGTAATTCTCTGACTTCATGGAGTTGCTTCTCCTTTGTGTTATGGAGAGGAGTTCCTGATTTAGAATAGAACAGAGGCTTTCATCATTGTCTCATTAAATTATCATTTTAGCATCTAATATGGCTAATTCCAGTGGCAAATCTATGACCCTCCAAGAGTAAAGCAGATTAATATAGATTCAGGCTCTGTTGATCTCCGCTTTTAGTCCATTGTGAGGGGAAAAGACATCAAGTGACCTTTATAAAAGCCAAGCTCAGTGCCTCTGAGTACTCCTGACTAATGCAGTGGGCTGGTTCTAGAAGCACTTAAATGGTGTCTTAGCAATTTCTAATGAAAATCAGGAAACTGGCTCCTGTTCTGAGGTGCAGATGTATGTGCTGGCAGCTGGAGTTTGTTTGCATCTGTGGTTGATCACACATCAGTGCAGAGCCAAACTGTATTTCCTAGATCAGGATTTATCTGTGTCTTTGGAAGCTTTTTCACTGGGTAGATAGAATTGTAATTTATTGCTTAGAGGAAGCATTGATCCAGTACAATTGGTTTAATAAAAAAATTCCAGACAAACAATGATCTGTCTAGTTTGTAGCTGACGGAAGCATATGGGTTGTAGCTGCTGCCCAGAATTGCTTGCAAAAAAAGTGTAGTGTGCTGCTTTTAGAAAGACCTGAGAACAGATACACTATCTGAGGGACCAAAATAGTCCAAACAGTGGATGTAAATAGAACTGCACATTATACACTGCCCAGTAATCTATTAACTTCTTCACAGAGAAGCTGCTGTCTCTTTGAAAACAATGGAAAATATTCCTCTCAGTAACAGACACAACTACAGATTGTAGAATTCTTCTCTTCACTCGTGATACTTGTCTGCAAACAGATCCTTGATTTTATTTGCTGCCTCTGCCAGAGCTCCCTGGCTGCTGGGACGCAGGGGAGATTTCTGTGGCACCAAAAAAACCAGATGCTCAGGTGTGAGGTATAAGGTAGGGGGAAGAACAAAATCATTTGCTTCCCTTCATGCTGCAGAGTCATTCAGCCTGCCTTCTTTGGGGCAATCAGTGGGATCTGCTAATTACAGTCCAGATATCTGAACCCAGTAGCACCGGTGGGACTGAGCAAAACTGGGAGGGATGTGTGTTTGCCTTTCCCACTCTCCTGAGCAGCCCTGGTTTCCGGTGCTGCTCTGTCTGTGGAGACTGTTTTCCAGGGTAAGCAATTTGGGGAGTGTCCAGCAGTGCTCCCTGAGGTGGCTGGTGCTCCCTGCTCTCACACAGAGATGCCCTTTCTCCATCTCGTGCCCAAAATGCTGCTGCTTGTGCCGGCCTGGCTCCATCCCTGGTCCCGTGATTGCCCTCTGCTCTTAGCAGAGCACATGGAAATCGTGGGTCAGGGAAGGCTCTGTGCACAGGGAGGGCTCAGGGAACAGCTGCAGCAGTAGCAGAACCCTGTGCCTGCCCCTGGAATCCAGTGGGAAGTGCCAACAGGCCTTGGCTCTCTGCTCTTCCTCTTCCTGCTGGTGGTGTTGCCTTGGAATAACTGAGGGGGGAGTCAGATCCTGCTGCAGAAAACTTCCCTGCCAATTCCGGGGCAGTTTGGTGGAGCAGAACAAGGGGATCCATACATAATATGAAGGATAATCCAAATCCCACTGAACAGCATGGATTGGGTTTCACTTGTCTTCAGTGGACTTTGAATCAGATTGCAGAAGGAATGTGGGTTTGTGCCCACGAACTGAGGGAATCAAACTACTGCAGCCATACTTCCCATGTCCATAGGCAAGTCATCACGTGCTTCATGCCCCAGTTCACATGTCAGAGGTAGAAGAGAAATAATCCCACACTAGACAATCCTTGTAGGAAAATTGCTTTTTGTGTGAGGCATGTTCAGATGCCTGAGGAAGGCCTCAGTAAATGAAACACCTCAGTGCATCACTATGGTATATTTGAAGACTATAATATTATGGTATTTTCATGTATGTTCGTGTGCAGAAAGTAAGATAAAATAGGGTAAGTAAATACTAAAGCATTGAGATTTAACAAAGGGCTATGATTAAGATTTTTTGCATAAACTTAAGTCAGGCCCTTCATACCAATCTCTGCCAATAGATGAAGACATCTCTCCCACAGAGGCCCATGGCCCTCAGTGCACTCGGGGATGGTTCCCTGGGGAAAAACTATTTAGCATTTTCTCCATTTCTCCTTGTAAGATAACACACCTTATTTATTGTATCTCACTCAGATCCTACTCTGAAAAAAAGGTTCATTTTCTCATGTCTTTTTGTTTTTGTTATTTGACACCTAGAGTCAACTATGACAGCAAGAAATGTTCATTTTGCTTCCTGACACCTTGGCCAGGAAACTGGTACTGCCACCCCCAGGTTATAGTGAGGTGGAGAGACTCGTGGAGACTGAGGTCAAAAACATCCATGAACTTGGTGTAGTGGAATCGAGGCCCAGCTTTGCAGAGCAGGAGGCCCTGCCCAGCATCCCTTGTGTTCAGAGCTGTGCCCTGGGGTGCTTGGCAAGGAATCAGCCATCCCTGGCATCCAGAAGAGGAGGGCACAGGGCTAATGACTACCTTTTAAGAATAATGGGTGCCTTAAGAGGATGGGGACAGTGTGATTTGGACCATTTCTGAGCGTGGCTTGGGGAACTGCCAGACTGGGAAACAGCTGATCCCACCCACCCTCTTCCCAAGCCTCTGGTGGTTGTTAGTTTGTCTGTTGTTATAGCAAAAAAATAATCATCACTGTAAACAATGACATCATGTTCTCTTCAACCAGCTAAGAATATTATTGTGATTCCAGTTCTGGATTGGGCTCTTTGCCTGACACCTCTGCAGGCACGTTTTGGCAGAGGGGGAGTTGCCAGGGCACTGCCCACCTGCCCTGGCCATCACACTCCAGCTGCAGTTCCTTATCTCTTCCACTGCAAACCTGCCAGATTGTGCAAGAAATGGGCTCCTAGAGAAAATCTCTTTCCTCAAGCCCTTCCTCCCATCCTGACAGGAGCACGAGCTCTCTGGGAAGAACTGGATTGAACCCTGTAACAACTGTACCATAACACTGTGTGTGTATATATATATATATATATATATGTATATGTACAGCCAACCTCCCTTCTGCTGTTTCATACCCTGAGCTTTCAGCCTGGCAGGCTGATTCTTAATACAGTGTTTTGTACAGTTGTTAAGTTTTTAAAAACCCAGATCAGTCCCTGTGCTCAGCACGATAATATTCACTGGCAGGCTGTGCTGCACTGCCCTGTGCCCTGAGTGAGGCAGTGGCCAGGGAGGTACAGCAGGGGAACAATGATGCACCACATTCTTGGGTTGCTCTCCAGGCTTCAAAGGGAAGCACACTCTGCCTTTCACAAACTCTCTGCTCGTTTTGTCCTTTTCACCCTTAGTCCCACTCTCTCCAACCTGCTGTTTTCCCCATCCCTCACTTCAAGTTTCTCATCCCACCAGTCCCATCTCCATTTTCTAGGCTTCTTGTGGCAGGTTTCTTGTCCAGCCAGTCCTAGATCCCAATATCCAGCTTTTCAGCTGATCACTAAGATTTCCTCTTGGTTCTTCCTATCTCCTCTGACCCCTTGCAGTGTTCCAGTTGCAGTGTGTTGACTTGGCTCTTTACTCAGTCCAGCTCCAACCTCCATCCTTACCCTTAAGGTTTTTCTCTGGGTGTGTCTCTCCAAATTAGTTCCCTCTCCTACACATTCTTAGTTGCTCTTGTCCTTCCAAGTCTTCGAACAGTCTCAGTTTTCTCAGTCCCCTTCCTGATTTAGGAATGGATCCTTTTGCCTAGTAATTTAAAACCCTTCCACATTATCCTTCTTTCTATCCTTGGGCGCTAATGGTGTTTAGACAGACTCAACCCATTTTTATATATACTGTTTTTTAGACTTGAAGTACTTCAATCCTCAGAGCTAAGCATTTAAAATGATGAATTTGTATAGAAGCACAATCTCCCCTGCATTAATATGAAGCAGATTATGTTTGAGGGAAAAATGTGTTTTCTGAAGATGTTTATTAGTAGATGGACACGGAATCAGAGTAGGATTTCTCAGTACTATTGTAAGGAGGTAAACTTGGGTTTTCAATACAGGGTTACTCTGGTTAGGTAACTGTGCTAGTGCTTTCTGTGGCACTGAGGGTTTTTCTGCTGTGGAGTCAGTGCTGCTGCACTGAAATCCATTTATTATACAGATAAAAGAGTGATCTTTGTCTGGAGATAACATAGTGTCATTTTAGCTTGAAACCATTGAAATTTGTCTTTGTTTCTGATGTGTTATGAGCATCTCATTAGCAAGCCCATGAATCTCTCAGTTTGCTCTTGAAACCAACTATCTGAGCTCTCATCTCTGCCAGAGCAGAGATTTCTTCCTTTCTCTTATTTTTGAAAGCTGTGTTGGTGCCAAGGCAGTTATAGGTCAATTGAGTTATTGTTGGTTCTAATTGGCACTCTAACAAGCTATTAAATCAATTTACCTACAGATGAATGTCACTCAAAAAGAAAGGTGCCAACTCCTTTTGAGAACTTCAAAAAAGCCATTTCCACTGCTGAGTGTGAGGGAAAGGCCAGGCTGGAGGGAACTGGCTTCTGAGGGCAGGAGATTTCACCCCTAAATGTTCGTGCCACGAGCTCTGGGGCTGAACAAGGTCCAGACTGTTCCTGTATGAGGTGGGATGAGACTATTTCTCAGGAAGAATTAGGAGAATCACCAATTCTGACAGATGCTTTTATACCCCTTCCCTGGTCTGTAACAGAGTGTGGGCTCATTTCCAAACGGAGAGAGCTGTGTCCTCTCCCACTCCTTCTCTGCTCCCGTGTCCCACACCCATCCCTGTGGCTGCTGCTGCAGGTGCAGTGCCCACAACCACCTTTCAAGCCAGGCCGGTGACATCATTGCCTTTTGGATGTCTGTAGGGATCTGTAACTTCCCGAGATTTACTTGCTTTACTTGCAGGAGAGTCAGAGTCATTATGGTGAACCGGGTTGATTTAAATTCCTTTCTGAAACGTTTAGCTGACCTCTTCCCCCAGCAGCAATACAGAGCTCGTTCCACGGAGCTGAGCATTTCTGGGCGAGGTGGTTGTGTGTGTGTCTGAGCCTCCGGGGCAGGACGAGGTCTCTCGCCCAAGTGGCACCGCGTGTTCCCCCTGGGGGCTCCGGGTATGACGAGCAGTAAGGAGTGCCCAGGTGTCCTTAGGCACTGGGCTGCGTTTGGGTGAGGCACAAGGCAGAGAACACAGCCTGGCTCTGTGCGGCTCCACAGCTCTGCAGTGCTGACAGCACTAAACCCGGGGTTTGTCAGCAGAAACAGCACTCAGGACTCCAGAACAGAGGAGAGGGAGCAGATGTGTACTGGGCTAACAAGGTGCTGTTACAGAGACCTTTCCCACGTTGAATCGTTTGCTACCTGGGATGTGCCTTTACAAATTGAAATTGTTCACTCCGTGCAGTATATTCACAGTGGCTGCCATCAACTGTGGTCACCCCGTGCCCGGTGTGAGCTCCAGGCTGTAGGAAAACCAGGCTCTTATCTCCCAAGGAGACGCTGCAGGCAGCGGGGGAAGACAGTGCCGTGAGAGCAAAGCAGATGAGCATCCAAAGGGGAATTCCAAGGTCAGCTTGAGGGCCCACCACTTCCACATCGTAGGGGCACACCAGCTTCCCCAGCGATGCACAAAAGCTAATCTCATTTGTGGTGACTCGTCCAAATGTGCTAATTAAGGATTTAAATGTCTGTCTCTGAGATGGAGGGGTTGTCTGCGTTCGTGCATCCATTGTTTCGGAGCTCAGAGGCAGGAGAGGAGCTGCAGGTTGCCAGCTGACTCCACTGTAGCTGTAATTCCTGGTTTTTTATTTTCACAGCCGTGCTCGGGGTGCTTGTGGCTGCCAGGAAATGAGGAAATCGGTAACTCCCCATCCCTGTGCACGGCTCCGGTGGGACTGTGTGCACAGGAGCTTTGCTGGGAGTCAGTGCTCCTGGTGGGAGCTGCTCTTACAGTGTGATCCTCAGTTCCACCTGAGCACCTTGGGTGTTTTTCCACAGTGAAGTGCATTTGGATTTGCCTGAGTGTGAGAAGGAAATGTCTTGCAAAGTTATCGGTGCTCCAAAGCTGGAGGGAGATAACAGCTGCATTCCAGAGACTGGGAGACTCCAGGTTAATAAGTCCTTTTCCTCACCCAGTGATTTCGGAGCACTAACACTCACCCGGGGCGGTGGTGTGTGTCTCCCGGGGACCGATTATCCAGCCCCGCTCCATGTGTTCCCTCACCTCTGCCCACCTTTGTGTCCAGGGAGGTGGTGCAGAGCAGGGGTGTGGGCTGAGCCAGAGCAGTGACATCCCGGCTCTGTGCACAGGGGATGTTCCTGGCAGTGTCCTGGAGCAGCTCTCCCGACAGTCCAAAGGATAAGAGAAATGATAATGATGACTGGCTCGGTGCAGCTTTTTTAACAATAGCAAACCCACTTTCATTAAGCACAAATTCCTGATGCTCGACCTTTCCCCCTTGCTGTAAAGTACTAATGCAGGCACAAGTTATACTTCTATTAATAACAAGAGGAATGCATTTTTTCATCCCTGTTTTTCTGTGAATTGTGGGGAGGGAAGGAGAAAGGACCAGTCTAGACTACAGATGATGGTCTGTTCTCCTTGATGCCCATACAAAGCATTTGTGTCATTCTCCCATGCTCATTTAGCTGCAGATGCACTTTGAATCATAAGCAATGTAAAACAGCCAGAAGGACAAACTGGAAGGCAAGTCAGGCATCTGCTTGGGACCCTGTGAGCCATCCTGAACAGATACTCTTGATTTCTCCAGCTTTGAGAAAAGGATGATGGTGCTGCCAGGGGCTGTGGAAGATCCTGGAGGACTCTAAAATATTTTAATGTAGCAGCAGATACCAGAGTAGATGTCAGCAAGGGTGTGGTTTCATGAGAATCTCTTCTTGATTATCCATTTCTGTGTGCTGCTGTAGCTTGTCTCTCATGTCTCGTCCATCTTTTGTTAGGACCACAACCATATACTGTTAGGTGATTTCTGAATCATTGGTTCCTTTGTCTTAATAAGGGAAGTGGTTACCAGCCCTCCACAGTTCCATGTATGGTGCTATATTGTCTGACACATTTAGAACTAGGCTGGAAAAAGAGAGGGAAAAAGCCTGCATGGAGAGGGAAACAAGATGAATTTTACCTTTTATGTCTGTAAATGAGAACTGTGCAGCCCCTGCATGGGGTTTGGAGATGCTCTAAAAAGAAAATGTTCCATCTTTTCCTCGCTAGACACGTGTATTGCAGGATCCCTTTGGGAATATGTGACTCTTGCCTTCAGTTAACACTCCTGAATATCAGGTCTGGCCCAGGAGGTGGCAAGATGTCTGTCCCTTTCTGTGCTGTGGCAGCTTTAGGAAGCATCCTTTCGTCTGGTGGCTGTTGGGAATCCTTTGGATAATGTGCTGTGACCTTTGGCTTTCAGTGCAAACACAAGTGTGCTTCAGGTCCTGCTGGCCATGGTTACACTGTGCATGCTGTGCTTAGAGCAGCAAATGCCTGGGTTGAAGACATGCTTAAACTCCAGGTTTGGAGTGACTTTTGGCTAAACCCTGACTGGTTTTGGACAGTTTGTGCTCCCTACTTTTGTGAAGCCACATGGAAGGTTCCACTATTCTGGTCTCTTCTCAGTGTATTCCCTTGGTGACTGTGCTCCTCCACTGTCCCTTTGCAGCACAGGCACTCCTCTCCCATCTGCTCCTGATCCATCACCCAAACAGGGTGAATCCCACTGGCTTCTCGTTTGTAGATACTCTTGGGAATTTGGGCCCGAGCCTTCCAGACCCGGGAAGCTCCTCTTGCAGCACGAGCAGGAATTTGGGCTACCAGTGGCAGATGTGGGGATGGCCCAGGACTCCTGCTTTTGAACAGGGCATCTGGAAGCCTCATTTGCAAGTAAATTCACACAGGCAAATCTGCAGTGCAGACAAAAAAAGATTTGCCTTGACATCATCTGCCCTGCTCTGACTGCGCAGTCAGGAGAGCAGTGCACAGCTCCTGCCTCTCCAGCTCAGCAGAATTAAGGCTAAGCTTCATCATGAGCTAATGCAAGCTGTTCCCACCCCACATAATTGGCTGCTGGATGCTTTGTGTCTGTCTAACCATTGCTGCATGTGGGTGGATGTGTTGTGTGTGTGTGAATGAGTCTGCTTGGGAAATTAATACATAACATCGGGGGTGCATCTAATAATACAGTGTCTGGGCATGATGGGGATGGGAGAAGTGTAAACCAGAGCTGAGCACATCAAACGTGTACAAAGATCACTCTCACGGTACCACAGGGTGGTGATTCCCACAGCCAGACCACCTCTACCTCTTTTTTCTCTTCCCCCTGCCCTAAACCACCTCAGAAGTGTGTCCAGTCCTATGTTTCCCATAGCTGAAATTGCAAAGCAGGATAAAAAGCAGTGAAATTTCTCTAAGGCTCAGTCCTCAATCACCACAATCCTCTTTGCAGGGTTGAGCCCCCCAGTGAGTAGGAAATGCCAGAGCTGTTGGTTTGTCCAGGGGCATGGAAGCCAATCCATGATCCTCTCCAGGAGCATAGCTGTGGAGACACTGAGGGAGGGAAGTCATGCCTGACTCGGGGACATAACCCCTGTGGGACTTGGCAGCTGTTCTAGGGTATTATTTTCTCGAGGCTGAGCTGTTCCTAAACACTTCCTCCAGTGCAGTCATCACACACACACCCTCTCCCAGGAATGGCAGCCCATCAGCATTTCTTCCCAGTTTCCTAGATAAGAAGTGCACAGACAAGCTGTGAAAGAGCTCAACAAGATGCCTTGACATGAGTCACTCACATTTTCCTTCAGCCTGGCCCACGAGTGAGCTTTTGGCCTCACTTTCTCTACACATCCTTGTGGCCAAGATTTTTCCAGGGAAAGAGCACCTATTTCAAATAAGAACCTGGTTCAAATAAGACCTGGTTACTAAGATCTGCAGTCCAGTTAGGGAAAAAGTGGTTATACCTCCAGTTGTCTGGTTCATGGCTTTCCTACAGCTGGTCCAAGAGGAGGGAAGAAAAATCTTCACAAACTCTTGGAAAACTGGTTTTTCAGAGGCAAAATATGTGGGCCTGGTTAGCTCAGGAAGCAGAAGGGAGGATATTCCAAATGAAGTAGTTTTGTAGCATATAAGGTACCCTGAGCATTATAAATCTGGGCTGTTGACAGAGCAGACTACTAACCTTTAGAGGCAGCAAGTGCTTGTGGTACAGGTCAAATAATGCCCTTCAGCTTTACTCAGACCCACCCTGGAGGGAGCTGCACTTGCACATTGTTCTGCATTTCACCTCAGCCTTGGCCTTGCTGCAGTGCTGGGTAAGATTATTCTCCACAGTCTGGAGCTCTTGGGGGTGCAGAAGGATTGATGATCATTTCGTTGAAATGAAGTGTTGTTAGCAGACACAAATTCCTGGGTGAGAATCCATTCCAGCTCACGGGGGTGGCACTGGGAATGAGTTTTCCTCCTTGGAGGCACCTCAGGCCTGTGTGTCACACACGTAGCTCTGTGTCTGGCACTGTGTGAGACCTGCTAATGCTGCACCAGCCCAGAGCACACTCTGTTTGATGTGTGTGCAATGGATCTTCAAAGCAGGGGTTACTGAGCCCACTGCTCTGTTGCTACAGCACAAGTGTTTTAGAGCACTGACTTTTCTGCTCTTCGCCCACAAAGCAGCTATTTCTGATTGAATTCATTAGGAGATTGCTAATTTACTACCTGAATAGCTAACGAGCTAAGACAGGTTTGGATGTCCTGGAGAGCAGAGTTAACCTGCTCTCTGCTTTTCCTGGACTCCAGTGGAAGATCAGCTGCTGTTCCCCACCAGAGCACTGAGGATGTTGGCTGGAGGGACTTGCAGAGCTTTCTCCCAGGTACCCTCAGCACTGAACCATCTTCCTGCTCCTCCTCAGGCTCCCTGTGGTGTCCCCAGTGCCAGCCAGTTGGGCTGACTCACAGGGAGGAAAACCCTGCCTTCTGCCTTACTCTCAGCTCACTTAGAAGGACTGGAGTAACTGAAAAGAACTAAAACACAGAAATCCTGAAATGAGGCATTATTGAAGTACAAGTTGCCAGGCAGTTTGTGGGATAGCCCAGCACATCCCTGCACCCACTGAAAGCAAAGGCTAAGCCAGTGCCTGCTGCCTTGAAATTGGGTCCTGTGTGTGCAGAAGTAAAAAACCACGAGAATAGCTCATGTTTTAGAGGAAAGGCCCCTTTGAGAGTCTGTTCTTCTTGGAAAAGCTGGAATTCATTGAGACATTGCTGCCATCCTACGTTCCCAAAACAGGGCAGGGAGCAAACCTGCCTGTAGCACCACAACTAAAGGATAAGACACGTCTTTTAAAATGCAAAACCTAAATCCTGGAATAGTGTTTTCTGGCTGTAACTTTCAGACTCTGGAGCATGTTTAGGTTCTTTTAGGGTTTCTCCTTCCCGACTCAGGACCAAAAGTAGATTTTTGGCAGGGAGGGCAAAGTGCCATCACCCATCTCACAGTTCCATGTGCTGCTCAGGCTTCTCAGAACAGACCCTGTGAGGAGTTCCTGCCTTGCAGTAAGGGGGGGGTAAAATTTAAAATGGATTTAAAATACACACTTAAACCTCACTTCGTGGAATCTGCACCTTTAATAGACAGGGAAGTGTTTGACACTCACTGCCTTGGAGCAGGTCCCTGTCCTGCTGTTCTTTTGGTGATCACTTACTGTGTCAGCAAAGCAACCTGCACGTTTGTTGTACCTGAAGGCTGTGGCAGTGATAGTGGCCATGTGTCCAAACATCTTTGCAGAGATTGTAGCATGTCTGAGCCTGATGCCAGAGTGTAAATACAGGGGGTTTTCATTATTTTGGGGGTTTTCATGACTATTGTATCTGCACTGTCCCAGCTGTTTGTAGAAAGAGCTTTGTTGTATTTCTGTGAAATAGCAAGGATCTGTATTCCTGTTTTATGTCTGGAATACTAATACACAGAGAAACTACATTCTTTTCTAGTGAGTTGCTCACACACTCTGAACTTGAGTGGTACAGACATCACAAGTCCCTCAGTGCCAGGACTGTCCTGCCCTTCCCTGCAGTGTCCCTCTAGGATGGAAGCTGGCAGGTTGGAGCCTCCTTGTTATGTATTGATGGAAAATGGGCTGCATCAAGCTGAATATATTTCTGAAACAACTTGTTTCTGCCAGGTTGTTCATTCTAAAAATATATTTATTTCTAATTGCTGAGCAGAATACTTAATGAATTCTTCCTTCCCAAGAACAATTAATCAAATAAATGATTTAGGACTGGCACTTGCTCCCCCAGGGCTCAATGGCTGAGTTCCATTGACTTAAATAGAGCAGAGCAAGTCCAGCCCATACTGGAAAAGATTTATCTAAGCATTTTTTAATGGTGCCCATCACTATTTGTCTGCATGTCTCTGGCACTCTGTGTATTGGAGGAGCAGAGTTTTGCAACCAGTGTTTTCCTGTTTGTATATTTTTAAAAAGAGATTTATTATGCAAATTTCCTTTTATTTTAATGGGGGCTTGAAGTGGTGAGGAAAGAAGAGGCTGCAGTTCCAGCTTGCTCTGGAAGGTTTCTTGGCAGGAACAAATGGCTGGAGAGGACAACGGGGGTCACTGAGACCCTGCAACATCTCTGTCTTGATAAAGGAGAATCCCCTGGGAATCCCCATGGCTCCATAGAAGTCAGAAATGCTGCAGCCTGTCCTGGAAAGAGCAGCAGAGCTCCATCAGCATCCTGCATCTTGGCACAAGGCAGGGACATGCTGGGAGGAAATGCCTGGATCCACCACCTGCTTCCTGTGCAGGAGCGTCCGTGGCACATTCCATGGCACACAGGAAGGGGAAAACCAAACTGGCTCCATCCTCTGTGGGTGTGACTGTCCCTTCTGGGGAGAATACACTACAAATGTCCAGTTTCTGAGCCTTTCATTCTCCTCAGAGTATGAACCAAATCCTCCTCATTTTCCCCACGGTGCTGCCCTTAAGCTTTTGCAGGGTTTCCTCATTTGAGTGCGTTCGGTGCAGAAACATTTCAGGGAACAACAGGAGTTTCTCAGGAACTGGAAGAGGCTTTGGAGCCCAGTGGCTCCTTGCATGGGGATGTGCCTTTCTGTGGAGCTGAAGGGCTTTGTTGTGAGCTGAGTGCCCTTCAGACACTGAGTGTGAGGACTCCTGTCTCCTCCTCCCTTCTGCTGGGCACTGGGTGGCTGAGGCACTGGGTGGCTGAGGCACTCTGGAGCAGCTGCCTCTCCCTGCCTGCATTTTCCCAGCTGGCAGATGCTGAGTGAGACTCCAGCAGCTGCCCTAACGTGCTTTGAGGTCAAAAGGAGACAATCCCTTGGGAGCTCCACAGTGTTTCAGCACATGCAGTGATTAATTCAGCATCCCATGATCGAGGGGCTGCTGGATTCAGGTGGATGCCTTGGGTAAGCACAGCCTTAGCACAGTGAGTTTCTTCTGAGACTGAAAATAATCAGGAGCAATTGGACTTTTTTTCCCCCTTAACTGCTGCATTTTTAGAAGGTGATTCATCTCTTGTCTGGGGTCTCAGCTACCTGAATAGCCCCAAGATCCCAGCAGCATTAGTCTTTTTGAAGATTCATTGTGCTCCATTCCAGCCTGAATAACTCATTACAAACAAGAATCTGATGTTGGCAGAGGGAGAGTTGGGGAGGAAAAGTATTTTGTGCTCTTGAAACTAAACACACATAGGCAGCACCTCGTTACATTTAGATGTCTTGCTCCCATCCCATCTTCTCTTTGCTATGGAAAGAGGCTCATGGCACTGTGTGCTCAGCCTTGTCTGAAACAGTGATTCCAAAATCTCCCACCAGGGCTAAAGTAAGGATGTAAATCAGTGTTCTTCTGTGGTTCTGTAATGGAGCTGAAGTTCAGAAACAGTAGCAAATTATCCTCCCTCCATCCCAATCCATGGTCCTTACACATTGCTCCTTTGGGATTTCCTCCAGCACTTCAGCCATAGTCACTGAGCAGGCAGAAAATTCACACTAAACAGTTGCTTCCCTGTTGGCCAAGGTGTTTTTAACCCAGAAGCAAAAGAAGGTAAAGAAGGTATTTGACTTGGGAGTGAACTCTCTCTCCCAGGTGTTCCTGCCCTGTGCTGTGAAGCCTCCAGGTCTGTGGTGAACTGTCCTTGTGTTTGGGAAAGCCACTTGCAGCCAAGATATTCCATCTCTGGCTTTCCCTCCTCTCAGTGAGCATGTGGTTTAGGAAGTTTTGAGCCTTTAGAGTGAGACAGCTTGGAATATGATCATTCCAGCAGACCACTGGGAGACCCCAAACTTCTTTCTATTACCTCTTTCTGGCAGCTTCCCATCCTGCCATTAAGCGGGAAAGAGGTTGGACTTTTTCTCTGGCATGTGCAGGGCTCACACAGAGTGGTGGAAATGTGTGCACAGGTGCTGAAATCTGGCAGATGCTGCTGCTTGTCTTGGATATGAATCCTGGGAACTTCAGAAGTTAAAGAGAGGAAGAGAGAGCACGTGTGGCTGTGGGCAGAGTGGGGTAAAGTGCTTCATGTGGCTGAACAGCAGCTGCATCAGGCTCAGGTTTGGCATCTTCAGGCACAGGAAGTTCTTCTGTGATTTTTGGTCTTTCATTGCAAGGTGGCTGGGTTTAATCACAGAATCACAGAATCTAAGGGGGGGGTAGGTTGGAAAAGACCTTTGAGATCATCAAGTCCAACCTATGACCCAACACCATCTCCCCAACTAAACCCTGGCACTCAGTGCCACATCCAATCTTTTTTTAAACACTTCCAGAGATGGTGACTCCACCACCTCCCCGGGCAGCCCATTCCCATGGCAAATCACTATTTCTGGGAAGAATTTTTTCCTAACCCCAAGCTTAAACTTCCCCTGATGCAGCTTGAGATGTGTCCTTTGTTCTGTCACTGGTTACTGGGAGAAGAGACCGACCCCCCTCCCCGGCTACACCCTCCTGTCAGGGAGTTGTGGGGAGTGACAAGGTCTCCAGGCTGAACAAAAGGTCAGGTCCTCATTAAAGCACATACAGAGTTGTCTCTAGAGCTGCTGAGCCCACTGGTGACCTGCTCTGGTTGTCCTGGTGGTTCATGGTACAAAGGCTATGGGTTGAACCCCAAACCTGGCTCTGGGAGCCTCAGTGAGAGATGGTGGGATAATCACAGAACCACAGACTGCCTTGGGTTGGAGGGAACCTTAAAGCCCATCTCCTTCCTCCCCCTGCCATGGGCAGGGACACCTCCCACTATCCCAGGTTGCTCCAACCTGGCCTTGGACACTTCCAGGGATGGGGCAGCCACAGCTTCTCTGGGCAACCTGTGCCAGGGCCTCCCCACCCTCACAGGGAAGGATTCCTTCCCAGTATCCCATCTAACCCTGCCCTTTGGCAGAAGAGACCTTCTGTTTCACCCCACTTTCCATCTGGGGAGACTGGAGTTGTGACTCCTAATCCACACCGAGCTGTGCCAAAGCAATGCCCAGGAGGAACGTTTTTAGCATCTGGGATGGATGGAAGTCTTTTTCTCAGCTGGCTGAGGTAGCTCAGATGACTTGGCTCACTGCTGCCTGCCTTTGTCACTTCCTTGTGGACTGCTGCAGAGCATTTGGGCAGAAATTTGTCGGTGCAGAGCAAACCAGCCACTCACAGAAAGCACAGCAGTGTCCCCTCCAGCAGCCCCCACTCTCTAAACTGGGATCCTTACCTAGTTGTGTGACTCATGTAATTTCTCTGCCTTATTTTAGTGTTTCGTTTTATTAAATTTGGCTTCCTAGTGGTGAGGCTGACATCCTCATCTCACAAAAACTCATATGAAGAGAGACACGTCAACATAAAATGTTTAAGAACCCAGCTTGTTATCCTTGGAACAGACCAAGAAGACAGTGGTGGGATGTGGGTTACTTGTTCCAGGAGTCACTGCCACTCCTGGAGCTCCGTTTTCTCTGAACTGAGAGACACACCCAGGAACCCCCGTGCCCTGGGCTGGGCCCTCAGTGTGGGCAGAGGGAGGGGGAGATTCTGCCCCTCTGCCCCCTCAGGTGAGACCCACCCGCCAGGCCTGCGCCGCCCCTGGGAACAACAGCAGGAGCACCTGGAGCTGCTGGAGAGAGTCCAGAGGAGCCACGGAGATGCTCCAAGGGCTGGAGCCCCTCTGCTCTGGAGCCAGGCTGGGAGAGCTGGGGAGGAGAAGGATCCAGTGAGACTTAATTGTGGCTTTCCAGTACGTGAAGGAGCTGACAGCCTGGAGAGGAACTTGGGACAAGGGCCTGGAGGGACAGGACAAGGAGGAGTGGCTTCCCTCTGCTAGAAGGCAGGGTTAGATACTGGGAAGGAATTGTTGGCTGTGAGAGTGGGGAGGCCCTGGCACAGGTTGCCCAGAGAAGCTGTGGCTGCCCGCTCCCTGGAAGTGTCCAAGGCCAGGTTGGACGGGGCTTGGAGCAACCTGGGATAGTGGGAGGTGTCCCTGCCCATGGCAGGGGGTGGCACTGGATGGGCTTTAAGGTCCTTTCCCAGCCAGAGCATTGTGTATCTCCATGACTGTATGATCTATATCTCTATAAATGATACAATAGTCACTTCCCTTCACAGACCTGTGTACAAACCAAACCCTGGCCCAATGTTGCTGCTCTTTGAGACACTCCAGAACTCCCCAGTGCACATCCACCTTCCTGACAGACTGCCCGAACATTGGGATTGACTCGTGCTGGATCTTGGATATGGGCCAGGACCCAAACTTCATAATGTCACAACTTATGCATGTCTTCAGGCTTTAATCCTTCACATTCCACAACATTCCTGATGACTTGGAAGCTGCAGCCCTTATTGATCTCTCCATTCTCTACAACAACAACATATGGCACGTTTCCATGGCAATAGGTCCCCCTGAAGGGGCTTCCTTCTTTTCCTCAGTTTATTGGTCTTTTCCATTATTAAATCATCAGAGATAAATGCACGCAGAGAAGGGTCAATGTCTGGATCAATGGGCAGCAAACAAAGAGGAACTTTTCCATATTCATACAAGCAGGAGATTTCAGAAGATCAAACAATGCAGAATTGCCGGGCCCTTAGCATGGCAGGCTCATGCATAATGTATTCTGGGAGCACGGTGGAATCAATACACATCCAACACCTTGAAAACCTCTGGGAGTCAGCGTGGAGGAGGTGGAGGAGAGGGGAATCCAGAAATATTCATGAGTACAGCAGGGTGGGGTGTGAAGAGGGGGTTAAGCTCTCCTGGCCCGGGCTTTGTGCCATCGGAGCAGCTTTGGTTAAGTGCTACAAATAGAACATGGTACTGAATTCTTTAAGGCTGAGAGGGTGGGAGGTGGGAGGTTTCTTCTGATGGAGGGTGATAAGCCAGCTCACCCTTGGGCAGAGCTGTGGCTCTGAGGAGAGAACCCCAGTGCAGGGGAGCCCCAGGTGCTCTGACCTTCCACGGGGGAGACGATCCACCCGCACAGGTCGGAGCGGGGTCTGTGCTGCTTTCCTTCCAGAGGACTCTTGTGCTTCTAAACCTCCCACTGCATCTGGACCATATTCTCTCCCCATGGCATCTTCAGCCACTGCTGTGATGAATTTCCAATGCAGAACAATTTCTGTCTGTGATCACCTCAGTGGTGCTGTGAGAACAACAATAAATTGTCTGTGTTCGGTGGGTTGTTGGTCCTTTGGGCCTCCAAAAACAGAGGGAATAAGCTTTCCTACAAGTAGTACCCACAGAAATGTCACTGCTTCTGCAGCTTGTTGTTGCAGGGGAGTTCTCCATGAGATACTAATAGCTGTGTCCAAGTGAGAAAATACTAATAATGCTGTTTTAGTCGGAAATGGGATGTGTGCCCTGTTGGCCTCTGTGCTCCAAATTTAGAGCCGGAACAAACAGAGTCTCTTGTGGCCATCTCTGTTTCTGTGGGAGAAATGAAATCTTGTTTATTTTTACCTTTCTGGGAAGATTGGGTTCTAAGTATAGATTTAAGATAGGGTTTAATTTGTTAGGGTGATACCTGCAGGCAGGAAGGCAGTCGAGGAGCTGGTCAGTCAACTACTTCATGCTGACTTTTCTTCTCCTTGTGCCATGTTTGTGTTTCAGCTTCATTGGACATGGAGTGCAGGGGTTATTGTCTCTGTGTGGTACAGTGTGTGTGCAGAGCAAGGACTGGGGGGGGTGGGTTCCAATACATTTGCACTCATCAAATGGCAGATTGCACATAAAGCTCCTGCAAATGCCAATACAGTTCCTGTTAAGCACACTGCAGGGCTGGGTGGGATGTCCAGACCTCCCGTTATCCCAGGACACGGGCAAGGCTGGCAGCAGTGCCTCCCTGAGCCTCTGTGTCCTGATGTGTAATGAGCTCAGGGACACCACTGCCTCTGGAGTTCACTCACACCGAGTGGATCCCAAGGGAATGACAGCACCATCTCAGAGGGCTGTGGTCCTGGCCAAGTCACTTGAATCCTATCACCAACTTCCCTGTCTGAAAGTTAGGAGGAAGGTGTCAGCAGCTCTTTGGGATAAGGTTCCATTGGTTTTCTCACATGCTTGAACAATACTTCTCATGCTGTGGTGTTGGTTCATGACTGGTGCACTTCAGCACAAAGACAATGCAAAGTGATTGGGTTTTCTGAGGCAGAAAAGCAGGAAACACAAGGAAGTTGTTCCAGCAAAGTCCCAGAAGGTCAGGACTGTCCAGCATGGCTGATTCACAAAGCCTGTTTCAAACTGGCAAGATGGAGGCCAGAGAAATGTCTGTGTCTTGTAAATATGGTTTGTGTGAAGGACAGTCAGCAGCAGCTTCTTGGTGGCTCCTGTGGCCACTCCCATGGGCAATGCTGAGTGTCCCAGCTCAGTGTCCCAGTGGTCCCAGCATGTGGATGTTCTCCCTTCTTGCAGAGCCCACAGGAGGTGAAGGTGTTGCCTTTTCTCCTTAGCTAATACCTGATGGAAAAGGCAGCTGAGCTGTTTCCTGGTTCAGACAAACACATGGCCTTGCACACAAGGTCTGCTTCCCTAGTCCTCAATGCTTCTGAATTCCCCAGGAAAAATCTGTCACATGGAATCATGGAATAGTGTGGGTTGGTAGGAAGCTTTAAAGATCATCTTGTCCTCCCTCCTGCCATGGGCAGGGACACCTCCCACTATNGGGGGCAGAGGGGCAGATTCCCACGCTGTGTGCTGCCCACACTGTGGGATCAGCCCAGGGCACGGTGGTGGTTTTGGGTCCCAGTGCACACAGCCAGGGCACACTGAGCTTCTCACCCACCCCACCTGCAGCCTCACATCCTTCTGCTCTCATCCCTTCCTCTCCAGCCTAGATTTGTGCTTGGAATTTTCCTGGCCCAGGGGCAGCCCCAGCATTTGTGTTGGTTGGATTTCCTGATGTTCCCATGGCCCCACCTCTCCAGCCTGTCCAGGTCCCTCTGGATGTCACACAGGTCTCCATCTGTTCAAAACACCCGACAGCAGAGTGGGAGCATTGTAGGTGCTGTCAGAGAACCAGTGATTTGGGCTGACTCACATGGATGTAATGCCCTGTGTTTTGTAAGGCAGAGAAAGGGCATAATTCACAGTGCACACTGTTATAATTGCTTAAATGCATCAGTGCCTCAAACGTGTTGTTTGCAAATTGTCAACTATTATAGCTGGAATAAAAATATTGCTAAGTAACATGTGTATTTATATTTTTACAATGGAAAAGAAAGGAAATTTCCCCTCTGCTGCTACTGATCAAATTACAGATTATAACGTGACTGGAAACCTCTTCTGAGTCCAGGCAACCATAGTAGTGCTACCTCTGAATAAGTTACTTAAATCTTTGGTACTCATAGTCTATCTGTAATATAGGATGATAATACCTTCCTAATTATATCTGTTGGGATTTAATTAATGTTTGAACATTACTTTGAAAAATGCTGAGTGTTGATTATTGTTTAATAATGTAGTGTTAGTTTTAAAAATTAATGATAGAGAAGCAATAAAAATGCTACGTTGCTTGGACTGCAAATGCCATTTCCAACTATTACATAAGCAATAGCTTTCTTAATTTTCCACTTACTAAAATGCATGTAATTATATTTTAAGGTAATAACATGAGCATATGTTCTTAACTTGAAACATGGTTTGGAATTCGGCACTGCTCAGGGGAGATTAGGTGAGCAATTATGTAGATTGAAGATAATCTAAGTCAAAGGCTAAGTACAGACCTTGGAAAATTTGTTGCCTCGGGTAGAACTGACAGCTGAATTCAATGAAAATTCTGCCAGAGACAGCACAGGAGTTCTAAGAAATCCAGATGCAGAGTGCTCTCAGGGACACACTGTGTTTGGACTGGAAGATGTCCCTCCTGCACCTGCTTGTGTAAGCACTTCCAGCCCATCCCAGCTCACGGGCCTTGGGAATGCTGTCCCACCCCAGTGACCCACTGGTCCCCCTGACTGGTACCAGCTGAGGCACCGCCGTGACTTGGGCATCTCATCCAGGGGGGATGAGTGGTGACCCCTGCAGCTCCAGACCTGCCTCCCCAGTGTCCCCAGGAGGAGGCAGTGGAGCATCCATGGAGCATCCATGGAGCATCCATGTGTGAGGTGCTCTGGGAGCAGCCCTGTCCCCCACACAGCCCGGGCTACCTCCAGTCTGTTCTCCATGTGTTGGCCCAGCAGTGCAGCAGGGTTTGGTCCAGCCCGTGTTCAGGAGGAGCCGGGGTGACCTGGGCTGAAGGAGGAGCAGCTGGTGTCCAGGGAATTCTGGAGGAGGCTGGGACATGCAGAGCCAATTACCACTGCTTTCAAGAGCTTTATTCGGCATGGCAGGGGATACATGTTATTTGCATAGACCGGTCAGAAGGAATTAAAGCTGTTTGTCTTATCCTTTAGCCCAGCCCTTTCCCATTACAGAGCACTCAGAGTTGTTTTGTAAGTCCTTTGACTCTCTCTTTGGTGGGGATTCATGGCAAAGAAGTTTCCAAGCTCACGGTGTTTGAGTAACTCCCTATAAAGAAACGAATCCTTGGGCTGGGGAGTTGGTTAAGTGTCCTCTCCTGTGTTCAGGAGCAGTGAGTCACCCTGTTCCTCCCATTATCTCTGTGATAAAGCAAAGTTTGGTAGAAATACACCCACTCCTGTCCAGGAGAAGTAATGCTTCCAAAGACAAGGAAGGATCTCTTCCTGCTTTTTCCATCTCCTCTGTGAACGGCTGCTTTCTGGAGTAAACTTGGCTCCCAGTGTGGCTCCAGCCACCCTGACATGCACTAATGCTCTTTACAAGAGATGATTTCTATTTCCAGCCCCACTAGCAGTCCTGGGAATTACAGTGTGACCTCTTTCCTGTCAGGATACTTGCTGGTGAGCACAGCAGTGTCTGATTCAACTGCAGTCCAGAGCAGGGCAAGGGAGCTGCTGCTCCAGAGGAAAGGGCAGGTTTTCAGCAGCTCTTTAAAGGAATTAAGAAGCAATCCCTCCCCATCAAAGCAGAGAATGGAGATTCCACGTGGGACTCAGTAGGTGGCACTCTGTTTCTGGAGTGAGCACCAAACCTTGGGAGAGCAACTGGATTTGTCTTTGGGTTTGGTTTGAACAAGATGTGTCCATTAAAGAGCTGTTCTTGTAAGGTTGGTGAGGTTGGCCAGGTGTCTGAGCTAAATTCCATTGCTGAGGGGAATATCCTGCTGCCTGGCATTTCCAGTTAGATGACTTCTTATTTTTGCTTCACTTTGAGGCAGCGCCTCACTTCAACCCAGAGTTGGCTGCCTTTCAGCAGGAGCTGGAAACATCCAAAAAGCTTTGTTAATTTAGAGGTGAGATTGCTTGAGTCTATTTTCTTCTGACAGTACAAACACTACAGAGCCAGAACAGAAGTTGAGGCCACAAATGTGCCCACTCAGGGCAGGGTTTGAATGCTGTTCTGATCAGAGATGCTGTGCAGGCTCACCTGGAACCTCTGAGATCCCTCACAGCCCTTCCTGGGCCCATGAACTGCTCACACTGCACCGTGGAAGACTGTGCAAAAATCAAGGTTTATTTAATTTAAGAAATTACTTCCAAAAGTGATATTGTTGGCCTGCAGTTCCACTACGCACTAGACAGAACAGAAGGATGATGTAACATTCAAAACCCACAAATTAATACCTACAAAGTGTACAGACTGTCAAATCAGCTGAGTGACAGCAGCAGTGCTTAAGGAGTATATAACCCTGAAGTGTCTCTGCCACACTAATTCTCAGATGTGTTCTGTTTAAATAATATATTAGAAATTAAAAGATCAGGGTAGCAGTGCATGTTAAAATGTGATTTTCAGATCCAAGAAGCGTGCAGAGAGTAGGATGTAGTATAAAAACCAAGTGTGTTTGAACAAGACATCTGGTTTATATAGTGCTGGCTGTTCCCTGTGCTGTGAGCTGTTCAGTTGCACTGAGTCAACTACAATAAAACAATACATTTGTATTTATTAATTTTTTATGTGGGCTTTTGAAAACAGGAAGAGAAGGGAGAAGAAGACAGGATATCAAGGAAGATGTCCAAGAGATGCATCTCTGTTAAACTCTTTTGCAAGCCATATGAATAGCTTCAGGTCTGGTTAGAATCAAGAGTCAAATTCAGGTCCTCACCCTTATTTAGCCTCAGACTTCTGTGGACAAATCCCATGCTCTTAATTTTTCCATGTGGCTTCTCTATCAGCAAGACAGGGATAATAACTCCATCTGCCTCTCCTGGGTGCAGCAGAGCCAATTTCATCACTGTCAGCTCCGTGGAATCCCTGGGTGAAAGGAACAGCAGAAATACAGAAAACATGGGTTATTAATAGCTGGTGCCTGCCCTTACATGCATCACATGCACCGTTAGTCATTGTGGGCAACAATTTACAGGGAGGGAGAGGATGTTCCTCAGAGGAAACACAACATGACACAGGGATGGTATCAGACCTCTGAGGTGCTGTGGGCCCTGAGAGTCCAATCCACCCTGAGCACACCCTGCTTCAGGTGTGGGTAGGATGGAGCTGTGCAAACCTGAATAGTCAAATTTAAACTTCGAGGCAGTTTACACTGTAAAGGCAGGTGCTGGAATTGGTGTGCAGACCAAATTCCTGGTGGTTTCCAGCTTTTTCTGCCTCTTTCGTAGGGCTCAGAGGTCATCTCCTCCCTGACACCTTGGATACCCTTTTATTAGCAGGGATGCACTGGATAAAAAACTTACCTTCTGTGGTTTGTAAGTGATGGCTCAGAGGTCACAACTGAGGGGAGCCCGTGGCAACAACCTGCAGTCACTGGTACACCCTGCAGGAGAGCTGTGCCTTAGGAAACACATGATGAGGAATTTGAGCACTTCAGCTCTCCTGCCCACATTGCAAAGCATGGTTTTCCATGGGCAGGCCAGCAGGGACAGCAGGCTGGGGAGAAGAGCTTGTGAGAAGGGAGTTTGAGGAGCTGAGAACTGGAAGAGCAAGAAGTGCTGGAAATCAGGATTCAGGACAGCTGATTGTGAGAGACCAGGGGAGCTACAGTCAGGCAGAAAGCTTGGGCTTGTGTGTGGAAAACACCTCATCCTGCTGCTGTTGTCAGTGTCCCCTCGTGCCACAAAGTATGGAAATCACCACCCAGCATAAAAATAAGAGGCACAAAACTCCAAAGATCTCCAAAGAAAGCCACTTTGTGCAAGCCTGGCCATGCCTGGCTCATGCCATTAATTTGAAACTTGGGAAAAATCATTGTCTTTGTGCATATCTCCTCCTGTATCCCCGAGGGCAAATTAAAGATGGCTGGGAGGTTATTTATTTTCAGTAATAATGCACACACTGCTTCCAGACTTCCTGCCATTGTGCGATTATCGAGATTAATTGCCTGGGAAAGCTGCAGCATCATCTAAGGAAGATCACAACATGGCTTTATATTAATGCACATTGCTGTGTGACACAGCCCTGCTCTGCGAGGCACACGGACAAATGTCATTGCCGAGTGCTGCCAGCACCACTGTACCTCCAGGCTGAGGGAGGCATGTTCCCTTCCCTGCAGGGCCGTGGCACCTGGAGAGCGAGGAAGAGGGGGGTGATGACATTTTTAGAAACCTCGTTAGTGAATAACTTTGCTTATTCTGAAATCAGTTCCCATCAGCCTCTGCTGAGTGGTTCTGAGAATTGCTGGTGTGCTGCCTGTGACCCTGTCTGTACATGTGCAAGAGCTAGAATCTTAAGTATGCTTTTAGGTGCTTTAGAGTGTTGTGTTCTTACCAGGGACGGGGGCTCTCTACAGAGAAGGCTTTTAAGGCATGTTCTGCCCTTTTGGTTTTCCTGCTGAGAGTTTAACAAACTGGTGTTGTTTCCTCGTTGCAGAAGTCCTGTTGTGCAGCAGCTCAGTCTGGTCCGAGGCCCAGGCTTCAAATGAACAACCATTAACAAATGTAGGGCTTGAGGAGCTCTAAAACAAATCCAGCTCTCCTGAAACATTGCAGTGATTTTGACTGTGATGTGTCAGACAGGGAAAAGTAACATGTGACTGTCCTTCAGCAAACTCAACACTTCCCTCTGTTAAACCACTGTAAATCCAGAGTCACTCTGTTGCCATCACTGCTATTGAGATGATTGTTCATTTGCTGTGAGAAGGTAGTTGTGATCCCTTACAACCTTATAGTAGCTGCCCCTTAGAATACAGTGTAGAGCTGATGAAATCTTGGCAGTGAGTCCACACTACATTGGCATTTCTGCCTGTGAGGATTTGGAGGGGACTGGAGCACCACTGTGTTGGGCAGTGAGACTCTGACACTCAGGGAAGCTGCTAGTCCTCCCTCTGGGGGAGTTGTGACCACATTGGCTGATTGTGAATCCTTAATAACTGCAGAAAATCTTTTAAAAAGTCGCAAACAAACAAATTAGGGATTATACCTTCAAAAGAAAAGTGGATGTTATTGTAAGGGCCACTGGATAATATTGACTCACCGCTAAAGTGAAGAAAAGCTTCTTGGAGACTGTGCTTCATGGAACAGTAGTTAAGTGTTGTAAACTGTCCTTAGAAATGAAATAGATATTTCCAGGCACATGGCTCCAAGCTTTATTGATTACTTCTGCACAACACAGGAGCCTGTAGAGTGAGGACTAAACTCCTGAAGCCCAGGCTCAGCAGGAAGTCTGAGCTGAGCACTGTGGATGACAGCCCAGTGTCCAGTTCCATCCTGATCCCAACGCTGGCGGTGCTGGCTGCTTCTAAAGAAGGATCAGGCAGTCAGAGCAAGCCTGATGGCTTTAACCCCACATGGTTTATTGACACACAAACTGAAGCCTCCCAAATCCTCCTCCTCTCTTTACCCAGCAGGGACTGTAGTAGCTGCAGGTTTGTCCCTCTCATCTCGGGTGGCTCCGAAGTCCCGGTGGAAGTTTCCAAGTGGGCATGCCCAGCCGTGCACTCAATTCCCTCAATCCTTTGTGAACCCTTGAAGCCAGAGGATGAGTGTTCCTATGATATTAATTACTTAATTAGCAGCTTATGCCCTCAGCGTGCACGAGGCAGAGCAGCAGAGCACAGGCAGTGACTGACAGCAGAGATATATTAGTTCATTAGTTGTGTTGACCCGGGCTCCCGGATCTCCTGCTCTATGGCTCATCTCACATGTCTCTGTCTTGCTGTCCAGGTTTTACTGGGATTTGACCATGCTGCTCCTGATGGTAGGGAACCTGATCATCATCCCTGTGGGCATCACTTTCTTCAAGGATGAAAACACTACCCCATGGATTGTCTTCAATGTGGTTTCGGACACGTTCTTCCTCATCGACCTTGTCCTCAACTTCCGAACAGGCATCGTGGTGGAGGACAACACCGAGATCATCCTGGACCCGCAGAGGATCAAGATGAAGTACCTCAAGAGCTGGTTCGTGGTGGATTTTATCTCCTCCATCCCTGTGGACTATATCTTCCTGATCGTGGAGACGCGCATCGACTCCGAGGTGTACAAGACGGCCCGGGCCCTGCGCATCGTGCGCTTCACCAAGATCCTGAGCCTGCTGCGCCTGCTGCGCCTCTCCCGCCTCATCCGCTACATCCACCAGTGGGAGGAGGTGAGCACGGCCCGGGGTCTCCCCTCCACGGCTTCCCTCCCTCGGAAAAGCGCTTTCCTTGAATGCCCATTTGTGCCCTTTGTGTGCTGCCAAGGCTAAACGATTGTGGCTGGGGCCTAAGGCTTTGTTTTCAGCAGGTGCCCGACAGGGCCTTCTGCGTGTTGTTGCTGAGGCACTTCCGAGTGTGCTGTGGGCTTGTGGAACATCATATGGATGATGTGTGGAGATGCTGTGTGGGCTGGGAGGACAGCAGGCACAGGACCCCTTGCAGGCAGTGACCCAGGCAGAGAGGGCTTGCCCTCTCAGAGCCCCAAAAGAGCCAGAAACAGCTCAGAGGAAAGGTGTAGAGACAGCTGATCTGCAGGACCTGTGGCATCTGTTTGCCATCTGCTGCTTCTGTGTGCTTATCCCTTGAATAAAGAGAGAAGCAGGGTGATGTATTAGAACCTTCTTGCTCTCTAAATTCTCTGACACTGTTAAGGGGAAGAGGAGGGAAGAGCAATCTGCAGACAGAGGCTGTTTAAAGACATAAAGGTCTGGTGAAAAGCAAGATCCTCACTACTCCCGGACCCTGTGCTGTTCCCAGTTCCAGGGTGAGTTGTCAGGCATAATGTGAGTGAAGCTACAATCCTGCAAGTAGCTTGCAAATTAGTTATTTTTCCCTGTTTCTCCAAAGCAGAGAGAAAGCTCCCTGTGTCTTTCTCCACACCTCAGAAGCATGTTCTCCAGACAAGGAAAACTAGTCAAGGCAATCTCATCTTCCTCCCCATACTTTCTGTTCTGCTTTGGAGCAGAGCCTGATGCAGAGCATGATCTAATGCAGAGTGTGCTCCTGGGAATGTGAAGGGAAAGCAGCCATGCAAGCCATGGCTGGATTGCACTGAGCTGTCAGAACACTAATTCATGGTGGAGCTGAACCATTCCCTCCTCCAGCGTCTCAGGCTCACAGGGAGAGCACCCAGGCATCCTTTCCAAATTTCAGGCTCCATCTTTGTGGTGTTACAGTTTGTGGTGCCTCACTTGAAGCCCTTGCTGAGGGCCAGGGTGACATTGTGCAAGGTGCTGTGCAGGTGCTGGGGGTGCACAGGGAGGTGGAGATGGATAAAGCAAGAGTGTCCTTCCTGATGTGAGGCAGTAAGTCAGAGGCTGAGCTCCAGGCCTGTTGTCCTGTCCCATGTCCCATTGTTTCTCTGTCCCTGTGGTCCCACAGTGCTCAGGAAAGGTGAGGTGATGGCTTAGGCTGTTGTAAAGTAGTTCCTTCCCACTGACTTAGAGGCACTCACAGCAGTGCAGAGCTCCTGCTTGCTTGTCTCTGCTCCCTGACTTCCGTTCCATGAGGTGCTTGAAGAGGGTTTAAGTATATTTACTGTTGAATGTACTGCATTGGTTTTTAAAAATGATGAAATGGCAAATCAGTGGCTTTCCCTGTCTTGCTCCTGACAGTTTGACTGAGCAGCCATTTCTAGGTTGAGTCTCACAACACGATTTATGGGATGTTCTTCCCTCCTGCTGCTGTCCTGGGGCAGCACAGCCGGTGCTCTCCGGACCCCCTGAGGAACAGGCTCCCTGGAGCGCTGCAGGGCTGCCTGTGGAAGGGACAGATGGTGCTGGATTGCAGTTTGGGACTGCAATGCAGACTCTGTTATGCATTGCAGAGCCCGCCAGACCAAACACAACAGTCTTTTTGTCAAACAGGGCTCGACCCAAGCAGCAGTTTCCTGGAGAGAGTTTAATACTGGGAAGTTTTCCACCTTCTCACATGGGAGAGGGAAGCAGAGGGAAGGGGTGATCCCTTGTCATTGGTGCAGTGCCTGCTACAAAGCTACGGGGAGACAGAAGTGCTGCCTCATCCTTGTGTGGGAGTTGTGCTCCCTGGAACCACACTGACAGTCCTTTCTTCCCCTCACTCTGAAGTGCCTATGGATGATCCATGTCTGAAGGGCCACATTAATCTTCCCTCACTGCACCGATCAGTGGTGACCTGGAAGTGTTAATTCCTGCAGGATGGAGCAGTGTTGGATAGACTTGGGTGTGTATGAGGGGCAGGTTGCTGTGCAGAGTTAGAGAGGAGGACTCTTGGCAGAGGGGCTCATTGAAGGTCTGTTCTGCTGTGGTTCCCCCACTGTCCCAGTCTGTGTACCCTTCTCTCTTAGGCTCTTTGCATATGACCAGGGCAGTTTAAAAGGTTTAAAAGGTGCTGGTCCTCTGGAGGGACCTGCAGGAGTGTGTGTAGGGCAGTGTGAGGCAGAGCTAGCAGAGGTGGGTGGGCCAGTCAGAGAGGGAGCCCGGGATGTTGTGTGTGGGCACAGCATCCCACTCCCCAGTGCCAGCACTGAGGTGCTGCTGGAGGGATCCCTGCTCATAACCAGTGCTGGGACTGGTCCTGTGTGGGGAGGAGGGCACCTCCTTCCTCAGCCTCCCACAACATCACAGCTGGGCATTAGTGGAACTGGGAGCCAGGGCAGGGCTAAGTGGTCACTGCCTGAGCTCCCAGTGAGCCTCTCCGTGCCTTCCCCTGCAATTGTCCATGGTCTGCATGAATTTATCACTCCCCCTGCAGTGAGGGGAGAGCTGCCTTCTGGAGGCTGCAGTGCTGTAAAGCAGCCAGGCTCTCATCACTTCCACACCAGTGCCAGGCAGGAGTCTGTGGGATCCAGAGCCAGGGGTTTGAAGTGCTCACATCTCTGTGGCTCCGAGTGCACTGCTGTGACATCCTCCCCCAGATCTCACAGAGGTGCTGTGGGACTTCAGCTGGGCAAACAACCTAAAGAGAAAAAGAAAAAGGAAGAAAAACAATCTAATGCACTTGTGTTCACTGGAGTACGAAAATAAGCTTAATTCCAAATGTAGCAGTTTCATTTGCATTATGCATTTTGCATGAGTGGTCCCACGAATGAATTTACCAGTAGGGCAGAATATAAATAGAGTCTTTTTGAAGTGTCTGCCGTGTCTCCCCTGCAGCAGGAGGCTTGATTGCAGTGTAGGCAGGTGTACATGGACTGGCTGGAGCCTCGCTTGCCTCAGCACCACATCCCAAACTGCGGTGTCTGGGAGCTCCCAAGGCCAGGAGGGCTGGCACAGTCAGTGTGGAGCTGTGGTGCCACTTGTGCCGTGTCCCTGCCCAGGGCACTGAGCCTTTGAACCCCTCCAGCAGCTCCTGGGGGTGTCCAGGTTGGTGCATGTGCACCTGGAGGCACATTATCCCAGGGGCAGGGAGCTGGGCCTTCCCACTGCTGGGCTGGGAAACCCTGCAGAGAAAGCACACTCCAAACATGAACATCCTACAAACCTCATCCCAAGGTCACCCAGCAGAGAGAGAAACACATGTAAGCCATGGGCTCCATCCAGGTGACCCACCCTGGGCAGACTGGAGTGTGTTCACAGGCACAAGTGATTGACTGTTTTGTTTCCTCACAGCAAGTTGCTGAGCTTTCCCTGTTCCATGCACAGCATCTCCCCCGTGGTTGCCAGGATCAGTAACCTGTATTTAAGATCACACTATTTTGACTTATGAACAAGGAACATTTATTGGAACAGCAGTAAAATCCTGCTCCTGTAAATTGGTTTCCAAACAGAACGTAGGCTGAGATAATGGAAATATTTTGATTTCAGGATCTATGGTAGGAATTATGATGGGAAGGAAAGGAACTACCTGGGCTTGAGATATATATATCTTATCACAATGATAAGATTATCATAAGCGAGGAGTTTTTCAGATTTTTGTCAGATAAAAATCATAACTTTTGGTTTTTGCAGCTGAAAGCTGAAGGAAAGGGCAGTTTGGTGATTTTCAAACTATTATGTCATTCAAACTTGCAAACTTACCTGAGTGCTGTCCTTTTCTTCCCTTGGGTTTCCATATTACAGAGAAGCTGTAGGGTGGAGGGAATGCATCTTCTCAGGTCCCAGTAACAACTTCCCAGTACCAGCTGGGCACAGATTACATCATCTGCAAGATGACATCACTTTTAAGAAGATTCAGATATTCAGAGAATTGATTCCAAGTCTGGAGGACCAATGTGGAAGGACTAGGAGAGAGCTTCCAAAGGCTACAAGGATACAGCTCCCAACAGAGTTTCACTTTGATTTGCTGATTCCCTTAGTTTCTTCTGACCTATTTGTAGCCTTTCTTAAATTAAATTAAATTACCATGGCTAGTGGCCTGGGGGATGTAATGTTAGGCCAAACCCATAACTGGATCCTGGGAGGGGAGAAGTGAACAAAATTACTGTTCCCAGCAGGGTCCCATTGCACGAGCAGTTCAAAATAGCTTAACAGAGTTTTTATTGATATGATTTGCAATTCTGTCATGTTAAACAGCAAGGCAGGCCCAGGAGAGGAACTCTTTAAAACTTCTGACCACCCTCGAGTAAAATCAGCCTCCACAAACACTGGTAATGTGGCTGGGAGGGGAGTGGGCTGGGCTTGTCCTAAATTTGCATTGCCTCATTCCTGAAGGCAGCTATACCAAGCACTGGTCTTTAATGGCCTTGCAGGAGCTTCTTAGAACCATGATAAGTACAGTAGTTTTCATCCTCAGTGCACAAAGTGACCCAACATTTGAAGCATCTTTGCCTTTCAGAGAGAATCCTGCACTGAAATCAATGGCAAAGAACCTCCTGTTGACATGTCAGCAGAAGATTTTCCCCCAGCCTTTTGCATCGAACTGTTTTCACTCCTGCAGCACAACATCCTTGTGGAGGGAAACATGTTCTCCATTCCTTGACACTGAATTTTCCCTCTCCTGCCCCTGGGCATCCAGTGATCCATCCCCCGCCCTGTGCCACATTACCTGTCAGGAGACAGAAACCTCTCACAGTTTTGGGGGGGAGTTGATGTTTAGCAGGAAGTTCCACTGCTCTAATGCAAATTCAGCTTCTCACCTGGGCACTGGGAATACAGTTTCAAAGAGAGTATCATCAAAAATGGGTTCTATTGAATTATAAGGAGCCAGGCAAATATTTGGATAGCTGTGCAGCCACGGAGGTTGCCATAAAAAGGAAAAAGCCTTCTATTTTTTTTACAGTCACCTCCTGGCAGTGCTTAATGTGTCTTCTGTCAACAGCAGGGAATGATCAGGGAATACATGGCCTGGGGGCTTGGGATTAGGGCACAGAGCCATTTGTCTCTAGGTCACTGGTTCAGCTCCAGCTTGTAGCAAGTGAAAGTCATTTCTGTCTCACAGATGTGTTTCCTCTGATCTGTTCTTACCAGACAGGTGACAAAATCAGCTGGGACTGGCCCTGGGAAACCTCAGGCTCCCTGTGGCAGCAGCAAGGGGCTTAAATTGCCCCCATTTGGAGTGAAGTCCCCTCTGACCAGGGTGTGAGGAGTATCAATAAGAGGGTCCTGCCTGTGCTCAGGCTCAGGTTCTCAGTCTGTGCCTTCATGCTGGCATGGAATTGGGAAGGCTTTCTAAAGAGACAGGCTGGTCTAACGATCCCTAATCACTGTGATAGCTGGGTGCTGCTCCAGCCTTTCATTTGCCTCTTCCCCCAGACTCCTCCCAGCCTGCTCCGTAGTGTCCCTGCCCTGGGCACAGTGTAAGTTTCCCTTTCTCTCGGGGAGCTCAGTCTCCTGTGCCAGCACCAGCTGCCTGCAGCTCAATGCCCATGGCGTGCCAGCTGCCTCCCATTTTCCTCCAGGCCATTGTTTTTGGAGGGGGGTCTGGCAGGCTTTATTGTTGCTGCTGTGTTGCAATAACAGAGGGTCCTCAAAGGAGAACTGCTGGAGGAATCCTCCTGCCAGTGTCATTTTCCAGGATTTAATCCCATTGGTGGGGTTTGCTCCAGCTGCAGCATTGCAGGACCCTGGGCCCAGCCTGGGGTGTGACTGTCACCTGGGGACAGGGGACAGCAGAGTCCCTGGGTGGGTCAGGCTGAAGGGACCACAGTGGGTCATCTCATCCCCCCTCCCTGCTCCAGCAGGGCCATCCCAGAGCACATGGCACAGGATTGTGTCCAGACAGTTCTGGAATATCCCCAGGGAGGAGACTCCACCCCCTGGTCTCTGCTCAGTGCTGGGTCACTGCCCAGCAAAGAAGTTCTTCCTCACCATCCTGGGCATCAATTCCTGCCCGTTCCTCTTGTGCCATTGCTGGGCTCCCAGAGTCCATCCTGTGCCCCCTCCCTGCCCACACTGACCCCCAGGGATGGGGTCCTCTCTCAGGGTCTCCTCTGGAGGCTGAACAGCCCCAGCTCCCTCAGCTTTCCTGGGCACAGAGATTCTCCATCCCTTCGGCATCTCCACAGCCTCCACTGGACCCACTCCAGGAGCTCCTGGGGAGCCCAGAGGTGGAGCCAGCACTGCAGATGTGCCTCGCAGGGCTGAGCAGGGGGGCAGCAGCTATGTCTGCAACAGAAGAGAAGTCTTGACAACCCTTATTCTGAAGGCAAAGTGAAAGGAAACTTCTAAATCACAGCAAAATCCTGTGAGCTCAGGAACCGGCAAGGGCAGGGCCCGGTTCCCTTGAATGTGTGGGAACAGATTTACACCTCAGTAGGGAAGACCAGCCTGGAGGGGCTGCACCCTGTCTGGGGCTGGCACTGAGCACCTCAGGTTGTGTGTCAGCCCCACCCAGCCCTGTGCCAAGGTGTGGGATGCTCATGTTAGGGACAGCTGGTGCAGCTCCTGAAGCCATCCAGAGGGACATTCCTGGTACCATTTGGGTTGCTGATCCAGTGCCAAACGTGGGTTTGTCCCTTAGCAGTGTGGCAGTTGTGTTCTGCCAGCCTCACCCCACACTTGAAGGCCAGTTTGTCTAAGGCACATTAGCCTTGGCAAGTGGTCACAAATTAATGGCTCCTGTCGTTGAAGCTTCTTCCAGGAAGGCACTATTGATTGCATCCATAGCAAGTGGAAACCTTTAATGAGACAGCTGAAGAGAACAGCATTTCCTCACCTCACTTGTTGTACTTAGCAAGAGAGGAACGTGCCAAATCTGTACCTTGTGTCAATGAAGCAGAAGCTTGGCCCAAATAGGACCATGTTAAAAATCAAGTTGGTTAGTGGAGGAGGAAGAAAAGGGGGTTTTGGAGTGTAAGAAGGAGATGGCAGAGTGGAGTTGCTTTTTGCCAAGAGGGATTGAAGTCGGTTCCTTCATCCTCGTGTGCTCTGAGCCACCCACTGGGCAGGGGGAAGTGTCAGAGGGGACCCAAACAGCTGCTCCTGCAGGGCTGGAGGGAGAGAAAACACCCCCTCACTGGTGTCACTAAGGGCTTAGAGCCTGGAGAAGGAGCTGGGTGTGGCCAGCTGTCTAGAGATGGAGCTGGAGGGCACTCTGAGGTACCACTGCACTCCAGGGGATCCACAGGGGTGGGAACTGACCCAGCCCACTGTATCCTGGGAGGTGGATAGGGCTGGAGAGAGAGAACATCCCACGGCCTGTGTGGACACCTCCCTGTCCACAGGCACATGTGTGGAGCTCCAGCAGAGCAGAGCCTGGATCCTTCTCCAGCTCACTTCCACTCCAGGGAAAACATTGCCAGCCAGAGTTCCAGACTCTGCAACACTGTGTGTTGGAAAACGTTTGGTTTTCACCCTCTTTTCTTCTTGCCAGAAATCTGCCAATGGAATGTAAACCAGCCTTACTCTCCCCACTAGTTTGAGGTGAAAGGAAGAAATCTTGCTTGGGAAGGACAAGCTTCACTCCTGAGCCAGGGAGAGGTGTGTGAAGGTTTAATGGGCAGGAGCCTTATTGATGAAGTTATTTCCTGAGCACTGCTGTGAAAAGAGCTGTTTGCAAGACAGTTTCAGGACATGCAATTATCCAGTTTGCCAGCTTAATGCATTCAACTTAACCTCATTTTTGTGAAGCAGAAATCAATGTGCTAACTTTTTCAGAGCTAAGAGATGACATTTTATTCTTGCTTCTCATAAGAATGCATATTTTTAAGCTTTCTTAACTCCTCCCTCTCCTAGTTTTGATTAAGCAGGAATACCCCAAGGGCTAGAGAAGAGAGTGAGGCAATTTCCATATTCCCAGAGTCACATTAGAATGGAAAATATTTCTGAAATCTCTTTGCAATACATGGCAAAATGTTCCTTCTCGGAAAAGGACTTGGAAGTGCATCTAGAACTTCAGTACAAGAACCTTTTTATTTCTTTCATTCAAGCCCCACTTCACTAGGGAGGGATTCTAAATGTGGAGATCACCCCAGTTCTTCATTCCAAGGAATGCAAGTCCCCTGTTCTCTGCTCTCCCACTGTGTGTCACCTTCTCTACTCCCACATGGTCAGGGATATTTTGGTAACTATTCCTGCCTCGTGTCTTCTCCCCTTCCTAAGCCAGAGGTCCTGCAGAACAGCACTTTTCAGAGCTGAGAGCTGGGTAGTGCCTGGCCAGAAGTTCCTCAACAACACTGTGCCATAAAATTGAAGCGAGTGGGGTAATTGCCAAGCTTTTCATTAATGCACATCCTCTCCTACCCCAGCATTCCTGGTGTAGGTTGCACCACAAACAGAGTATTTTAGTCCAGTGACACATGCAAAATCCTCACAGGCAAGGGCAGGGGAAGGGGGCGTGGACACTGTGGCGTTTGGTTATTTAAACAGAAAACTTTCCCTGACAAAGTGAAGTGGCAGTGGTGGGTGGCCCTCTGTACCTTGGCAGGTCCCTGCTGAACTGCTGGACATGGTACCTTTGCCGTTTGCTCATCCAGGATTTGTGAGGGAGAAGCCAGGAAGGAGGGAGGGCCTGATCAGGGGGAACAATTCTGCCTTTCGGGACAGCTGGAAAAAGCAAGTGAGAGATGTGATCTGGAAAGAGAAAATGAGAGATGTGATCTGAAAACAGAAACACCAGAATTGTTCTTCCAGCTTCCTTTGGGCTCGGGATGAGCCACGTGCCTGGAGCCCCACAGTGCTGCTTTCCATAAAGTGAAGGCAGTCATGTAGTCATCACATCTCCCACATCTCAAAAGCTGCAGTTCAGTCCCACTTCCGAGGTGCCATCAGGCCTGGGGTGTGCTGACCCAGCCCCTGAGGTGTGGCAGGAACATGCACTTCTGTGCAAAGCAGGGGGACACTGTTCCTCCCTTCCCTGGAACAGAGCCCTGACCCAGTGGAGGACATACAGGTCTTGATCTTGGCTCATCATTCCGTGATGGATCCAACACCCTCTGCCTTGGGCTCACCACGGTACATGAGCCTGGTGAGGATGGTGCCTCGTGGTTGTTCTGTAGGTTCACTTCTGGGCCTTAGGAGAGAATGAGAAACTTGGGGAGTGTGTATCTTAGGTTTGGATCCAGCCAGGCTGGACCATCCAGAAAGAATAATGGTCCGTGCAGTGTGTAAATGGATTTGGAGCAGAAGCAGACTGGTGTGAGGGGAAATGCTGAGTCAGGTGTGGGCCAGGAGCTGGACACAGGAGAAGTGACTGGGTGCAGAGAGCAGCACACGGTGGGCAGTGAGCTCTGCCCAGTGCTGGGGTGTGCCTGGAGCTGACCCTGGGAACAGGGAGCAGCTGGGATCTGCCCTCCCCAGGGAGAACCTCAGCCCTGGCTCCACACTCCCTGCTGGAGCTGTGGAAGGTGAACTTTGGGAGAACCTCTCTCTGTGCTGGCACTGACAAGCAATCAAACAAGCAGCAGCAGTTCTTCCTTGTAAACACTGGGAAGAAACTGTGAGGATAATGTCCCTTAAAGTAGCTGACAGGCCTGCTTTTCCTCAAGTCCCTGGAGAGGGTGGAGAGCAGTTAAGACGCAGCAGCTGTGTTTGTTTTTTCTTCATTTATATATTTTTTTTTCACCCAGCAAAGTGCCGGGTGTTAATTCCTCTTGATTTGCTCAGTGCAGCCCAGTTTGGAGAGGCCGTCCCTGGAATAGGGTTGATTAGACTCCTCTCCAGTGTGCATCACCCAAACACCACTAATTCCACTCGATCCCAACACTGGGCCTGTTTTCTGGTGCCACAAAGAACTGAGCTGAAATTGGGTGGTTAATTGTACAAACTTGGTGCAGCCAAAGTCCAGAGACTTCTGTCAGGGCTGTGCACAGCTGGAGGGGATGTTCTTCTGGTGGGTTTGAGTAAATCTTGGAATGCACTGGGACTCACTTGAGCCCAGCACTTCCTCACTGTCCCTGTATCCCTCTCTGTCTCTAGCCCTGCCCTGTACTAGACCATCCCTGGGAGATGGATATGGAGGCACTAGTGAATCCTGATCACCTTCCTCTCTATTCCCACACATGGAATCCTTCAGTGCGTGGGAAGGATAACAAGGGCTGTCGTTTGCAGACAGGTGGAGAGAGGAGAAAAATAGGTGATTCAGGTTGGTTGTGGCTTCTCCAGTGGGCTCCTCCCCACAGGGGTGAGCTTTGCCTCTCTGCCCTGTGATCTCCCTGCCAAGGTGTGTTCCCTGGCAGTGGGCACAGACTGCCCACCACCTTCCTCTTCAGCTGCTGAACCACCTCAGGCTTGTGGCTGTGAGGAAGGGCAGGCAAGAACTTTTCACTTCAGCTCTCTCATGTTAGTATTTTGTCTTGAGCATAAGGCAGACTCGGTCCATCTCTGGAATGGGAAAGAGATACAGGAGAAAGCAGGCAGAACATTAGGAAAGCAGAGTGAGGGGGGTTTCTGTGAAAGGAGGCAGGAGAGGGGAGAGCTGGGGAAGGCCCTGCTGCACCCTCAGTCTGTCCTGGCACAGGATTGTCTGTTTGAGCATAGAGGGCTGTTGTCACACGAGTGTTAAGTGTGTCGAGCAGCAGCACCTTGTCACTTTTGTGAGCTGTCCATCTGGCAGCACTGCCTGCTAGACTGGGAAGGGATTGATTGCTTTGCCATGCTCAGCCAGGGGCTCACTGTGCTTTAGCCCTCAGAGAACAAGTGGCCACAGTGGAGGGCTGGTCTTTGCTGTTGCCAGGGGGAAGAGGTTGGCTTCTCCAGCATGGAAAGCAAAAGGAGAGCTCTCTCTTATCCCTATGAGGGACAGGGTTCAGCAGGGAGCTGTGAGCAGATTGTCCTGCTTTGCTGCCTCAGGAGTGAGTGCTGCTGTGCTCCCAGGAACCCGAGGGATCCTTCCTGGACCTTCCCTCGTGTCCCATGGCAGTGATGTTACTGAGACGAGGTACATGCTCACTGTGATGCTGCTTCTCATACTCGGATGTTTTGCCCCTGTCCTTGTCCTCCTCAAGGTCATTTGAGCTTCTGGCAGGGCAGGAAGAGCATGGCCCACTTTAGGAAGATGGAAAAAACCCTTCGGTCTCCATCCTGGCTCTCTGGGAGTGCTGGGACTGCAGACAGTGTCTGGAGCCAGGCTAGAACATGTTCCTCTGGCCTTTCCCCTCTCCCTGAGACACAGCACGCCCCAAGCTCCTCCAGGAGACGGTGCCTTTAAAAGGAACCTTATCACAGAGCACTCTCCCGTTATCTGCAGCCCTCAGACGTGGCCGTGCTCACAGTGCTGAGCGGGGACCTGCAGCTGCTGGCAGCACCTTCCATCTGCTGCTGCAAACGGGAAGCTCTGTGGACCTTCCCCCAGCCTGGCTGCGGCTGTGCATCCACTACCCCAGCCGTGCACGGCCCCGGGAGAGGGATCCCTCCTCCCTGGAGAGCTTTGCCAACACTGCTGCAAGAGGGATACCGATCTGCCCCTCTGGGTGTCAGCAGCACCACGGAGGGGGCACCTTCCAGGCCAGAGCAGGAACACCGTCGAGGTTTGCAAAGCCCTGTGGAGGCTCCTTCTGCTGCCCCCTCCCAGCTCCCTGGATCCCAGCAAACCGGGAGCAGTGTGGCAGAGCTCCCGAGGGGGAGAGCACTGGAGTGCTCTGCCATTCCCCTGCCTCATAAACGCTGTCCCAGCAGGAGCAGGAGGTGCAGATCCAGCCCATCCCTCCCGCCGGGAAGCAGAGCCCAGCAGTTGACCCTGATCAGCTAATGGGGTGAGGGGGGGGAGGAGAGCCCGTGCTCCAATCAGTCACTGGAGGGAAGCGCTCCCTGCTTTGATTAGCCAGCGATTTTTCTGGTCATTTGGAGAAAAATGTGCCTGCATGTGCTCCCTCCTTCCCAGGGGAGATGGGAGCTGTAGGATACCCCCCCAAAACTCCCTCTACTGTGCTGGAAGTGGGGAGAAATTATTCCGTGGAGAGATCTTTCAGATAGAAGAGGGGGGAGAGCATATTTCCAGGATATTTTTGAACTGGGAAGACCAAGCTAAAAGGGATGGAGAATATTTTGTTACAGACAAGGCACTTCCTCAGCACGAGGGCTGGGCATCAGCACCCCACACAGTGGCTTCCTGCTCCCCTCACTTGTTTGCAGATGGACCAGAGCTTACCCTGCCTGACAGCCAACAACCAGCCCCTTGCCTCCGAGGCTGGCACTTCCATGCTTTTGGGAGCCAGGAAGGTGGGAAGGTTGCAGTGCTGTGCCAGCTTAATTGACAGTTGGCACCGAAAAGGGGATGTGCTGATGGATGGGAGGCAGCTGCCAACTTCAGATGCCAGCACTGGCAGGAGAAGGGCCAGGAACAAGCCGGGCTGGCAGTGGGGAACGAGCCTGGGACATAACCAGGAGAGGGGGTTAGCTCCAGAGTGCTTAGCTCCCTGTGAAATCCAGGGAAACGTGGCGGCCCGGGTGGCTGGGAGGCTTCCCTGTGAGGGCAGCGGAGTGCTCCGAGTCGCGGGTCCGGAGCCCCGCGGGAGCGGGACGGCAGGCTGTGCACTGCCCTGCTGGCTGCCAGGTGGGAAGGGCCGAGCTGCAGCCGCTGGTAATTCCTGGAGAGCCGTGTCAGCCGCTTCCCGGGCTGGCCAGGCAGGGATCCTGCTGCTTCCCGGAGCCCTGGCAGCCAGGGGTCAGCTCTGGGAGCGGAGACATCCTCTCCTCCTGCCTGTGGCTCTGTGGGGCTGAGAGCTCAGCACAGCCCAGCTGGCACTGCTGCAGGGTGACAGCACACACTGGCCACACTCCTGGCTTTGTGGCTGCCCCGGCCTGTCACAGCTGCTCTTCCCTGGATGTCTTTTCCAGTGGTAAAGGTTGGCCAGGGCACCTTGGGAGCACTGAACCGTAGCCAGGATGTGCTGGCTTGGGCAGGTGCAGGTGCAGTCACAGCTGCTCCCAAAGCCTCCTGTTCTCGGTACCAGCTCTGATTCCTGATGCTCTAAGAGATGTGGCTTCCTGCTCAGTCCCAGAGTCTTTTGGGCTGCAAGGGACTTGAAAAAACATCCTGTTCCGCCCCCTGCCATGGGCAGGGACACCTTCCACTATCCCAGGTTGCTCCCAGCCCCGTCCAGCCTGGCCTTGGACACTTCCAGGGATGGGGCAAAGACCCCAAAAGACCCTTACAATCAGTATTTTTCCAGATGTTCAGTTTATGGGTTTCTGTAATTACATCCCAATATATTCTGCTCTGTCCTCTGCTCCTCATCCCTCAACACTTTCCTCCTCACCCCCCTCTCATCATCCAGCAGATCTGAAGAAGAGACAACTGCCAAAATGTCATTAGTCTTGTCAGAAGTGTTGGCATTCTCCATGATATTTGGATCACAGATGGGATCTGTAATGAAATCCTAGTGTTCAAATAATTTCTTGTCTCTGTGGTGGGGACAGTAACTAATAATTCATTAAAAATTTGGACCTAATCCTTCCAGAGATTGAGGTTCCCAGTGTTTTTAGGGAGATGCCAACTAATAACCGGGATATCAGACATCTGTTCCTGACTCCTTTCCATGTTCCCACTGGGGGCTGGGAAATGTTTGATGCCTCATCAAACATGTTGTATGTTGTTTACTGCTCTTGGGAGTGCCCACACCCATCTCTGTGCTCCCAAGGAAATTCTCTGCAGGAAGTCACCAGTTCATGGGCAGTCATAGAGAGAAACCTCACTGAATTCCCAGGTCTTGCTTCATTCTGGAATATGGTGGTGCTGTGAACCCAAGTTCAGTGAAAGGAGGCAAAGTCTTACATTTTGTGAGATTTCAAGTGTATGGGACATGGACCTGAGAAACCAGATCCCCTGGTTCTGAATTCATGCTGAGCCCTAAACTGATGGAGCAGGGCCTTGTCTGGGATCTCCCATCCAGGCTTGGAAATCTGAAGAGGTCGGGTTTGGTGCCCTGCATTTGCTTCATCCCGTGCTCAGTTTAACCTTGGTGTTTTGAGGCTTCCCACCACCCCTTCTCAGGCTGCTGAGGAACCCTGAGGTTTGAGTTTCCAGCCATCCCAACCTCCTCCCCCTGTGCTGCTCTGGCAGAGCTCCTTGCCTGCAGCTGAATTCCTGTTCACTTTGTGGAGGGGAAAGCACCATAAATGCAAAGAAAGGAATTAATAGTGTTATTTGAAGCAGAGAATCATTCAGCCCTAGTGCCAAAGCTTTCTGAAAGGAGCATTTAACGTTGTCTAGGAAGAGTGTCCCCACTGCCCTGCTGGTTCTCCCTGCCTGATTCCATATGCTGCAGCTGCTCCTGGTATCTCCATCCCCTGCCTGACGTGCCTGTGTCCTCAGTCACATTTCTTGTTCTGCCAGAGCTTTCCAGGGTCAGGGATCCAGCTTCATTTATAATCCCTGCTGACACTGAATTATGATTCTGCCTCAGGATAGAAGTGCTCATGGAGAAGACACTCATTATAGTAAATGCAAACCACTGGAGCTGTGCACTCCCTTCCATCCCTGTTACAGCATGGCTTGCTCTGCAGGGCACACAGCTTTACCACTCCATTAGTACTTGTTGGGGGGAGAAGAGGCAAGGCCAGCCTTCCCCAGTTCCTGCTCTGTGGGTCTGAGCCACTTGTTGAGTCCCAGCTTTGTGCACATCCACACACAGACAGCCCACAGCCTGACCTCATGGAATTATGGAATCACAGAGCAGTTTGGGTTGGAAGGGACCTTAAAGATCATCCAGTTCCAACCCCCTGCCATGGGCAGGAACACCTTCCACTCCCAAGGTGGATGGTCTGAGTGTTTCCTGCCCTTCAGCACAGCTCAGCACCCAGGAGCAGATACCCTGAGACACTGAGCCCTCCTCAGTTCACTCCTGATACCCTGACCCAGTGCTCCATCCACTGCTAGGGATGGAATAGTGTGTGCCACCAGGCTGGCTCCACATTCCCACTGCTTCCCAGTGCAGATCCAGCCTTGTGGACACAGCCTGGAGCCTCTGTGGGCACAGCCAGTGCAGACACAGGGCTCCAGGACATTCTACCCCACCCTGACTTTTCAGAGGTGTTGAGGAATGATCCGTGCTGGCCTTTTCCCCTTCTCCATTTGTCCTGCTGCTCCCAGCATTTGTGTTTTCTGCCCATTCCTTCTTACATCGATGGGGGCACATTTTCCTGCTGCTGAACTGGGGCCTTTGACAGCAACGAGGAACCAGCTTGGAGCTGAGGAATGATCCACACTGCACAGGGCAAGGCAGGAGAGGTCGAGGTTTTGAACTGGACTCCCAAAGCATTCAGTTTCTTTTAAAACTGCACAGAAACCAAGCAGAGTAAATCTGAGGGCTTAAAGCAGCTCTGGTTCTGTTTTGTAGTGTAGCTTCTCTGAGAAGCTGCTTCTGTAGGATTCTCACCTCTGGTTCTCTGCTGGAGGGGATACAAAGGAGAACTGGGATTGGGGGAGCACAGGGTGGAGACAAGCACTAAAAATAATACCATCAAAATGCCCATTGTAGGTTAAGTATAAAAATATCCCAATTCTAGTTGCTTGGGCTCCTTCTACACCAGAGAGTAAAATGAATTCAGAGAAAACTGCTGAGAATGATTGAGAACAACCTGAAAGAAAGGAAAAGCTTGGAATTCTTTCCTTTAAGGAGAAGAGATTAAAAGAAAAAAAACAACCTGTAAAGTAATAACTCAGCTAGAAAAAGATGAGGGCTGGATATATTTTTCCTGTCGTTTTCAGCAAAGATATGGAGCAGTCAGTGGAACTGAAAAGGCAGCAAATTCCAGGAGCAGTGAAGGAAAAGCTCTTTCAGACAGCAGCTATTGCAGGGATTGAGCCACAGGCAGCTCCATCCAGGGGCACTTTGGCTGTTTGTGTCACTGTGGGCAAAACCCACTCCTGCTTCCAGGTGTAAATCCAGCTTTTAGTTACCCATGGAGGGCAAGTGTTCCAAGGAGCTGGGTTATTATTTCTGGGTTATCTGGCCCAGGGAGCTTTTGGGAGCAGTTGGGCTCCCCAGCCCAGGTGGTTGGACCTTGTCAGTCGTGGTTTCAGCTGAAGTGGGTGAAACCATTCCCTGTGGACCCTGGAAAGAGGGAGGTCAGGCTCACAGGCCAGGCCAGGAGTGAACCAGTCCCAATCCCAGCAGGATTGAAAGGGAAGGTTGAATAGATGTAGCAGCAGAGCCATTTCAGAAGGAAAATAGCAAAACTGAGGCCAAAGCAAGGAGCTTTGTTTAAATAATTCTGTCAGGCAATGTGCTTTTTGGAGAGAATTACCAATAAAATGCTTCCTGATCACATGGTGCTGCAAGAAGAAAAGGGTTGATGAGGACTTTGTTAACATTTCAGGGAACATCTTGGTGTCTGAGTCTGTTCCAGCACTGACAGACAGGGACCCAGTATGGACTGTCTCCTTGGTTTTTGGAGAAAAGGATAAAAACCTGCCTGTGGAAGGATGTGGCCTTTTGAAAGCACTTCCTTTTTGCATTTTAGGTGGTTGGTTGGTACAGGTTTGCTGCAAGGAAAGAGTGGCAAAGTTTGAAGATCCATTTCAGGGACAGAAGGGCCCTGTACAGGGAATAAGGAAGGGAACTGCTGTTGCCTTTGGGGACCTGCCTCAGGATCCAACCCACAGCTGGGACACAGGGACAGCAGCACAATCCCTTGGCACCCTGTCCTTTGCTTGAATGTACAACATCCCTGCCACAGTGGTACTGTGATTATTGCACTACTGCTGTGTTATACCCCTGGAAGAGCTGTGCAAACCTCTGGGGATTTTTGCCTTGATACCTGTCATCAGGCAGCATTTCCTGTTGGATTTCTAATTAAAATGGCAGCCTTTAGGGACTCTGTTCCTGCCCAGTGTGTGTTAATGGAGGTTTAAGAATATTTTAGGTAGAGTTTAAGTACTGCTTTTAAACATTTTTGTTCATTTTTCTATGGTGAATATGATCTATATACAACTGTTCTGTCTTACTTTCAGAAATATAATCTATGCTGCTTGTAAGTTACAAACCAGCTTTCCCTGGCCTAGATTCTTAAAGCAAATACAAAATGCAGGCAGCCACTTCCCCCCTTGGCTCTCCTGGGATCCGTGCAGCCTGTGTGCCAAGGTTATGGGAGGGCACAGGGTTGGAGAGGTGTGTTACTCAGGGACTTACTGTCACTCTGCTGTCCCCTTGAGAGCTCCCTTCTCTCAGGAGTGAAAAGGTTCTATTGCTGTAATTGCTCCAGGAGAGTAGGAGGGTGTTTGTGTCCCTGTTCCTCCTCTGGATCCAGCCGTGCTGTGTGTGACACACTGAGTGCAAACACATTTGCATCACTGGAACCTTTGCTGGTGAGATCCCCCAAAAGATGATTCAGATCCTGGTTGCACATATTCACACACTGGTCTGTGTCAAAGCAAGTTAGGAAAAACTCAGCACTGAGAGCAGTTTGAGTTTGTGCCCACAGCTCTTCCACATTCCCCCAGGGCTGCAGCAATTCCAGCACTGCTGGGAAAGGCACTGGGCTTTCCATCTGCCCTGTCTGAAATGTTCCTAGCAAGCAAAGGGAGTGCCCAGAGTGGAGCACGGGGGCTTTGCAGGGGGGTGCTCAGCCCCCAGGTCACTGAGCTGGGGCCCACTGGCATTCCAGCTTCCAGCAGGAAGCATTCCCAGCTCCAGGCCTGCCTTCCAGGGATGTTCCAGTCACTAACAGCATCACAAGAGTGAGGGCTGCAAGTTGTGCTCGGTTGCCGTGGTCGTAATGGAATTAGAGCACAGAACTGAGTTAGGTGGAAGTGCTCCTTCTCCCTGCAGAGCATGGAGCATCCTGGCAGGCTGGGCCAGGCTGGAGAGCAGAGGTTCTGCTTTGGGAACAGAATCCAACTATAAACCCCTCTGCTTCCAACTGCCTGAGCCCCTGTGGGACGTGGGGGAGCCTCGCCTGCCCCTGCACACCCTGCCTTGCTGTGCACAGGAATCATCCCATTTGGGGCTGGGCATTTTTGGCTCAGCTTCTGTGTGCTCCTACAGAAACCCGGGGTGAGGAGTGGGGTAATATGTGTGTGCTTTGCTCTCTTGATTGAAATGCAAACTGCATTAAAGGAATAATGCTAATTGATCAAGAGCAAACTGCACGAGTTCTGCAGTTGTCCAGCAAGTCTGCCCTTACAGGGCAGGACCTAAGGAGTTGAGAGGATATCTCAGGTGTTAATCTTATGGATCCCCAAGGATCAATCTGGGATTTTAAGAAATCTGTTCCAAATTTTAAACTAAAAAATTCAAGTGGGACTGAAAGGAATAAGAAGACAAAGGTCATTGCTGATTTTTCTGCAACAGCTTTCTGCAGATTGGGAACAAGGGCTATTTTACAGGCAATCTGAATTTTGAGAAGACAATTTTCTTTCTCATTTGAAGGGTCTGTTCTCTTGCTGTGACTTTCCTTCTCCTGTGTTCTGGTTGTGTGTTTATGGATGCAAATCCAGCTCCCTAGTTCCCTGGGTCAGGCTCTTGCAGGTGTGTAGGTGGGACAAGGAGGTACCTGTGCCAGACCAGACATTAATTTAGTCCACTCTCAAGTGCTTCATCTGATGAACTCCAAAACAACAGCTCTAAAGTAATGAGGAGAATTAAGTTACTTGTTTTTACTGGTACCTCTTGATCAGGGATCTTTCACTAAGCTGTCACTTAGTGGAAGGCAAACAGCTTCCAAACATGGAATGGCAGGGCCCAGCCCTGGGATCTGTGGTACTGCTGGGAGGGAAGAGGGTTGGGATCCCCTTCCTATTTATCCAGGCTTTTTACTTTCCTCACTGAAAACAGCTCTGTGCTCCAAGGAAGGGGCTGACACTGACCTGGGTAATGGCATAACCTGATCAATATTGCCATAAGTATTTTGTCTCATTACTGGTCCAAGCCAACTGCTTCAATTGACTTTGTGCCTGAGCTCAGTGCAGCCAGGGGGTGTTTTCCCACTTAGCTCAGGGAATTTCTGATCAGACCACAAACGAGTCCTTCTGACATGGGCTGCAGCCTGGACTCACCTGCATCATCTGAGTCATCCTTGGCTTACCTCAGTGTGCTGCTCAGCTCCCCTTCCCAGCTCCACTGAGTGCCAGCCAGCACAGAGCCCTGTGGAACCCCCTCCCAGAGCACTCAGTGCTCCTGGATGCCCTCTCCAGGCCCCACTTCCAAACCAGTTGTGTGTCTTGTCCCCTTCCCAGGTGTTAGTGCTCCCTTCCCCCTCAGCCTGCCAGCTACTGCTTTCCCCAGGCACATCTATGTATAGCTACTGAGCACCACAGACCTTTTGTCTGATGACTCTGGTCATTCTTAAACTTCCAAAAAAGCCCGTGACCTATTTCCAGAAGTGATTCATTGCCAGCTCTCAGGAGAAGTCCAATTCCCAAAGATGTAGATAAGAGCCACCAGAGATTAAATCCAGCCTAGGCAGGTGAGGTATCTAATTCTCCCTGAGAACGAGACACCCAACCTATTTACAGCTCTGGGGGCTTGTTTTCCTTATCTTTTTCCATAGGCATTTAACTGTAGTGAGAGATCCTGTTGAAAACCTGAGCTGTAGGCGTGTGGGAACATAAATCCCATGGAAAAGGAAAGGGGAGCTTCCTCCAAAGTCACAGAGGTGCTGCAAAAAGCCCTGGCCCCAGTCCTGGTGTTGCTGTTCCCTGGGAGGTGACAATGCCACCATCCTTCCTCACTGGAGGCACCAGCCAGCTCCTGTCCCTGCTGTCTCATTCCCATGGGATTCACTCTGGGCTCAGCAGGGGCAGAACCCAACCCTAAATGTTTTTGTTTAAAGAGAACCATGCAGGAAAGGCAGTCGTTTGAGTTGCACTAGAAAATATTTTTAAAAGTCTGTGTCACGTTGCCGTGGTGACAAAAGTTCTTAAAATGATGAAGATTAAAGTCTAGGCTGGGAATGGGGAGAGGAAGGGGGGCTGCTGTCATGACAACCTCAACTCTGAGAGTGCAAGAGGCAAAACACACGGTGGTGGCAGGATCTTTGGGGTTTATATATATCCATAAACATCTGCCATTTATACCAGCCTTCTCCGTGCTAATTAGTCCTGCTATTTCACCTCTCTCTGCTGTAAATATTTTCCAGTAGTGTCGAGTCTCTGAGGGAGAAGTCAAGGAAATGTTTTTTTCCCCCCTTTCCTTTGTGCACGGGCTTTCTGCTGTTCTCTGTCTGTGTCCCCTGAGCTCCTACCTGGAGAAGAACTTCCATTAGGCAGCAGCAAACTGCCTGGGAAGAGTTAAATCCTGTCAGGAGGAGGCAGAGTCTTGCATCATGTTCTTACAGAGCCTCCCAGCACCAGGCTGGGCAGGATCCTGCTGCCTCACACCCCCAGGGCTTTTCCTGGGCACCTCCTTGGGCTCCAGCTCTGCCCACAGTCCGGGGGCAGTGCTTAGAGCAGGACATCATCCCTGGGTTTGGCTCAAAACTTTGCTCTCAGCTTCCAGTGCAACCTCTGGCAAGTGCTTTTCCCTGTTAAGTGCCTTGTTTGGCCCATCTGGACTAACAGAGCTCAGGAATTCACTGAGGAAGGGAAGCACAGCAGATTAATGTCAGCCCAGCCCCCTGAGACCTGCACATGAAAACTGCCACAGCAGCACGAAGGATTAGTATATTTTAAGTGTAAAATCTGCTTGGATATCTCCCTTTAACACCTGGCACTCAGTGCTCTTCCCTCCAAGTCTCAGTTCAGGCAGCCCTGAGCCAAGAGCACATTCCCAATCTTCCCCCATGAGCCTCAAACCCAATGAATCACAGCCCTGACTCCTCACAGTGACTCAGGGCAGCATCAGCAACTCCACTGACATTGATTATGTCATTTGGTGCAGAGCAAGCATAAAAAGAGAACCAACCCCAAACTCTTGCCTTCATCTAAAACTTGATCTTCTGGCTCTAGTTTTCCTTGCTGGCACAGCAAAAGGCAGCAGAAGCAAATCCCCCAGCACCCCGAGCTGTGCAGTGTGCACAGTGCCTGCAGCTGTAGCTGTGCTCCACAGACCAGCTCCTGCTGCAGCCCATCTGCTCTGTGCTTCCTGGTGCTCCCAGCCTCGTCCCAACACAATGTGCATCCCTAACTCCCTCCTCCCGTGCCACTGGGCCCAAAGCTGTGGGACCCAGAGCCTGTGCTTCACAAGGGCCTCCTGCTCCCTGGGACACTGGGAAGTTGGAAATAAACCCAGTGCATTCCCTTGCACAATTTTTCTAAGCCTGTTTTCAGCAGGCTGAGCAACAGTTGCCTCAGAAATTCCAGGTTTGCATCTTTGTATAGTTTTGTGGCAAGAACAGCATTTTGTCCATTCTTCCTTAAGAGAAATGTGTCTGTTCTTCCCAAAGAGAAATGTGTCCATTCTCTACCAAAACCTGGTGAGTTACTCGAGACACCAAACCTTTTGGAGTAAAATTAATTTATATTTTGGCACAGCTTAAATGTAACATCACTGAAAGAATAAATGGGAAGTTGGGGAGGGTGAGGAGGAGCAATGTAGGGGCTCTGATGCACCTCCCACAGCAGCAGCAGGAGAGGGAACACAGCAGCTGGGCTCTCCTGTTGCCTTGCTGAAACACCGTGTTTCTCAGTGGGGTGGGTTTACTCATTGGGTGGAATTCCTGGGGGAGCTGCCCTTTCCCTCTCAGCTCCAATTTCCTGTGTGTCCTCCCAGAGTTGCTCAGGGCTTGGCTCTGCTCCTTGTGGATGCTCGTGGCTCCCACGCTTCGGTGCTCTCATGTGGGTAATGCTGTGTGTGCCTGCAGAGGGTTTGTCCTCCTGGGGAAGCCCATCCTGCCTGGGATGTTGTTTGTCTCCCTCTTACGTGGGTTGTGTCAGTGCAGACATGCTGAGTGTGGAGAAGGTGACAAGAATTGGCACTGATTTGTGGCAGTGATCCCAAATCAGCCAATTCACTGGTTTTCAGTGGGCTGCCTTCAGTTGTCCAGAATGAGCAAGAGCTGGTGTTGGAAGTGAGCAGGATGAGGCCCAGTGATTGTAGGTGATCCACAGGACTCAGCACAAGCACCCTCAGTAATCTGGGTAACAGTATTGGAGGCTCAGAAAAGCTCTTTCAGTACCCACTATCCCCAGTATATCGGGAGATTAACACTGAGGTTTGAAAAGGCAGCTAATGCCTCTGTGAGCAAAATGTATCTTTACCTCTGTTATCTCCAAAAGCCGAGGAAAGAAAGGAAAAGACATGTCAACTTTCTTCCCCATAGTCCACAAATACTCTTCTTAAATATAAGTAAACATGTATTTCCTCACAGAGAACAACCTTAACTCTGACCCTGGAGCGCTCACAACAACATATGATACTGTTTGGATTGTCTTTTGAGATTTCTATTTCCTTTTCAGCTCTTTGATTTTTTAAGGCATAAACGAAGAGCAAATTCTTTGCTCTTTATTAAGCTGGAGCAGTGTCACAGCTCCTTGGTTATCCATGGAGGATTTATCCCAGTTGTATATTAACCATCCTGTGGATACAGACACCAGCACTGGCTCAGGACCAGCAGGTCTCTGAGCCTGGATGCAGTGCTACACAAGTCCTGCTATGTTGCTGGTAGGGCAACAAGCAGTTCCACTGCTTTCCTGTGGTGCAGAGTTTGTTCAGAAAGCCCTTGGATGGAAGGGATTCTGTGCAGAGTCTGTTCAGCTGTCAGCACTCCCTGGCAGGGTGTGCAGCTCCGGCTCAGCCGTGCTGCCTCCAGTCGGGATCATCAGGATGCCTCTGCCTCGCAGTCCCCAAACCACCAGGAAAACCCATTTGTTCCAAGCATGGCACCTCCAGTACATAAAAAGCCAGCCTGGATGTGCAGTCTCATCCCAGCCTGGAAGTGCAGTCACATCCCAGCCTGGATGTGCAGAGTCACATCCCAGCCCGGATGTGCAGAGTTGTATCCCAGCCTGAATGTGCAGTTGCATCCCAGCCTGGATGTGCAGAGTCACATCCCAGCCTGGATGTGCAGAGTTGTATCCCAGCCTGAATGTGCAGTTGCATCCCAGCCTGGATGTGCAGTTGCATCCCAGCCTGGATGTGCAGTCACATCCCAGCCTGGATGTGCAGAGTCATATCCCAGCCTGGATGTGCAGTTGCATCCCAGCCTGGATGTGCAGTCACATCCCATCCTGGAAGTGCAGTCACATCCCAGCCTGGAAGTGCAGTCACATCCCAGCCTGGATGTGCAGAGTCACATCCCAGCCTGGATGTGCCTGCAGAGCTGGGGAGCTCAGCACAGTGCCAGGGGCTGTGCTGGAGGGGCCTGGGCTGGCACAGTGTTCCTGGCAGGAGCTGCCTCCCTGCACAGCACTGCTCCAGGGTCCTCTCCATGGAACAGTCCAGCTCCCACAGCCCCAGACAGTGGCATGGCCCTCTGGATCATCCCACAGGAATTCTGGTGGGCTGTTGTTTGCACAGCCCCAGCGAGCCGTGTGCCAACACAAACCAACAGGCCTAATGAAACACTCAGCTTTGATTGCAGCCACAGCCCTGCCTTCACTGCCAGAGCCAGGCCCCACTTGTCCAAGGTGTCCTTGATTCCTTGCAGCTCCGGAGCTGAGGTGGGAGGAGTGCTGCTGCAGTTCAGAGCCGGGGGGGAGGAGTGCACCGACTTCTTTGGGGCTGACAGCATTTCAGATCCCTTCTGATAGGATCCCGATAGCTTGTTCCCTCTGAGTGGGATTTCCAAGATGGAGCTCTTACATAACTAGAGATGACTTTGTTGAGGGAAGTTTTGGTCCTCCCACTTTGCCAAGCTGTCCTTTCAGAAAGCACTGCAAGGTGTCCTTCAGCTGGAAGGACGGAGCCGACTTTGTAGCAGGAATTCTGAGGCCACAGCTCGTTTTGGGTTGACAAGGAACAGGGATATTAATTCTATCACAGAATACCCCTGCAAAGAGGTGTTTTTAAGTGTGAATCCATGCTTTATCCTTCTCCTCCTCCTCACTCCCTTTTTCCCAATCACAGGCAGCAGAAAGGCAGAGAGCACAAGCAGTTCTGGGGTGGAGGGAGTTGTGGTGCTCTGGGACCCAGCCTGGGTTGTGTTACAACAGGACAAAAGCCCTGAATGTTAAGGATGAAAAACCAGAGAAAGTTCCAGTTACCATTCCTGTTCCTCTGCTCATGGACCAGCTATTCTAGAATGTTCCTTCCCCCCCTCTCCCTGGCAAGCTGTAGAATTGCTGTAGGACACTGCCACACTCTCCAGCACATTTCTGGAGTCAGTATTCCCTGCAATACAAGCCCCTGTTTGCAGGAGGATCCTCTCAGTGGAAGGTTCTTGTTCACACCCCTGCACAGTTATTCCTGTTGCTGCACAGCAAGTGGGGCCTGTTCTCTCTTAGATGTGAATGCAAATGTATTCCAAGGAGGGGGCATGAGCTGGTACCTCCTGAGACCCACATTTGGGATTGGAGTTGTCAGACATCTACAGTTCATAATCTGGGCTTACTTATGGGAATTCCTGAGACACGGTGCCTCTCCTTCTCAGGTAAACACATGCCACAAACCAGGTGTGTCACCTCAGGGAGGGGGAGACACTCCAGGTCTCAAGGTCCAGAGTAGGGGAGCTGAATCCACCCTTACCTGAAGCCTCTCCATGCATGCACCAAAGAGTAAAGGCTCCCAGAGAGCCCTAGGACAGATCTCATCCATCCATTCCCCTGTCCCCTAAGCCATCCATTCCCTCAGGCCCTTTCTCTGCTTTTAATCTCTTAGAGGAAGAAAGGCACTTCCTCAGTCTGACAGGGCTTCTCTCTGTCCCTGCCTGGAGTTCCCGGGGTTACAGGAGGGCTGGAGCTCTTGGAAAACACACAGAGGTGTGAGAGGAAAAGTCATTAGCACAGTAAAACCCTGGTGACACAAAAGATCCATTCGGAGATCCTTCTGCAATCTGCTGCTCCAGCTTCATTAAAAGCACAGCCTCTGGCTCTCCCTCCCACAGGCTGGATTCACTCTGCGTTATCTAAATGAGAATGATCGCTTCTGCAAGGGGAAGAAAAAAGAGGAAACCAGGAGGAATTATTCTGTGTGAATTATGTGCTCAGCTTTCATACTGACCTATTGAGTCAGCATTGAGAGCTGGATTTCCTAGAACAGCCTTTCATGCTGGATTTTGGATATATTCTTCTTTTCAGCCCAGAAATACCACTAGAATGGCCTTGCTCACACTGACTGACACTGTGGGCTCCAGCTGCATCTTGGATGCCTCAGAAATAATGGAGTTTAGCAGCAGTTATCCAAATCATTCATCCTTCTGGTTTCCAGCATCCCTTTGTGGCTCCCCCCCAGCCCGGATGAGCCTGTTGGCATCGCTCAGTGTGTGACCTTGTGGACCCTGGTTAGGTGGGGAGGTGTCGATATCTGCTGTGGAAACAGCACTGAGCCAATTCCAACTGGCAAACCGTGAGAACTGAAGTTTTCTGCCTTTTTAGCTCTTGAACTGACTCACTGTGGGATGGATGAGAGGGGGCAGGCAAAGGTGGCAGGTACTCAGTGGTGGAGGGAGGAGCAGGACTATCCCTGCTGGAGCAGCCAGGAGTTACACAGCATGCCTGTGGCCACCTCCTTGGAGTCACCTGCTTCTCCAGAGGTGATTCCCAGGGGAGTCACCTGAATCCAGCTATAACCAGCCTCAGAGGAGCCCAGGCACTGCTGTCTTACAGACACCCGGGACAGGAGCTGTGTCCCTTCTGGCCACTGCCTCTGAGAAAGTTGTGTTTGCAGGTTTATTTTACATCCACAGAACTGACAGTGAGTCCTGCCACATCCCTAAGGAGGTGGTGAGCCTGGACAGGTGTCACTGTGTGCTCCCTTGGAGGTCAGCTGTACAACAGCACGGGGTGTCACACTGTGAGCAGAGGGGTGGTGGCAGGGCAGGGACACAATGTGTGACCAGGAGCAGCCGGGCTGGGAGGGCAGAGCTGTGGAGGGGACAGGGCAGGTGACACGAGTGGAGAGGTGACAGGGGTGGGGAGAGCAGAGAGAGCACAAGAGCTGCAGGATGGGCTGAACAAGCTCTGTGGGAACTTCAAGCCTGATTAGGACAGGGCTGACTGAAGGACCCCTTGGAAGGGAGGAAGGTCAGGAGCAGAGCTGGGACATGCAGCCTCACCCGATTCACTGTAGCCTTCTTTGCTCCTCAGTTCCTCTACTTCTTGTTCCCTGCTGTTGAATCCAAGTAGGACACGGTGTGAGCAGAGTGCAGGCTGGGCTGCAGAGCAGGCTGTGTGTGCCCTCCTGAGCAGGCCCAGCCCTGGCAGCTGACTGCACAGTCTGCTCCATTCACACACAGCTGCCCAAGCACGTCCCCCTCCTCTGCCAGAAACTGCAGGTCCCTGTGTGTGGAGCAGGGATTAACATTCCTGCAGATGGGCTTCTGGGGCGGGACAGTTGGCAGGGCTGCCCGTGGCTGTCAGGCCTCCATCCATGCCAGTGCTGTCACTGCTGTGGTGACACGGCAGCACGTGGGGAGGGTGCCAGCTGTGTTCAGCATCCGTGTTCTCACTGGGATGCACTGGAAGCCAGCACACACTGGGTGATCCTTGCTGGAGCCAAACCACTGCCCAGTGCCAGGCTGGATCATAGAATCCTGGAGTTTGCTGAGTGGGAAGGGACTCAGCAGGATCATCCAGTCCAACCCCTGTCTCTGTTCAGGACACCCCAACAATCCCACCCTGTCCCTGAGAGTGTTGTCCAAAGACTCCTGGAGCTCTGGCAGCCTTGGGGCTGTGACCAAACCCTGGGGAGCCTGTTCAGTGGCCAACCACTTTTCCTGTTAACAGGAAGGTTGCCTCTCTCCATGAATTCTGTTAATGGCAGAAGATGAGCCACACAGGGCCAGCAATCCCTCTTGCAGAGCCCAGCAGTTAAGGAAGGGAAAACCAAACCTGGGTGGACACATAACTGGGGCAGCAGCCACCACATTCCCTGTGTGCCTGTCATCACAAAGCTGGACATTAAAGAGCCCAGTGCCCCAAAATCTCCACAACACTCCACCACAGGGAAAACAGTGCCCATGATAAGCCCTGGCTGCAGTTTGGTGATGGGAACCTCAAACCCTGACTGCAGAGCTGTGCTTCCCCTGTGTCCAGCTTTCTGGGCTTCCTTGCTAAGAACTGCTATACAGCTCTGCCATGGTTCCTTGCCCACCTCCACCCTCACAGGGACACAGCAGAATCAAGAAATACAAGCAAATAGATGATTCAGGTCCTCTTCTAGAAGTGTCTGCTGAGGTTGAGGCCGTTCTTTCTTGCATTTGATACGTGCAGAGACTGCAGCTGACATCCAGTACAAAGACAGCTGCCACCACGGGTCACTGTGTAACATATATTCAGCAAGAACAGAAATCAAAGAAGGGCATTGCAGTTAAAAGATGTAATGATAGAGTTTATTTCCGAGGAGTGGCTGATGTTCCAGAAATATTTGCAACTCGCTTATTTTATAAAATGAGTTATGGAGCTTTTAATGTTAAATTAGAAGGCAAAAACACAGGGCAAGAGGGGTGAATGATTCTGGGTTTGTATTTTGGTTTTTAATCTGTTTTTCAGCTGGTTCTGCTTGCATACTGTGCCTGACCTGAGCTGCTGCAGCCTTTTCTGTCACTTGAGCAAGGTTCTCGACCCTGATACTGCGCCTAATTCTGTTGGGTCGGTTGTTTTGAGGGAGCTGCCATCTAATCTGCTCCCTGTCGGCCCCTGCAGATCTTCCACATGACCTATGACCTGGCCAGTGCCGTGGTGAGGATCGTGAACCTCATCGGGATGATGCTGCTGCTGTGCCACTGGGACGGCTGCCTGCAGTTCCTGGTGCCGATGCTGCAGGACTTCCCCGACGACTGCTGGGTGTCCCTGAACCGCATGGTGGTGAGTGCCGGCCCCGCTCGCACCCTCAGCTTCCCGGTGCCCCCAGGATCCTCCCAGGAGAGGTCCCGGGCCGGCAGAGCTGCTGCGGGTCCCGCCGCGGAAGGCAGGAGCCAGGCTCCCCCTCCTGGCACCAAACACAAGGAGCAAGCGTGGAAATCCAGTGGGTTCTGGGCATAGCGGATCCCGGAGCCGTGGCTGGGGCTGCCCCATAATTCACTTTACTGCCCTGAGCTCCACATCCCCTGGAAGGGCCGGCGGGATCCCCCTTCTCTCCATGGAGCTGCACAACATCCCATTGGAGTGGGCTGGAACAGGGCAGGCCAAGCTTCCATTGGGCCTCCTGTCATGGGATCAGGAGCCAGACTTCCCAGTGCATTCCCAAGCTGTGCTGCTCACTCTGCTTTGGCTGGGAGGGAGTTTGGCACCATATGGTAAATGCACGGGGAGTTCATGGTACCCTTCAACCATCTTGCTGGGAATTCAGGATCTTTTATTCAAAGGGACAATGTCCAGTTGATTAAGCAGCAAAAACTGACAAAGCTTAAAAAATTGCCTCTTGTTGCAACTCTTAACCTCCAGATTCCCCCAGCCAATTTTTTCTTTAAAAAAAAAAAGGAAATAATCAGGCAGTGGGGCAGAACAGAACAAATGTAAAATGTATAAAAGATGTGCCAGCTCTCCATGCCTCCCACGTGCAGAGCTGTGGGCACATGCTGCCCGTGCCTGAGAGGAGTGAGCATCCATGAAAAACTTGTCTGTTTGGTATTTATTTATTCCTTTCTTCCCTCTGCAATAATCATTCACTTCCTGCTGCCAAAAGGTGCAAGACTGGCAGTTCTGGAGGCTGGAACCCTCTCCTTGTCTCCAGCAGAACAACCCATGCAGCAGCTGCCTGGCTTCCCCTTTTTTATTTATATGGCAGGAGCAATCAAGGCTGAGGTTCAGGACACACAGCTCAGAGGTGCTGGCTGAAACCATCCCCATCCCAGGAGGGAACCTGTTCACAGTGCCCTTGCAGGAAAGGTTCAGAGCAGCACTCCTGAACCATTTTTCCCTTATCCCAACATTTGGCTGCTGGCAGGGAACCCTCTTTGCTCTTCCCATCCATCCCTAGGGGAAGAGGTAAAAGCTGGGGGTGCAGCTCCCATCAGGGGAACTGCAGTGAAGGGGAAGGGTCTGGAAAGGTGGCAGGAGACAGGACAGAGGAAGGAAAAATTAAACCAAGGCACTTTTCATAGCAGGAAGACTGGGGAGAGCAGGAAGGATGCATTCCAGAGGCAGGAAGGCTCAGCAGAATCTCCAGGAGGGGCAGGATAGAAATCTTCTATCCAGAGCAGAGCTTCACTCGTGCTGCAGTTGTGTCTTCCCAGCCTTGAGAGCCTGGGAAGCTGGGAATTAAACTTGCCTTGTCAGATTTTCTTTTTCTGCTGCTTCTCTGGAGCTAAATCACCTTCTTTCCTTTTCACGTAATAAAAGTGAAAAAAAAATTATTATCTCCAAAACTGGAGCCTCAGGAGACTGGGATGAAGAACTGGAGAGATGATTATATGCCCCACCTGTAGTTCAGGTGGCTTCCATTGCAGGAATATGCCAGCCCCAAAATACCTTGGGTTTAGAATGTTTAACAAAGGGTAATTAGTTCTTCTGGAATCAGGTAGTTTTTTCCTCATAACAGTGTTCTTTAACCTGCTGAGACAATTTCCAGATGTGTCATTGGACCAGTGATGGGTGTGGATGGCCTTTACATACAGTCTGGAGTGAAGGAATAGGAGAGGCCACAGACTCAGGAAACAAGAACCCAGAGGTCTGGGCTCTTGTCAGGCTTTGGTGCCAAGATGTTGATGGAAGGTTCCAGAATGGCTTTATTTGAGGGGAAAGGCCAGGATGGCATCAGTGTGTGCCAGGAGGTGGATTGGATTTGGGACATTCTGAACTGACCTGGCCATAGCTTTGGGAGAGAAATACACTTGGTGCACAAGTGCCCTCATTCACCCAGGAGCCACAAAGCTGGGAGGGAACCACTGGGGGGAAAAGGAACCTTCTGAAGCTGCTGCAGCCAAAGGGAGCTGGAGGGGAGGTTCCAAATGCTTTGAAGGCTTTCTCCTGGAGAGCTGCTGGTGCTGCTCTTCCACTGCTCTGGGGTTTCCTACCCAGTCATTGGCAGTCCATAAACCCAGCTCTGATTTCCATGCGGCAGGGAAAGAAGATTCATCACCTCCCATCTGCTTCCTAAAGCTTTGATCCTCATCCAGGGGGTTTGTGAAGGGTTTGGTGTTGCCAAAATCATATCAGGGGCTCGATAAATCCCTGAGTCCACTTCATCTTGGTGTTTAAACACGCACCGTGTTCCATCTTTAGCAAATGGGAAGGAGATGGTCTCTGGATGACTCCTGAAATGGCAGGGAAGGATGTTTTCAGTATTAATTGCTCAGCCCCAATCCCAGGGGCTTCAGCATTAGCTTCCCTGCAGTGCACTTTATTAAAAACTGAAGCACTGGTGAGTCAGCTGCAGAGTGTGTGTGCTGCTCCCCGGGACCCCGGCCTGGCAGCTCCTCATCCCACAGAGCCGAGCTCTGCCCAGACCTGGAAGCTGCTGGAAACACGTGGCTCACTCCCCTGGGAGCTGTGCTGAGCTGATAAAGCCTGCAGAGAAGGCAAATATCCCCCTGGCAAACCAGCAACCTTGCACAGGAAACACTGATAGCCTCCCTTCCACCAGGAGGAGGGGAGCACATCCCCCCTCCCTGCTCCCAGCACTTCCTCGGGGTGTTGCTGAGAGAAAGCAGGAAGAGAAAGGGATGCAGCAATCCTGCATGGATGTGCTGTGTGATTCCTGACTCCTCCCCCCCAAGCCTCTGGTCCAGCAGATCCCTCTTGCCCTCCCTCAGCAGGCACTTGGATCCGAGTACTGGATTATCATGTTCCATAAGATCTGCTCCACGGTGGGATGTGAGCCAGGAGCTGAGGGCGACAGGCACAGTCCCACCAGTGCAGAGCAGAGCAGAACTGGGGTAACTGGGGACAGTGCCCCTTCCAGGGAAGGCAGTCACATCCAGGGTGTGCCCAGGGAGTCCCGTTAGGAGCAGCAGGAGTTGGGGCTGGAAACAAGGCTGGGCACATGCTCAGTGCCCAGGACACAGGTACAGGGAGCTCAGCAAGGGCTGGGTGCCAGGCCTGCCCTGAAATGGAGCCCCAGGAGCAGAGGGTGCTCGGGTGGGGGTCCCAGGCGAGGCTGACTCGGATCCTGGGAAAATCCCTGCTGCCAGGCAGAGGCGGCACGGAGCTCTCCTTGGAAACAAGCCCAGAGCGGGCAGGTTCTGTCCGAGGTGGTTTGATCTGTCATCTGCCTTTCCTTCCCCGCTATTCCCGTCCTCTAAACTGGATGTGGAGGTGTGTTTTCCCGGCCCAGCAGTTCCGGCGCTGCCCAGGGGAGGGCAGGGGTGGTCAGAGCCCTGGTTTTGCAGCGGGCTCTGAGGGCAGGGCAGTAACAAACCCCGAGGAGCAGTGCCCAGGGAAGATCACTGCTGAGACAGAGGCCGAAATATGGCTTTTACCTACCACAGCTCCCTAGTTCTCTCAAGTGTTAGTGGTGTAAGTCATTGTGCCCTTATCCCAAGAACTTCCAGTACCTCTCCATGTCTTTACTTCTCTCACTAGCCTTCTGCAGTGAGGATTCAGCCAGACACACTCACAGGTACCTCAGAACCAAACACCCTCTGAGACACCACACTTCTCCTTGAGGGGTTTCTGTAAGGCACTACAGAACCAGCACTGCCTTTGAAGAGTTCCAGGAACTCTTGGAGTATTTCAGGGTGGATCTGAGCAGGGGCATTGCAGCCCAGGCTCTGATGCCAGAGAAACCCCTCTAGCACTGCCAGTGTGCATGTTAAAAACAAACTAGTCTGAGAAAGTGCTTCAAAGTCGTTTTAAGTCCCTTTTGCCAACATTCTCAGTGCCTGGCATGTGGCTGAGATAACTTCTCTCTTGACTGTGTTCAAACACAGGACTGTAGCTCCATTTTTGCTTGCTTTGGGATTTGGTTAACGAGGAGTCATTTTTTTCCTGCAGTTTAAGGCTTCATTTACCTCCCCTAATGGGCCATTCCAGTATATTTGAAGTGGTGCAGCCCTCCCACCGTGGGGACTGGTGTAATGGGATGTTGTAGAGGGGGGTTTCTTATGGAAGCAAGCTGTGCCAGGATGAGGCACCTGGTGCTGGTAAACTGTGTCCACAGTACATTTGGAACCATCCCTCCTAGTCTGGCCTAAAGCACTGCATTCCTCACCTGCCTGCTCATTCTGTGCAGAACAAAAGGCCTAAAAACTAAAGTTAGACCTACAAGCAAAGAATCACCACAAAGGCTGTGCCACGAGGATCCAGTGCTCTTAGCAGATCTGTCCTAAAGGTAATGGCTCTGAAAGGTTTCCCCTTCCTAGAAGTGCCTCTCTTTGAGCAGTCCTCCCGCCCCTCTCCCAGCAGAGCACACTGCTCAGATGTGTCCAAACATTCCCTGTTTTCCTACAGCTCTGGCCCCTCAGTCTGTCCTTACTCAGCCACGTCCTCACAGGGAGCTGTGCTGCTCATGGGAATTGGGGCTGGGACTTGTAAGTTCCCAGGGAGCCACAAGTGTTTCTGCAGGCTGCAGGGGCTCAGTGTGTTGGATGTTAGAGTTTTGGATGACTAATTCCTACAAAACACTGGCAAGCTTCCTCGTAAACAGCACTCCTGAGCAGCAAGTTGCTGGAAGAATGGCTTTTAAAACTCAAGCCTGCCTGGTACCCAGATGTTCACAGCCATTAGAGACCTTGGCAGCCAGTTTTCTGATATGTCAAATTCGAGCTCAGTTATTCTGTCTCCACACTTTCCCTCTGGAATTTCAGCTCGGCGTTTCTTTTCTCCCTGCTCTGAATTCTGTCGTGCTGCCCTGCTAAACTCCTGCCACACTGAACTCAGAAAGCAGCAGCATTTCTGCCATGTCCAGGGAGAAATGGGAGAGGAATCCATTTAGCAAGGAAGAGATGGGACAGGACACCTGCACTGCCCCGGGAAAGCTGGGAATGTGCTGCCCACCTTCACGGGTGATGCACCATTGAAAGCAAAGGTTGGTCCGGTGTGGCTTCTCCTTCCTGTTGGCTCAGGATGACACATTCCCTGCTGGAGCATGGCCAGTGGATGGGCTAAAGCCATGGAGTTGACAGCATTTGCCATTGTGTAAGTGCAGAGCCATGGCTTTAGACTACCAGTACTCCAGGGCTGAGGGAAAGGCCTGGCTCCTGGAATGTTAGACTGAAAGTGCAGGAATGCCTGTGGGAGCTGGGGGAGATGCTTGATGCCTTCATGGATCAGAAGTGGGTCTGCAAAACAACACAAAACCTGGGGGGGGAAAAAATGGGCCTCTCCCCCCTTCTTTGGCCAGGATTTTGGGAGCCACAGCGTAGGCATGGAGGCAAAGGAGCAGGAGGATTCACACCTCAGGCAGCCCCATGGCCAGACCCTTCCTGCTGCCCCATACAGGGCACAAGTGCCCTCTGCCCTCACCTGTACCTGGCTCCTCACACACAGGAGCAGCTGCACAGCCAGGAACAGCCCCCAGTTCTTCCCCCACATTGTCTCTTGCCTCTCTCTCTTGGCTCAAGGGCAGTTTTTCCAGGGGAACAGCTTTGCTGGGAGGTGAGCCCAGACAGGCTGGCGCCGGCAGGGAGCAGGAGCAGTCTCTCCTGGGCTGGGAATGTGCTGCTTCACTGTCACTGGTGTGGCTTTGCCCTTCTTGGTGCAGAGAATCAGGCCTGTCTTGCATAATGTAAGTGACTCTGGCCCGGTAACACTATCGCCTGTCTTTGTCCACGTGCTTATCTCCCAGGCAGGCATCAGCTCTCTCCAGAGGCTCCAGTTCTGTGCCACAGCTCCCAGTCAGCAACGCTGGGCTTTGTCACTCCTTGCTACCTTAAGATGACTGAAAATTTTCCATCGGCATCAGTGGCACTCAGAGCTGTTTGCAGAGGCCATCGCCCCCCCTTGACTGGGATTAGACACCTCCCAGAGCTGCCCAGTAAATCCAGGGCTCCCAGCACTGCTGGTCGCTGGTGCTGAGGCTGCACCACCAGCCCCTCTGTGCAATGACCTTCCAGGGTGCTGTGGTCCCTGTGTCAGCTACATCCATAAGGTTTGCACCTTCCCAGGAACAGAGGAGTGCACAGGTCACGTGCTGCCATGGGTGTCACGTAGCACAGGCATTTTTCACATGCCTTGTAAAAGCAATGTGTGATGACAGTGCATTTACTTTACAAGGTTTTATGGCCAGGACTTGCTAGCAGATAATACCCACAGGATGGCAAATGTACCTTGAGCTGTTCCATGAACTCAAGCTAATCAGAATAATCATATCGCTTCTGCTGGTTTTTCTCCTTGTGCCATGATATAATTGCCGAGGTGCTGCTGGTGTGAGTTGCAGTGGCAGAGCACAAGGTGTCCTGGAGGAGCCTCTGCATTCCACTGGCCTCTCCTGGCAGGTTATTGCCTCTCAAATGAGACCATTTGTAGTTGTCTCAGCTCCCTGAAAAAAGCCACATTTTACACCAAGAACTTGCTGGCTGAACATTTTCAACTTCATTTTCTGCCCTTCCCACCTCTTCAGGTAATGACCACAGATCCTGACCATTTCCCAAATTGCTGGGGAGTGATTTTCCCCACTCTAAGATCCTGCTGCTGGCAACCTTGCTCAGGCTGCCTGTGAGCAGTTCTTTGTTAAGGCCCATTTCCCACTGCAGTAATCACTTCCTTCAGCTCCTTCTCCCACCCGTGGGCCACTGTGAGAATGTCCCAGTGCATGCCCTCAGTTCACCCCAGGTTACCAGCGTGTCACACTGGCTGGCTTCCTTGCTGGAAAGAGCACATGGAATCTGGAAAGGACCCTGGCCCAAACACACAGTGTCGGATGACTAAATCTGCACTTATTTCTCCAAGTTGAGCATGTCCAGCTCTTCCAAGCCCCACAGAATTAAACTGCTTGTTTAACATACGGGGGTGCTTGAAACACAGATTTTGGGGTGTAACATTTCCGAGCTGCGTCAACTGCCTGTCCCCCTTTCCCTTGGGACATGGGAGCAGAGCCCGACCCCCCTCACTGCCCCCTCCTGTCAGGGAGTTGGGGGCAGCAATGAGCCTCCTCTTCTCCACACAAACCCCCCCAGCTCCCTCAGCCGCTCCTCACAGGAGGTTTTCCAGCCCCTTCCCCAGCTCTGGTCCCTTCCCTGGACTCGCTCCAGCCCCTCAGTGCCCTTGGGGAAGCGAGGGACCCAACACGGCATCCACGTCCGGAATGCCGCATCCGTGTGCGGGACGGCGCGGGACGGTGCTGACGCTGTGCCTGTGTGTCCCTGCAGAACGACTCCTGGGGGAAGCAGTACTCGTACGCCCTCTTCAAGGCCATGAGCCACATGCTGTGCATCGGCTACGGGCAGCAGGCGCCCGAGGGCATGACCGACGTGTGGCTCACCATGCTCAGCATGATCGTGGGGGCCACCTGCTACGCCATGTTCATCGGCCACGCCACCGCCCTCATCCAGTCCCTGGACTCCTCCCGGCGCCAGTACCAGGAGAAGGTAAGGACTGGGCCCGGCAGCCCTTTGGTGACCCCGCGGGAGTTCAGCCCCATCCGTTCGCTGCCCCGGAGCCTCGGGAAGGAGGAGGTGCGGGATCGGCGAATAGTAGTAGGGCAGGTGGGTGGTTCTTGTTTGTGCCTGTCTGTTCACATCAGCGTTATCGGTGGCACCGGTATCTGGAATTCTAAGTCGCTTTTTCCTTTCCGAGATCTTGTTTCAAACCCCAGGTGAATGTTTCAGAATGTGCAGCTTTTGTTTAGCAAGGGCCTTCTTCAAAAGTATCCAGATTATTCACTTCAGTGCTCGGGAGTGAAGCAACAGAACAAACCCCAAAGCCCAGATCAAAGCTCCGAGCAGGTTCCCCAGGTAGCTGTGGAATTAATTGCACCGTTGTTGAACTGCAGGATGGAGGGCACAGCCAGAAATGTCACAGCTCATCGGGTGCTGCTGGCTCCAGGTGATGCTGTGACTCTGTCAGGGCAGCCAAAAACAACCCCTTCCCTCCATTAGTGGGGCTGAGGATGCCACAGGCAAGGAGGTGTTATGGTCAGAGTGTTATGGAAACGTTTGATTTGGAGATTAAGGAAAGGGATTGGTCCTATTCTGACCCTGCAAGGTGCAGTCAGATCAGGTGAAAGGGAAGCTGTGATTCAAATGGGGAAATTCTGCACAATCCAAGTGAATTTTAAATTCAGGGAGGAGGTGGGATGGCCTGGGAACAGGTCTGAGGCACAAGGATTGCAAGACTGGGCCATGGGGAGAGAGCAGGGCAAAGACAACCAGAGGCTGACTCATGCTTTGAGGATAGGGAAGATCCCAAACCACAGCTGCAGCCAAAAGAGGAGAGCGTGGAGGACTGGGATGCATCCAGAGCACTGGGCTTTGTACAGTTTTACCTCTGTGTCACAGACTGATCCTGATGGAGAGCAAGGCATGCCAAAGAGAAGGACACTGCAGCACTAGGAATGCAAGCTGATCAAATCTCTGGATGCAGAGCATTTATTCAAATGTGTTTGAAGCAGCACAGAAGTCAAGGACTGATTTGCAAATCCAACCACCTGGCCAGCCTAGAGCAGCCAAGGTTACACCTGCAGCACTGGGCACTGTGGGGTTTGTCACAAGCCAGGTCTGAAGGCAAGGGCAGAACTTGACCCTGGAAGTTGGATTCCAGTCAGTGTTCAGGGAAACCAGTCACCAGGAAACCAGCAGGGACTGCAGTGGGGGTGGCAGGAGCAGTGTGAAGGGGGAGATGTGAATGAGAGGGTTAATAGGTGCAGGAGAAGAGCTTTGTGACAAAAGCAGTGGGTGGAGGATTTCACAAAGGGTGTATTTCATGTGCAGTGGTTTCAGCAAGTTCATTTCCCAAGTTATTCCCCTGAGATCAAAACCTCAGGAATTGAATACGTTCATTTTCCTCTTGCAAATGGGACAAATGGTGGCCTAAAAACAAATATGTATTTACTTTCTGCATTCCTTAGCACTTGAATGGGCATGATTAAAATGAGGCTGCTTTGTGATTTGCAGCCCTGCAACTCAATTTAGTTCAGTCCTCTGGGGACAAAGTGTCTGGTGAAGCATATTATAGAGAGAATCTCAACAAGTTTGGAGGTCGATTGGTAGAAGCAGCACTTGAGAGACCTCTGCTGAGGGCACCTGTGGGCTCTGCCTCTCCCCTCAGCACAGGCTCAGCCTACAGAGACTTCAGGAGCTGTTCTGGGAGTTGCCAAAAGAAGGAGAGACTGTGAGAGGAACAGCAGAAACATCAAACAGGGGAGAAGGTTGTAGCTGGTAACTGTGCTGAGAGGTTTTGCCCGGTGTAACCCTCAGGACAAGGCTCAGGAGCCAGTTTTTGGTGAGGTTTCAGGTTGTGTAGAGCTCTGCCAAACCAACTTGTTCTACCCTTGTACAAACAGGGCTTTTGAGAAGGGGAATAAAAGCCAAGCCGTGCTGTCTGTTGGCTTCAGGAGCAGGGCTTGCCTCCCTCTGCCTTGGATTTGTTGAACACTTGGACATTCAATCCCTGTGCTCTCTGAATCTCCTGCTGTAGCATCTCACTGCATGCCCTGCTGGGGAAGCTGGATGGGATCCATGGAGAACCTGGAGAGGGAAGCTGCCCCCTCTGAGGCAGTTCCTGGGTTCACATGGGACACTGCCAGTGGCACAGCCCTGGTGCAGGTCTGGGCCTGTTGGAAAGCTCTGGGTCAGGACAGCTCTTCACATCTGGCACTCTGGAATGATTTCCAGGGCAGAGGCAAAGGGGGAAGGGGCCCGTGTGGCCCATCCTGCACTGCACAGTGTGTCACAGGGAGTCAGGGGCAGGATCAGCAGCTGCCTCTTCCCTCTTAACCTCTGCTCTCTGAAGCTCAGTGTGCTGTGAAGCTCCACAATTCATTGGCACCCACGATTGGTGTGTGTTTCCTGCACGTGAGAGGATGGTCCTTCCATCCAGGTCCTTCCCGAAGGATTCTGACTGAAACATTTCCCAAGGTCGTGTTGTGCAGTTCCATGTTACAGCGGAGTCCATCTGCCAGCTTTGAGCCCCACATACCTGTTCTCACCCAGTGCTCCTGCCACTGTGCTCAGCTGTGCTTTCCATACTTCTCACTCCTTCCCCGAGCTGATTTCCTTCTCCCAGGTTAGTTTTTTGCTGGATTGGTGGGCTGAATTAGCTGCTGTAGATCCCAGTGAGTGGCAGAGCCAGTGCAGTGCTGCTGGAGGGGGTCCATGTGCAGGAGCATGGATCAGCTATCCATGGATCAGCTCAACCCTTAACATCTAAGTCTATCCCTGACTGCAGAATTACCCACAGCCTGCAGGAACTGTGGCTCACTTGAGAGGAAGAGTGTTTCCTGCCCAGGAGAGGAATAAACTAGACGGACATGGAAGTTATTTCCAAGCCTTTTGCATGTTCTCCTATTAATTTCTTTCTCTAATCCTCCAGCTCAGCTGGATTAGTATTTCTGTCAAGTCACCACACACACACTGCCATCCTCCCCAGCAGCTCTGTAACCTTGAGGCTTCGGGCAGGGTGATTAAGCTGCTTTGTGCAGCACAGACATTCCAGGCTCCTCTCTCCCATCCCAGCAGGATGCAGGCAGTGATGGGCACCGTGCAGGGAGCCCTGGCTCTCCAGGCACACCCAGAGCAGTGACTGATGACAGGCAGGAATTGCTGCTGTCAGCACTGCAGAGCCCAGGACAGCCCTAATCTCTCCTTCCAGAGCCTCATCTCTCCTCTAGATCTGTGCTACACTTCCCTTGCCCTGCCCCTCCTCCTCCCTGAGCAGTCTATCCAGGGGCTCTTGTCCTTAAAATACATCTTGAAACCAGGTAGTTCCTTGCATATTCACTTGTCATTATTCAGAAGAAGCACGTGGCAGCACAGTCGCAAGGGGACAGGCAGGTAACTGAGAGTCACTTTATGAACCCTGCAGAGCACTGGTGACATCAGCTCAGCTCCTGACAGCCCTGCCCAGCCATCAGCACAGCCCTTCCTCCCTCAGCTTATCCCATGGGCTGCCTGAGCATTTTATGGTCCATCCATCAGCATTTCAGCCTGAGCTCAACAAAGAGTGATTGGGGAAAATTTAGCCATTTTAAAGGCTGAAGTATAACAGCTGGAATGTCTGCTAGAGATGCTGCAGCAGTATTTGTTGGAGGGGAACTCAGACACTGCCCCTGTGCCTGCAGTGGGAGCTGAGAGCCTGTCTTTGGGCTCAGGCACTCCTGCCTCTTTCTTGGGGACCAGCCCAGTGTCTTATGAGGCAACAGGTTTAAGGAGTGATTTGGGCTGGTTTGTGGTACAAAGTGAAACTGCAACTCAGCTCCAGGCTGCTGTAGAGGCCCAAAGTCTGATTCTTCTCAGAATATTTAGACAAAGTCACATAAGGAAAACCTTTCAAGTGCTGCTGGTTGCTGAGGTGCAGATACAACCCACATCCCTCCTGGGCTTCTGTCAGAAAAGTCCAGGAGCTGGACTGCTCTGAGCCTCTGGTATTCCTTCTCCTCTTCCTCACCTGAACCTGCCAGACACAGCCTGGGCTGAGAGGAGCCCCCAGGGTGCCCCTTCACATGTCCTTGCTGGTTTTGGGCTGTTTTCCTGTGCACTTTGGTGTTCTGAGCTGCTCCCAATGGGTGTGTGCAGGGAATTGGGTGCAGAGATCCAGGCTGGGTCCTGGATGCAGGATAATCCCATTAGCCTGGCACAGTGCCCCCCCCTCCACCCTCTGGAGCAGAGCTAATTAACCCCTGCCCAGCCCTGGATGAGGCTGGTTTAATTCCTGTGGCTCCAGGCCTGGCTTAGCCAGGGCTGCCTTGGGGACAGCACAGGTCACTCAGTCACTGCTCTGAGCCTGGAGTTGGGCACACACTGCCAGAATTCCCACTGAGGGATGGGACACTCCGTTACCAGTCCAGACAGGATTTCAAGTGACACTCCCAAGAGGATTGGTCACCAAGGCCTGTAGGTTCTCAGGTGGCATTCCCACATTCCTAGAGCTCAAAGGCATTCTGTGCAAGTCCCCTCCTGACCTAACATCCATTCTGGGTGTCAGCAAAGCTGCAGAGCTCCCTTACTGCATTGGTGCTGTGGAGTGTGCAGCACTTCAGGAATTAAAGGGGTTTGGGAAACTTAATCAAATGCAAAATATAACCAAATTTCCTAATTGTAGAAAGTTTGGAGAGCCTTCATCCTGTCCTGGCTGCACTGGTTGTGTGTTCCCTCAGTGTGTGCAGAGGTGGCCTGAGAACTGTTGTGTCCCAGGTTATTGTCAGTCAAAGCACCTGGGGTTCATAACAAGGCTTATGAATGATGTACTTTATTGATTGTGTCTCTGAGCCTCTGATGTCCTGGGCCTGGTGGCTCAGCACTGCCTCAGGGGGCTTTTTCTGTATTTCAGGGGTTTCTGGTGCTTTGCAGAGTCAGTAAGAATGTAAGAAATAGGTCATGGGGTGTTCGAACTAACGAGTCGTTCGTCTCAACCAGGAAATCAGACATTTGTGACAATTGTTTTAAGGTTATTTAATCCTTTTTGTGAAAGGATCCTGGGTTGGTTATGAAATGGGAATGTTTTCTGAATAAAAACCTAGTGGTTTCTTTTAGAAATGTCTTGCAGTGCAAATTGCCTTAACCAAACTAGTCCATCTGAGTTTTTGTCTTTGCAGGGGAATATTTCACTGATGAACTTAAACTTGGTTTACCCCTTACTGAGAGAAGCCCTATTGTAAAGCAGGAAAACATGTCTTGGTTTGCTGTGAGATGCTGCAGTTATAGCTTGGATTTTGACATCTTCTTTGTGAGCATGGCAGTCAGACAGTCCTGTTGTGTCCTGTCAGTGAGAGCCTGCTCTGAGCAGTGTCTGTGTTGTCATGGAAAGGCAAGTGTTCTTGCCTCAGCAGTTCTTTGGATCCCAGCGTGGGATTTCAAACTTCATTATCAGTTTTGAAATTCATTTTGGCACTTGAACTGTAAATAAATAAATAAATCCTCACAGTGGAAGTGCAAAGCCTCCCCACTGAGCCATCTCTCCTGGCAGAAGGCTGCTCCCAGCAATCCTGATTTCCACATCTCCAGCCTTTCTCTGGTGGCAGATTTTACCTCACCTCCCTCGTTCTGCTCTTCTGGTGGAAGTCCTGTTGGTCCCTTTCCCCACCACATTCTGGATATGTGGATCCAGTGACACAACGTCTCCAAAATACCCTGTGATCTGAGTTTCAAACATAGATTGACCAGTTCCAAAAGTGCCCTGTGCTGGACCAGTAACTTACACTGGGATGTGACCTCCCTGACCCAGCAAGGCCTTCTTGGGTTCCATTCCCAGGCTGGAGCTATCCAGGGAAAACAGGCTGTTTCCATAGCCAGCATGTACAGGTTTGTCCATAGTACATTCACCTCTGCACACCTGCCCAGGTGAGCAGACAAACAGGCATTGCCCACATCTCTTATTGCAGAGGGATTTGTCCCAGAGCTCCTGGATCTGCTCTCCTCAGAACCCTGAAGGGAGAAGGTGGGTGGAGGCAAACCAGGGCTTCATCAGGCTCATTATTGACCCTGCTCAGACTGTTGCTGTCTCCCAGCCCAGAAATGGGAATATCCAAAGCACAAGTGCTGGTGAACAGGAAGGGGAAGCAGCTGATGGTTACAGTAATGAAAGCTGGATAGAAAGTGGGGAATTTCCTGCTGGTGTTCATGGGCTTTGTACCATGGCAAGGGATAAGGAGCCTGATAATTTCTGAAGGTATTGTGCACAACCTGCTGTGATTTGCTGTGATTCCCACACTGATGCCCCCCAGCTCCTCCCAAGCAGCCATCCCAGCTGTCCTCCCCTTCCTGGTTCCCTGGGAGTTTCCTCTGGTTCCCTCTGTGAAGGAATCCAGCCTGGGGAGTACAGTCCAGTACAGCTCCTCCCCATGCCTTTCCCATGGCTGTGGAGCACGTGTGGGGGTGTGGGTGTCTGTATCCTTGTTGGAAAACAGCAGGACAGCGCTTGTGAGCATGAGGGGCTGTGTAGAGCCAACTGTGTTCCTGAGTGTTGGCAGGCTCTGGATAAGCTGTGGGAGCCTGCACCACTTACACATCTCAGCAAAATTTCTGCAAGAGGGAAGGGAAAAATTGTAAAAGTGAGCAAAAATGCTAAACCCAGCAAAGATCACACCAGCAGTGTCAGTGTGGTTTTATTGTGGTTTATTTTTCCCTTAAACCACTCCTGTGACTCCAGGAGAATGTGTCTTGGTCATTTTGAGGAAGATGTAGAGTAAATCCTGAGGATGGGAATGTGAGTGTCTTAAAAGACATTAAAACCCCAGAACTCAGCATGTACTTGGTTTGGATGATTACTGGATCCTGGGGAGCTGCACTGTTTTCCTCCTGATCCGAGGTCAGAGAAGATCAAACAGAGATGGAACTGTGTCCCGTCCAGACCCTCCACGTTGGGAAGCTCATGACTTGATCCTTCCCTCTGTAGAGAAATAATCCATTGGGGAGATTCCCAGCATTGGACAGGGTGGCTCTTCATCCAGTCTCCCAGGATATATCCTACCAGCCTGGGGAATGCTGGCACAGCTCCATCATCTCTCACTGGGCTGGACATGGCACTGCTCTGCTGGAGTCTCCTTTTCCTTACACAATTCCTGTTGACTTCCCTGGAGTGCAGGTATGGAGCCTGTGATTGAAACTAAACCTGGTCCCACAGTGATTCCAGCCTATTTCTGGAAGGATGCAAATAGAACCATGGAATCTCCTGAGTTGGAAGGGACACACAAGGACCATCCAATTCCTGGCCCTGCATAGGACACCCCCAGGTCACACCATGTCCAGAACTAGGAAATAATTGAGCCTCTTCAGCCAGAGATTTATTCCTGTCAGAGAGCACAGGATTCATTATGGAGACTGAAGGCATGCAAGGAGTTAAAAATATTTAGTTCCCTTTGGACTGTGAGTGATCTGAGCTTTGGTAGAAGGGGAGGGGAGTGGTGAGGCAAGGGAAAGTGGCCAGTTATAGAAGCAAAAATACTCTGCTAAATGGTTTCCTTTTGATATATTAATACCTCCTTCAAGGGCTTATTTGAGGAAAAACAGACTTAAGAAAATGAGCTGGGATTTAAATGGACTTGATTGTCTTCAGAGAGATTTAAATTATTCCTAAATGAGTCTTTTTAGTTGAACTCAGAGAGGCCACTAATCTCTGAGCACAGGTCAGGCTGAGGACATGGAGACGAGTGGGAGGAAGGAGGTGACAGGGGCTGTCAGGAGAGGCCTGGCCACATCTGAAAGGCACAAAAAGGGGCCTGAAGTGTCCTCAGAGAGTGCCAGATGTGTGTGGTACCATGGGCATGACCTTGCAGGAGTGGGGCCTTTGCAGCTCCAGGGAAAGGGGGGAAACCCCACATGAATCTGCAGCTTATCAAACATAGGAAAAGGGACTGATGCTCCCATTTCTGAGCTCCTGTGCTGCCTCCATCTCCACACAAGGAGCTGAGAGCCCCCAAAGCCTCCAGCTGGCTGGGGCAGAGCAGGGAGCACCAGCACAGGCAGCACAGCCAAGATATCCCCCAGCTGATGACAGAGAATTATGGTTTCTTATTTTACAGTTTGCTTTTATAACCATGATTTTAATTTCTAATCAGAAGCAGCACCTTTATTTCTGGTGAAGTAAATTTGTCCTGTTTTCCCTCTGAGCCTTATCTGGGGACAGTGGTGGCAGGAGAACCTGACAAGCCCCAGGGACATTGCAGAGCAATAATTTATTGCTCTTTGTTACAAAGCAATAAATCCATGTCCAGGAGTGAATAAACAGAGTCTGAGGTGCCCCATCCAACCTGTGCTCGTGAATTTGAGAAGCATGGGGGTGTTTTTCCCAAGAAGCAAAGGTCAGTTGAAGATGGATAACAAGGGCTTGTGGTGGAGAGAAGAGGGGTAGGGGCAGGGGGCTGGCAGCAGGTGATGGAAGGCATCTTGTGACACTGGCCAATGCCCCAGTTCAAAGCACTGGACTAAAACTGGGGGTAGGTATAAGGTGATGGGTTCGGTAAAGAATTTATTCAACAAAATCACAGCATTAAAGAAAGCAGAACTCTTTGTGGATTCAAGGTCAATTTGCTAAACCTGGGTCAGCAGAAGCTCTTGCCCAATGATTTCCCTTTCCCTGGTGAGTGTCCTGCTCGTCCCGTGTCCAGTTTGGCAGGTCCCATGGATGTCTCATGCTGCAGGACACATCTGTGTTCAGGCATCTGAGCCAACCCCTTAAACTTTCTGCCCTGCAGACCATCACCTGCAGGATCCTCCCTTTCCCTCCCTCATTCCCAAGCAGCCCCCAGCAGATCCTGTGTCCCACAGCATCCTGCCAGTCCCTGCACAGCCTGAGCAATCCAAATAGTGCCGTGCAGGGTTCACTGCCAGTGCTCTGCCTGGGGTGACTCCTGTGACTTTGATCAGGCTGCAGTGATCAGGAATATTCACAGTCAGCTCCTGTGCTTTGGAAATGCCAGGGAAGCCCAGTGCCCCCTCTGCCACCTTGGCTCCTTAGAGCAATTCCTCCCCTCCCTGGTGCAGATGGAGCCGTTGGCATGTGAGGCAGGGCCAGCACAGGCTGTACCCAGAGCAGGACCTGGGATGCGCAGGACTGGAACGAGCACCACTTCAGGAATTGGGCTCTGAGCTCAAGCTGCACTAAAGGGACATTCAGGGGCAAATTTATCAGGGGCAAGAGGGGAAAGAGGGATGGGAAAGGGGCAGCACTGTCCCTTTGTCAGGGATCAAGTTGTGTGCTCCTGCCAGGGAGAGGGAGCGTGGCCACTGCAGTGCACACACCTTGTCCCTGCAGCACCTTCAGGGCAAGAGAACCCAGTTACAGCCCTGTGCCCTTAGGGAAGTGTCATTTATTCTTAGAAAACACTGTTCATCCCCCAAAACTGCTCTGGCATCAGTCAGAGCATGCCCTTGTACTCCCCTCTAACACGATGGAAATGCAAATCATTAGGTAAAAATGTGGGCAGGTCTGACAGCACGAGGGGAAGGGGCAGCAGGAGCCAGGAAGAGGTGAAGAGAGTCAGGACCTGAGCAGCCCCAGCTGGGAGAGCAAAGGTGCCATCATGGCAGGGCAGACACAGGGGAGAGGAGAGGCCATGGCTACTGCAGCTGCAACCAGATAAGTCAGATTTTGGTCCTGTGTGTGTCCTTCAGTTTGTGTGTGACTGCACACGCAGGGCAGGTGTGTCCTGCTGCTCCACGTGGCCCCTGGGACACGAGTCCTGTACTCAAGGAGGCCTCAAGGAGCTGCCCATCTCTGCCAGGTGACACACCAAGGCCACCTTTCTGCCATGTGCCATGGAAAAACCTCCTGTGGGGGCACATTGTGCTTTCTTTGCTCTCATCCTGCACAGGGTTTGGCCAGTGTTCACTCAGCACTGTTTGCTGGGAGGAGATTCCCAGCTGAACACTCCTTACTCAGCTCTGCTCAGCACCCAGGGAGTGAGGAGTTGTCTGCACAGGGTAACTGGCTGAGGATAAGTTTAAAAGTTAAAACACGGGGCAGCTTGCAAACCCCCTGTGAGATCAGACAGTTGCTCTGTCCTGCACCACACTGACCTTCCTGGGCCTGGCATGGCTTGAAGGGAGCAGGTGTGGGTCTGGTGTGACACTGAGTGTTAAATGTCCTGCTAACTCGTGCCCTTGCTCTCTCCTCCCAGTACAAACAAGTGGAACAGTACATGTCCTTCCACAAGCTCCCTGCGGACATGCGGCAGCGCATCCACGATTACTACGAGCACCGCTACCAGGGCAAGATGTTTGATGAGGAGAGTATCCTGGGAGAGCTGAGCGAGCCCCTGCGGGAGGTGAGGAGGGCAGGGAATGGGCACTGCATGTCCTGGCACCTCGGGCAGCTCCTGGTGCAGTGTCTCAGCTCCCACCTCGGGTGTTTATGTACAGCTCTGCATGCTGTGCTGGCCCCTTCCACCAGCTGTGGCAGCAGGGAGAGTCAAAGGAAAGAGAACACAAATCAAAGGAGTCTTTACTCCCCAGTTGAAGCCTGGCAGTGCAGGCTCTCCCTGGTATGTCACCAGCATGTCACCCACAAGCTCTAGAAGGGGTCTTCCTTCTGCCTACCTCCCCCAGTAGTGTACCTCCATGGCAGAGACAAGAGCTGAGGAAATACCAGCCATGTTTTAAAACTAGTTTTGCCAAAGTCTCAAAGGGCAACCCTCTAAAACCCCCAGTGAGGAGGAGACAGATGCTTCCCCAGCTCTCTTTCTTCCCTCTCCAGTCATCCATATGCTCCTTCCCCGTGTGTCTGGGGAGTGCTGTGCTGAGGTGATTTACTCTGTAGCACTTTGTGCCACTCTCTGGGGCTGAGCTGACACACACAGAGCAGCTCCTGTGCTGTCACCCCCCGAGTGACACCGAGCCACAGGAGAGGCACAGCCCGTCTGCTGTGTGACAGCTGAGCAGCTGAGCTGGGTTTTCTTCAGCCAAGGCTGATGATCCAGCCTGTGCCCTGGTGACTGGTGAGCTCCTGTCCCTCCTCTCTCCTGACACTGTCCCCATCTGCCCGGGATAATTCTTCCTCCGAGCGCCTCGGCACATTTGTGCTGTTTAATATCTCACTGACAAGCAAGGGCAGCAGAGAGCGTGGGGCTGCCAAGGTGAGTTATGACATCTTCCCAGAGAGGAGCCCTGGGTTTTTTCATACAGCATTTCACCAGTCCGAGGCTTCCTGCAGAAGGAGGAACACTCGGTTATTTGGGAGGTTGGGAGTGCTGTCCCTGCTCAGAGAAGAGCCTGGTGTCAAGCTGTCAGCTCCGTGCTCCCAGCATCCAGAGCCCACTCCAGCCTGCACTGGGGGAGCCACACCGAGGGAACAGCATTTCCCCCACTTTGTCAAGCAGGGGATCTCCACAGGTCATTAGATGTTGACTAAACATCTGTGTGTCTGCTCCCCATCCCATGTTTTCTCCCCGTCCCTCCCTCCCTCTCTTTCCATCTCTCCAGGAAATCATCAACTTCAACTGCAGGAAGCTGGTTGCCTCCATGCCCCTGTTTGCCAACGCAGACCCCAACTTTGTGACATCCATGCTGACCAAGCTGCGGTTCGAGGTGTTCCAGCCGGGAGACTACATCATCCGGGAGGGCACCATTGGCAAGAAGATGTACTTCATCCAGCACGGCGTGGTGAGCATCCTCACCAAGGGCAACAAGGAGACCAAGCTGGCCGATGGGTCCTACTTTGGAGGTGTCGGGGCCAGTCACCCCCTCCCTGTGACACCCTGCTGCTCATACAGTCCCTAAATTGTCCTGGACACGCAGGGATGGCACCGTGAGGATCTGGTACCCCAGGAACCTCCATCCCTGCTCATCTCACCTGCCTTGCAGCTCCCCACGGGGAGGTGGTGCAGTGGGAGGTGACTGGGGCTCGTGGGCACTGCAGGAGTCTAGGTAATAAATAACAGCAAAACAGAGCTGGAAGGTTTGTTCTTGCAGGTTTATTTCTTTTTGTCCCCAAATACTGGTGGGTTGCTGAAGCTGAGAACCTAAAGGGAAAAAATGGCCCTTCTCAAATCTCCAAGAACATTTACAGCATTGCCTGGTCCTGCTGTGTGGTGTCTGCCACACGAGGCGCTGGGTAAACATGGGGGGAAAAAAGATAGTCCATCATCTCCCCAGCCTGTGATTCAGCAAAATGTCATGGAGGTCAGCAGGCAGGCCAGATGTGTTGGTAGCAGAGTTCTGGGACTGGCATGAGGTCAGAAAAGATTTAGGGTGTTGCTCCTATGAGTAACACAAAGCCCCCTGTCGTGTCAGAGCCCCACGGAGAGCTCAGACAGCCCAAGACAAGCAGTTCTCTGGTAGATGCATGTGTTGGTACAAGCACTGAATGCATCACCACTAATGATCTGCTGAGAGCAGGAGAATGAATCCTGCCTTTCCTTCCCTTCTGTGAGAAATCCCTAAAAAAAACCCTGTCATGCATTTCCCACACTCCTATTACTCTTAGATCTGGTGAAACAACCTGTTTGCACCCACCTGGAGTACAAGGATTTTGCATCTCTAGCAAGGTGGGATTTGTAGTTACAGGGTTGGAGCCAGGATAACCCTGACTGACAGATTGGATTGGAATTGCCCATGTGTTCTAGATAATACACACAGGTCTTTGGGGTAGACTGAGCACGAATCCAAGGAGTGGTGCTGGTGGATTGACACCCAACATATGCAGAGAGCAGAGTGCTGTCAGCCTTTAGGTCACACCAGCTGTCTTGAAGGGCCTGTCTCAGCTGCCCATACTCTGTGAACAGGAAAAGCAGGATTTGGGAGCTCTCTGATGAGTCTTCAAGGAGCTATGGTTGAGTCAAGGGATTTCTGTTCTGTAACCAGCTGAGCATCCTCCCAGGAGGAGATGAGTGCAGTGTGAATACACCGAGAGCTGGTGGGTGTCATTAGTGTGGCTCTCCCTGACAGTCTGCAAGTTGTGGCATATCCACAAAAATCTTGGAAAACTCTGAAAAGACAAATGTTCCTGGTGTGGGGATCAAAATTACACCCAGGCACCACCAGCACAGGTCAGCACAGAGCCTTTACTACAAATCTAGAGGGAGTTAGCTTCAATGAGAGCACGGCTTGACCTTGTGCTCCCAGTTGAGAAATCCCTACGAAGAGAGACAGCTCCTCCAGTCAGAACACACAAATGGTACCTCTGATAATCCACCATAACCAAACTTGTCTGGCTAATTAGATCAGCCCAGTCCCCGAGGTGCAGCCGTGTGGAGCAGCTGCCACAAGCCAGCCCCGCCATCCTTAAATATAGGTGGACACGCGGGATATCGGCCGTGTTTTGGGCAGGGGGCAGGTGGAGTCCAGCTGGAGAGGAGCCGGGTGGGAGGGTCAGTGCAGGGCAGGGCCGTGTGCCCGTGTGCCCGTGTGCCCGTGTGCCCAGCGTGCCGTGTCCTTGCAGAGATCTGCCTGCTGACGCGGGGCCGGCGCACGGCCAGCGTGAGAGCCGACACCTACTGCCGCCTCTACTCCCTGTCCGTGGACAACTTCAACGAGGTGCTGGAGGAGTACCCCATGATGCGGAGAGCCTTCGAGACCGTGGCTCTGGACAGGCTGGACAGGATCGGTGAGTAGGAGCTGTGGGAGTCCCCTTCCTTACCTGCTGCCTGGGCAGCCCGTCTGCAGGTTTGGGTCCTCTGCTGGAGCTGGGAAGGGAAGGGCATCCCAGCCTGTCCCTCCTTGGCTGACCTCGAGCAGCCCCGTAAGCTAAACCTGCTGAGGGTAAGTTTGGATTAGATATTGGGAAGGAATCCTTCCCTGTGAGGGTGGGGAGGGCCTGGCACAGGGTGCCCACAGAAGCTGTGGCTGCCCCATCCCTGGAAGTGTCCAAGGCCAGGTTGGAGCAACCTGGGATAGTGGGAGGTGTCCCTGCCCGTGGCAGGGGGTTGGAACTGGATGAGCTTTAAGGTCCCTTCTAAACCCAAACCACTCTGTGATTCTGTGATTGTTACAGCTCAGAGTGACCCATCCCAGGATGTTCTCTGTCCTGTGGGAGACATAACCTGTGCTGGAAACATCCTTGTGGAACTATAGAAGGCCAGGATAACATTCCTTGGTCACAACCAGAGGCATTTAACACAGAGAGCTTAAGTGACTTATGCAAGGTCATGCAAGAAGGCTGCAGAGCTGAGGACTGAGTGTTTTGAACTCCCAGTCTAACTTCTTTAACTTATTATGCATCTTTTATTATCCATCTCTCTGCTTTAAAAATGGAAAAGGTCAGTGGAGGTCTGAGGCAAGAAGGATAATGGGGTGATGGGGGTAGGGCATTACCTGGCATCCCAGCAAGAGGGGCAGTGCCTCTGGGGCTTTTCCTGCCAGGAACATTGTATTCTGTGCATCTCATTACCTGCTGCAAATCAGGAAGTGTGACCCCTGAGGAAAAGGTTCAGAGCTAAATATGTAGTTTGGCAAAGCCCCTGCTAATGGAGCCCTGGTATAAGTGGCAGTAGGCCCATCACTTGGGTTATTTAAATTAAACTGTGGAGAAAATGTAATGTCAGACACAGCCAGGGATGGGCCAGCTTGGCTTTATCTCAAATTCTTCAGGTCTAGGTGGTCAGTGCTGCTCAGCTTCCCAGCCTGATGCTCTCTGGGACTGTGGATACAGGTGGCCAGGGCATCCTGGGCTTCTTGTCTTTTGCTCCATGCCCACTGCACATGGAACTGAAATTCATGGACAGTTCTGAACCAGCAGGAAGAACCTCACATGCTTCTTCCCCAAAGAGAAACTCCCTTCCACAGACAGCTGCAAAATGTCAGCATAAGGTCAGAAGGTGACACAGAGCAACTGGAATAACAGGCCCTTTGGTGCAGAGTCCTGGCACTGCCCCCCTTCCTTGTGCCATTCTGCTGACCTGAATCAACACCAGTCCCTGTGCCACTGAAAATCCTAGTCCTTGTTTCCCTGGCCTGTTCTCTCAACCTTACAACTCAACTACTGCAAAATAGCATCTCCATAACCCTTTCCAACTCCATGGTATCCAGCACTCTTTGGCTGGAATTGCCCCGAGGAGCCCAAGTGAGTTCTGTGCCCTCTCCTGGCAGATCCCATGGAAATTCCTGTCTTTATAAATAAGACATTTCTTTACTGCCCCTGGAAGTGCCCCATCCAGACAGGGCAGTGCAGTGGCTGTGTAACTGCAGGTGACTTTTGAAGGAAGTCAGTGTTATTGCATTCTGAGACTGTCTGAAAATACAGGGATTATTCTGGAGGACTGAAGTCAAGGAAAAGCAGCTCTTGAAAGCCAGGTATGAGCAGAAGTGGGACCATATTTTCAGTTCCTGTGACGTTCTGCTCGGGATGTGTACACAGGATGGAGGCAAATGGGAGCATCCACTGACTCCCTTGTGCCCAGTGACAACTTGTCCTTGGGAAGCCCAAGGCTCAGTGAGTGCCTGAAGTGGCTCAGAGGGCTCTGTCAGTGCTCTGGTACCAGGACAGAATCCACCCAATATTCCCCCTGTGCAGGGAGGAATCGAGAGCAGGGGGGCAAATCTCACTGCATGCAGTCCTGTGACTGGAGAGATGTTTATGGGATTGCCTGCTGTTGGAGGGTTTGGAAAGCATGGTCCAGGCTTGTCTGAGGAGCAGGAAGAGCAGGTGAAGCCTCATCCCTTGCAGCACCAGGAGCAGGACTGGTTGGGTGGAGCTGGGATGAGACATTCCCTTTGCAGGACAAGTGCAGTTTGGAGCCTGTGGGTGGGCAGAGGGGCAGAGAGGGGCTGGTGCCCCCCAGTGTGTGCCCCCATGGCTTCCTGCAGAGCTGTGAGCCACGTGGATCCCTTGGCAGGAGCATGTTGGTGTCTCCTGTGAGCCCTGCTCTTCGTGGGAAGGGGCAGTGGGTCCTGCCCGTGCCCTCGTGTGGGGAAGGGGCTCCCCTGGGGGTGGTACTTGCAGAGCTCTCTAAGGACTGGCAGGGATTAGTCTCCATGAGTTGACTAAGGCTGGGCTTCTACAAAGATTTGTGGCCCTACTTAAGTCTGAGTAACTTCAGACTAAAAACTGCTCAACCTGCAGAATATCCCTTAACACTGCACAGGCTCAGGGTTGGCAGATTGACATGCAGAGAAATTAGGCTGATCACTGATTAATGATCATTTTACCACTGATTAAATCAGCCTCTTTCTTCTTGTTCTTGACCAAGCTGTAAAACTCTTTCTAGCATATGGGTGTTGAAATGATTCTGTTTCTCCAGTGAGTAGTTCTTTGTCAGACAAGTGTTTGTGAGTCGTCCCAGTTTGTGATGCCTCCCTTACATAAGTCGCATCATTCTGTTCTCACTGGCTTTGAAACTGGCTTTCAGTGACCACTGAAGCTTAAAATTAGATTTTCACAAGTATTTGCACTTGTAAAACACAACCACTTAAATGTTCATTGAAAGTAAATCCAACAGGGGTGGTGAATATTCTCAGATCAGAGTTCACTGAGGCGTTCACAAAATATCGGGGGACAATCATTTTCCACTGTTGGGTGTGCTGTAATAAATACCATAAATGCCTGTCATTAGGATCTCATCATCCCTGTCAAGGTCACTGGTGAGAGCTGAAAGCCTCCTTAAAGCCAGAGGAAGTTATTTTTTCATTTTCATCAGGAATTTTTTTGCCACATAGTTTGAAATGCATATATTTTGAATGCCACTTGCATATATTTTGAATACAAGGATCCCAGTTAACTCAGGATTAGAGACGTCTTGTGTTTCCTCCAGGCACTGCAGATGCTAAAAAAACAAAAGAAAAGCCAGAACAACACAATCCCAGTCTCTAAATATAATTTCTGGTATTATTGCAGCATGAGAGTGTCTGTTCAAGATACTACAGCAGGAGAAATTTTAAAAGCTTTGTTGTATAAACAAGCCACAAAAATAGCTGTTCCCAAACTTTTGGACTGCCAGCTCGTGATCCCACTTGTGCAGCTGAAATGCTGTTGGGTTTGCAGCCCTGCCTGTCCAACCCTGACTGATCCTCTGGGATGTGCTGCCCCCAGGGCCGGGCTGGCCCGGGGGAGGGGAGGGGAGAGGAGCTGGGATGGGAGCCAAGTGCTGCCACACATCCCCTGCTTGTCCTTGTCCTGCCTTTGCTCCGTGCCTCAGTTCCTCATCACTTCTGCAGGGAAAGTGCTGCTCCAAAGGTGGAGCTGGGAATGTTTCACAGCTGCTCCCCTGGGGCAGGTGCCAGGTGAGATCCTGGGAATAAATGAGACAGGCTGGAATGGGTAGAAACAAAACAGTGTGTGCTCAGCAGCAGTTTTGCAGTGTATCCACACTGAAATCCTGGATTTGTTTACTGCACACAGGTGAGTAACCCCCAAAGAGCTGCACAGGAGAGAGGAGGAGGATGATCTGGTCATAAGGAGATGTATTTATAGATATTTATATGTATGTGTATGCTGCTTATTTGGCTTCTCATTTGAGGCTGCATTGGACTCTTCCCAGCCCTTTCCATAGGTGGAATGTTGTTATCCAGGTCCTGAGCAGGTGAGGGGATCAGTGGCTGGTGAGAGGTAACACAGTTCTGTGTTGTGTCCTCCCCCATCACCTGAGTAACCCCCAGAGCCACTGTGTGCACTCCTGCAACTTGAAATCCTCTCCCATTTCCAACACCACAACCTGCAACCACCTGAATTTATTCAGCAGAGAGAAAAAGGCATTTAGAGTGTGATTTGTCTCTCCTAGGGTGGCTTAGGTGGGTCACACCCTGTCTAGCACAGGGTAGGAGCTGGGACTGAAGCAGGAACTAAATATCGGAATTTCTTTTCATTTGGAAGCGAAGGCTCAGACTCAGAGTATTTTCTGTTTAGCCTAAGGAAAGGTATCAGTAACTCACCAGCCTGGAGGGAGTGTAAATTACTTCAGCTTAATTAAGGTGAACTGGCAACCCTGTTCATGTGAGTATGAGGTGCCATTTCTCATGCAGCTCCAGAAGGAAAACAAAGCCTAAGACACCCAAGAGAAGAACAGTGTGGGGGGTGATGAGGCCTCAGGAGACCTGTCTTTGACTTCATCTGTGACTTTGATCTTTGCTACCTGCATCAAAATAAAACACCTGCCCACATAACATTTTACCATTCCAACACCTTTATAAATAATTTTCAACCCTCTTTTTTAACTACATGAAGTAGGAGCTGCTTACCAATGGCATCTCTAGTGTCAGGGGACTTTTCCTGCCTGGAAGGCACTCCAGCAGCTGTCTGCAACCAGCCCACACTGCAAAGCACCCAGCTGACAGAACAGCAGGTCCAGAATCTCCCAGAACGTGTCCCTGTGATGGCTGTCACCTCCAGCAGGGCACTGAGATTGAGGGCAGGAGCTTTGGCACTGGTGCCACTGGAGGAGAAGGCACCTCTTGGCTTCAGTCCCCAGTGATAAGGAACAGCCAGGACTCTGCCTCAGGCAGCACAGGGCATCACAGCCCCTCTGGAGTGGCACATATTCCCATTTTACCCAGCTCTGTATATTCCATTTGTTTCTCTGCAAAGCTCTCTGTGTTGGGCATAAACGTGAAGAGTGGAAGAGCTCAATTTATTTTGAATTTTGCTTACCTGTGATGAGATTCACCAGGTAACATTATTCACTGTGTGTCATTTGACCTGCAGCAGTTTGGCTGCTAAAAGAGGTACCACGTATTTTGGAAGGTACCTGTTTGGTTTGTGGAAGAGGAGAAGCAAACAGTGGCAGGCCTGAGCTGCACAGGGAGCTTTCCAAGACTTCCACTTGGAAAGCTGGGGAACTGTCCATCTCCAGTGTGTGCTCTGAGCTGAGAGGACACAGCTCTAGCAAGAGGGAGGCAGAGGAGCAGGATGCAGCGGGTGTGGAAGAGCTCACCCATGCAGTGTGCCTGGATTTCCATGGCTCTCAGGGCAGCAAGGCAGTGTGGATTAGCTCCCAGAGCAGCTTTAAGTGTGCTGAACTCCTCAGGGGATGGTTGTAGAGTAGATCCAGCTGGCTCTGCTGAGCTCCGTTCCAAGAGCTCCCTCAGTTCCGAGCTGACCCTTCCCACGACAGGGTTAACTTATATTTGAGAGGTCAGGCTTGGACAGGGAAAGAGCCCATAGCCTGGGAGTTAAGAATTCCTTTGAATTCCCTGTTCCAGCCGATTTCCCTGTGGACATGGGCTCTGAGACAGCAGCAAGAGCTGGAGCAGCAACACCTTCCAGCCAGGACAGTCCCAGGGCACAGGAGCCTCCCTGGCAAACCCAGCGTGTCCAGGGCTTGCTGTGCTGCCCCTCTGGCACCAGTGACCCCTGGGAGGGAGGGCAGCGACACTGGATGTGCTGCAGAGCACTTAGGAGCAGCCCTGTGAATAATGAGTGAAGCCCTGAAAGGAGGAGTGTGGTGGGGGCAGCCACGCTGACAGCAGGCCAGGGCAGAAGGCAGCCTAATAAAGTGAGATTATTTCAAATACATGCAAATTCAGAAAGCAATTTAGTGACCTGAATTGTTAAACTTGCAGCCAGTGGGCTTAGAGAGAGCTGAAAAGAGAACTGAACAGAAAGTCACAGCTAATTTCCCCTGTGTCTGTGCAGAATTTTAACAACAGAAAGCTAATTTTGATTATTTGATAGAAGAATTATTGTTGAGTGCTGGCTCCTTTTATGAAATCACATGAGCCTTTCTCCCTGTTCTTTTGTGTGCTATCTAGAGTTGAGGAAAATCTGACTTTGCAGTCCTTAATTAAGGGAGCAACATCTGTTTGCTTCGTTTCCATAATTTTACACACCCCACTCCACTTCAAAGCACCAGTAGCTTTGCTGTGAACATGTTCAAGGCTCTAAATATCTTCCTTTTCCCCCCTATATTTAGCCCATTGTTGCAGTGAGGAAAACAGGGAGTTTGTAGAGCCCAGGGGGGTTTCTGAAGCAAAGGAAGGGAGCTGGTGCACGGGGTGGTTGCAGATGGTTCCTCTGCCACCTCAGTGAGTTTGTACAGGGCTTTTAGGAGGGAGATTTTTGGGTGGTTTGTTTATGTTAGACTCTGCCCAGCACTTTAATTTCTGTGGGATAACCATCACAGAAGGACAAGCTCTGTCACACAGAGCCTCCCTGCTCCCCTGATTAGATGGGCTGGGAGCAGAGTCCCTTTCCCTTTCTCCTGATGAAGCTTCTCCCTGGCTGAGCAAGAACACAGGACTCCCTGGGGGTCACTGGGAGCTGCACAACCTCATTTCAGTGAGGGCTGCACAGAGCAAACTCATCAGCCCTCAGCCCTCCGGGGCTGGGACAACAAATCCACAGCAGGAAAATGCATCTGAAGCTGAGGCAGTGTCATAACTAAGAGGAGGAGGAGGGATAATGTCAGAAGCAATCTCAGAATCACTGGCCCAAGCAAAGTTACTCCCACTCCCTCGTTCCACTGGTGGTTTATGTCTCATGCAGGACCTTAGTCAGACCTGCCAGGGAAATGTTTGTCCCTTCAGGACTCTGTGCCTGTTCTCATCTGGTGCTGGTTGGAAGGAGGATTTGCTCCAGAAGCAGCTCACAGGACTTACACTGGCGTGTGGGAACATCATGTAAACGATGCAATTCATTAGAATGGTGAAACCAATTAATTTTGCAGTTTGCCAACCAATTACCATTTGGAAAAAATGGTTTTGAAAAATTCCTCTCCCCTTCAATAGCTGAGAGAACATTTTCAGTCATTTTCTACAGTGTTCTGGAGGAGAAATTTGATGTTTTCTTGGCAAAACAGAAGGGAAAAATTTGATCTAGTGATACAGTTAATAGATGCAATCTGGGCTGAGGAAATCAGTAAAGTGTAATGAAATTTCAAAGGAAAAATGAAGTGCTTTGGTTTAAAAACTAACAAAAATAATCATTCCCAGGTTTTTACTGGTATCACTTTATCAATTTGACACAAAGTTAAGGAGCTTTGATCAAACCATTTCCAGTCAATATTAGGCACGTTTGGGAAATGTTAGGATGTTCTCAGTTCAGTGCTGTGCCAAGGAAAGCACACTGTGTGTGTGGGAGCTCAGGCTGTGGGAGCACCAGTCCCCTGCACCCATCCCAGCAGCTGATTAACATCCCTGACAAACATTCCCACTGGAATCCAGGGCAGCGCTGGGAATTCCAGGCTGGTCAGGCACACAGAGCAGATCAGGAGCCAAAGCCAGGTGACAGGGAATTGAAAGAGTGGGATGAGGTGTAATGATGGAACCATGGAGCAGTGCCTGCTGCTGAGCTTTTCAAAAGCTGTTCCTCCTCAGCCTGGATTTGTCCAGGATCAGGACAGCAGATGTGGTGAGGCAGCTCTTTAGCTTTGAGCTCAGCGTGGTGCCCCCACCCACATCCTGACCTTGCAGTGGTGCAGGAGCTGCACTTTCCCCATGCTGGGATTTGTACCTTCAGCTCCAGAAAGGGAATGATTACAAACCTGCAGCCTGAACCCCTCCTTCACTCAGCAGGGCTGGCCCCACTCCCCTCACCTGCCAGCTGGGGTGAGGTAGGTTGTCTTGTCTTTCTGTTGAGGCAGCTCTTTGGCAGCTGATCTGTATGTGATTCTTGTGAAAACCAGGTGGAAATGAGTGTGTGTGTGTGCAGCATCCCCTCCCTTTCCCTGCAGAAATGCAGTTTAGAGGTGAATTCCTGCTCCCTCTGGTGTGCCTGGCTGTGGGCAGGAGCAGGATCTGCCTGTTATGGGATATCCACTGCTATTCCAGTCCACTTTCCAATTAAACAGCCATTGTATAATACCCTACACGTGCCCTTCCAGCACAGACAAGCTCCCCAGCCCCTGGAATGACTTCAGCAGCTCAGAGCCCTGTTTGCCTTCAGGACTGTGTCCTCCCCAGGCTGGTATCTTCTCTGAGGTGAGAAAAGAGAGCATTTCTGCTTTTTTTCAGCCCTCTGCAAGCACCCAGAGCCAGTCCTTTATAAAGGGATAAATTTAGCATTTTAAAAGGGAAAGGAAAGGACCAACCCTCAGTGTGTTCTTCCAGTGCTTACCTACAATTACAGTTAGATTGCTCCTTGGTTTTTGTATGGACTTGTGTCTCCTGGTTCCCTGTGGAACAGAAGGGAATGCTTCTTCACAGCTTCCTTTGTGAATTCCTCATAAATCCCTTCTGTTCCAGGAGAATCTGAATATGTTGTACTTCCTCACTGATGTTTCTCCAGCCTGGTTCCTGTGGCTGTTTTCTGTATTTTCCATGATTTGCAGCCAGGACTAAACTTGCTTTATCTTCCCAGCATCACATGTGGCAGTGACTGGACCACTCTTAGACTCCACAGTCTCCTCTTATTTGTGCAGTAATTATTTCACCTTTTTCTGATGTTAGATTTGGAACTCAGGGAGTTGTAGTCAAGACTCTACCATTTCAGAGTGATTTTTTAGGTTCAGAGTGTCATTCCAGTTCTTTCCTGACATTTGGCTGGAGCGAGAGGTGTGTTCTTAAACTGTTACTCTTTTATCTGTTAAACATTTAAAAGATACATCATATACTAAAAAACCAACCATCTGGATGTCATCTAGTTGTACCTCAGATCATGAAGAGCTGACTGGTGTAGGATGGAAATTCCTTTGGAATCTCACTGGGAACTACACCCAACATGGCTGTCCACTCTTGGAAACTGTCAGCTGTCCACTTTAAATGAAAAATTATGGAATCTCATTCTGTGATCTTGGTCAGAAATGCCACCACTTGACTTACCTTGAAGGTTGTGATTTTGTGGGAGTGTGGAAGTTTAATGGGCAAGCCCTTGTTTGGAGGAAACTGCTTGAGCTGAGCTGTGCTGTGAGCTTTTAGTTCTCAAAGCATGACAGGATTTGGGGATTAAAATGCAGAAAGAGAGGCCTTTCCACATCCAGACCTCAGTTCCATATGTGCTCCTCTCCCATGCTCTGTAAATCCTTCAGTGCCAGGAGCACTCCCAGGCCAGACAAACTCATTCCACCACATTTTCCAGCCCATTGCAAAGCAAAGCCCTGAGTTAATATTTTGCTGCAGGCTGGGAAGTCCAGCTGGAATGTCATTTGCTGGTCTGCAGTTTCCCTAAAGCTGGGACTAGAGGGGCAGGATGGGAGCTGCAGGATGCCTGAGGGTCCTACCTGGGCCAGCTGAGCTTTTCCAGCACAGAGAACCATAGAACAGAATCACAGGGTCATTAAAGTTGGAAAAGACCTCCAAGATCATCGAGTCCTTCTGTCCCTTATTCACAGAGACATTTCCTTTCAGCTGAACCCACATGTGTGACTCCCCAGTGAACAAGTCACATGAGACAGATGAGAAAAAGGTGTAGCTAAAGGAGAGTTAACCAAAGCCATCACTGGACTTATTTATTCTCTTTTTCTCATGGAAGCTCAGATTGTGAGGTGCAAAATAAGAATCTTCCAGATCCATAAGCTTTGCTACCAGTTTGCCACACTGACCAAAAGTGGCTTTACTGTCTAACTAAGGATATGTGTCCGTCGGGCACAGTTTTGTGTGATCCTGAGGTGGTTTGTACCACAAAAGCAGAAGATGTGATGGTTGTCACCTTGTTGCTGGAGCAGAGAGACCCAGATCCCATGAGGACAGTGGAGGGGAGACAGTGCCAGGGAAGTCTGGCAGGAAGCTTTGAGGAAGCCTTGACATCCCACAATGACTCTCTCTCTCTTCGCTTTCTCTACAGGCAAGAAAAATTCCATTCTGCTGCATAAGGTCCAGCACGACCTGAATTCGGGTGTGTTCAACTACCAGGAGAACGAGATCATCCAGCAGATCGTGCAGCACGACCGGGAGATGGCTCACTGCGCCCACAACGTCCAGGCCGCCGCCGCCGCCGCCTCCACGCCCACGCCGGTCATCTGGACGCCGCTGATCCAGGCGCCCCTGCAGGCTGCAGCGGCCACCACGTCGGTGGCCATCGCCCTGACCCACCACCCCCGGCTCCCCACAGCCATCTTCCGGCCTCCCGTGTCCGTCCTGGGCTCCCTGGGCCAGCAATCCACGCAGACCCCCAGGCAGCTGAAGAGGTTCCAGTCCCTAATCCCGTCGGCCGGGCCCTCTGCCGTTGGCTCTCCGTCCAGTACTCCATCCCAGCTGCACACCCCCGGAGCAGAGACCCCCTCCTCCTCCTCCTTCCACATCCAGCAGCTCGCGGGGTTCTCGGCTGCCGCCGGCTTAGGGCAGTTCCAGGTGGGATCCCCTCCGGGTGGCTCAAGCCAGCCGGGTTTGAGCAGCACCTCCTCGGTGGGACTGAGCCAGTTCCAAAACGCACCTTCCGGGTCTCCCCTGGGCGCAGCTCAGCCCGTGCAGCAGCAGCAGCAGCAGCAGCAGCAACAACAGCAGCAGGCAGCCCTTTGCAGCAGTGGATTCGGGCACTTCCAGCAAGCCACAACCAGCTCCCCATCCACGTCCCTCACCCAACTCTCATCCAACTCGCCCCCCAGCCTTCTCAACCAGTTCCAGCCCACCACCAGAGCCCTGCAGGGGGGACACTTACAGCAGCTCTCGGGCAGCGGGACTTTGGGGGCAATGAATCACTTCCAACCCCCTCCTTCTTCCAACTCTCCATCCTCCAGCCTAAGCCAGCTGGCACAGGCCTCAGGTGGGCCGTCCTCCGGCCTGTGCCAAACACATCCAAGTGCTTTAGGATCTTTAACTGGAACGATAGCCCAGCTGCACCAAGACCGGCCCCCCTTCGCCTCCATGTCTCCACTACAGCAGTCCGGCGTCGCCTCTCCCTGTTACACCCCGTCTGGCCTTAGTCCTCCCAGTCAGAGCCCGGTGGCAACGAGGACTTTCCCGAGCGGCCCCGCAGGCCCCTCAGGCTCTCACGGCTCCCTGCTGCTGCCCCAGCCTGCCAGCCCCCCCGCGCAGGTCCTGCAGCCCAAGGGCGCCCTGCCGGTGCCGCCGGGACGCCTCAACCAGGACATCAAGCTGATTTCTGCTTCCCAGCCGTCCCTGCCGCAGGAGCTGGCGCAGACACTGGGCCACAGTTCTCCTCACTCCTCTCGAGAGTCTGTGTCCAGCTTCTCCCCGTTCCCGGGAGGAGGGCCCGGCGCGCTGGGGAGGCCGTGCAGCTCGGTGCCCGGGCGGGTGACTTTGCCGAGGCAGATGTCCTCGGGCTCCTTGCCACACCCGCTGGTGTTCGGGGCCGCCGCCGCTCCCCTGACTGCGGGGGGGAGGAAAGAATCCATAGTGCTCACGGGGGATCTGGAACCCGTCAGATCCAAACTGCCCTCCAATTTGTGAGGACTCCCCCCAGAGCTGGGTGTGGCAGCCGTGCAATTCAGTTCCTGATTAGTTCATGAAGCATTTTTTATTTTTTTCCTTTCCTTCCTCCCCCTGCCCCCACACCCGCTTTTTTTTCCTCCATTTTTTTTGTTTAGGTTTAACTGTGCTTAGAAACAAAGAAAAACACATGAAAAACAACAACAACAAAAAAAGAAGATAACCAGGTATTCTTAGAGCTATAGATTTTTGGTCACTTGATTTTATAGAATATTTTAATACATGGAACAAAAGGATACGAGCAAATTTAATCCAACGAGGTAACGCACAGACGAGGCGTGTGCCTGAGCTGGAACATGTGAATGATCAGCCATAGAAGCCACCAAAAAAGGTTTTCCTGTTGAGACAAAGACCCGAGGTTGACGTGGGCCATAGGAGGGGACATCAGGTCAGGCCTGTAGCTGGTGTTTGAGAGCCCTGGTTGTCCCCAGCTGTGACCCTGACCCACAGCACCTGGGTCTGGGGTCGTGGATGGCCCACTGTGTGCACCAGAATGTGTCCCTTCCTCTGTGTTCCCTCCTGTGCTCAGGCTGCAGAGGAAGGGGGGAGAGGGGGGAGTTGCATTATTCCAGAGCCCAAGGGCTGAGCTGTGGTTTGGACTCCATCTGAAGAAGACGAAGGTGACCAGGACATGGACGGGCCTCCCTTCACATTGTCTCTTTTGTACTCCACCAGGGCTGTGGTGGAACAAGGAGCAATCCTTTGTAAGTCCCAAGGAGGGCACTGATTATCCCCTCTGTGTTTTGGCATGGATGTGGGCAGTGGGAGAAGCCAGCACACCAGGCAGTGGCCTCAGCCAGCAGAAGAGCCCACACTTCAGCCTCTCCATGGTTTGGAAAGTGTGTGTGCAAAGCAAAGGGAGGGATGAAAGGAGAAAGCACTTTGACCTTCCCCCTCTGATGTTGCTGTCTCAGTGTCCTTGGGCTGACTGCTTGGAAGAGAACTAGGAAAGGATTGAGGGGGGCTCACTCACCCCTGCCCTCCTCCTCCTTAGCCCAGGGGAGTTTGAGCTTGGAGGCACCTGGGTAGTTCTGGTGCCCAGCCAAGAATCCTCCAGATGTGCAACTGTACCAGTAAAAGCAGATGAGACCAGATTTGGGCAGCCACAGTCCGTGCTTCTCCCCTGCCGGGGATCCGAAATCCTTTGTTTGATTTCACCAGCAATAAGAGCTGCCCTGGTGGGCTTTGGTCTGGCCCTGCAGCTGCAGCATCACGGGACACACTGGGGCCTGGCAGGCACCTGGAGCTGGAGTTTGGGGCTCTAAAGGCAGCCAGGGTGGGGTGGGGACGGTGAGGGTGCACAGCACTGAGGAGATACAGCCTTTACCTCTAGAGCGAATGTCTCCTTTTCTGTTACTTGGATCCTTTCTCTCTATTTTCGTTTTTCTTAGGCCAAGGGGTGTCTCAGCCACCTCACTGTAAGAGTCAGGTGCTCAATTTTTCTAACCCTTGTTAGAAACACATCCAGGCTCCCTCTGTTTCCAGCTATCCTGGGGTCCCTCCAGCCCTCAGAGGGAAAGCAGGACTTCATGCAGCAGTGCCAAAAACTTACAATTATCCCAGTAACTCCCTCTCTTACCTCCTCCCACCCCCAAAACACTGGCTGGCAGTTGTTTTTTATACCGAATTGTTTGCAGAACTCTTGACCTGTGCCTGTATCTTGAATGTTGCTGCAGCATTCCTGGGCACTCCTGCTTCAACGTGCTTTGGTGGCTCAGAATTCAGATGTAATCAGCTTTGGTCTTCCTTACAGGGTCAGGGGAACTCTAGAAATGTTTTTTCTACTAGCTACATACACCTATATATGTGTGAGTGTGTGTGGTGGGAGGGTGCATGTGTGTGTGTGTGTGTGTGTTTGTATAGATTTTCTATATATATATACACACATGCTTTTATATATATAGTATAGTTATACACATAGGTAGTTATTTATGCACACGTGTCAGCACACACACACACACACACATATATTTATATATATATATATATCTCCTAGTTTTAAAATACATGTCAATTTTGACCCTCCCGTAGGACTGATTGGCAGGTGATAATTATAATCTATAGATCCTGCTTTTCCAAACATGTACAGGTTCATCTGGAAACAGGAATTGAAGCAGACTCACAGACCCTCTCGTTTTCAGAGGTATGAGGCAGTTCCTAGAAGGAAGACTCCCAATATCCTTTCCAGTTCTCTGGTTTAGCAAACTCTTGCCCCGTGTGCTGGAGGGCCCTTGGAAGGAGCCCCTGGAGAGGTTGGGAGCAGAGCTGGGGAAGGCAGGGGAAGGTCTCCAGCCCAGCCATGCCAGGCTCTCTGGGGGTGTGTCCTGTGACTGCTGCACTGGTCCTGGAACCCACCAGCCCTGTGGCCACTCAGGGCTGGCCCTGGCACATCCCCCTGTGCCCCACCCTCAGCCTCCTCCTGTGCTTTGGTTCTCACAGGAATCCTCTTTGGTTTCCCAGTTTTTAGCAGTGCAGTAGCCAATCTTGAGTTATTCCCACTGCACCCCAGTCAACACTAGGCTTGTCTCAGTAGGTGGAACTATATTTATTATTATTATTATTGTTATTTTTGGTTTTCTTTTGGGGGGAAGGGAGGGAAGAGTTCTAGGGGTGGGGTTTGCAATATAAAACACACAATAAAAACCTTAGTAAATAAAAACATGAAAAACCCATCCCTCTGACTTGCTGTCTGCTTTAAGTGGTGAACTTGAGGCAACATGAGGTGAGGTTTAAAGAAGAAAAATCCCTTGGGTGGCATTTCTGTCCTTTGTTTCCCCATGTTTTCAGGGCTTTAGCAGTGTGTTCCCCTCCTCACACGTTTCATCTCAAGTCTGTATTGAGCCACAGACAGTAGAAGTTTAAAACTTTCACCTGCACTTGAATTTTTAACAGTACAGGGGAAAAATCCGGTAGTTGTTTTGCAGATGTGTGTACAAAAATCCTTCACATTAATGGCAGACTGGCTGATCCTTGGAGAAGAGCCTAAGGAGCAGGATGCAGATGGGGACAACCCGAAATAGGGACTGTCACAGCAAGCAGACAAAAGAGGGAGGAAGGAAGCAGCTGTTTCCAGGTCTCAGACTAAGCTGGATGGTGATGCCAAGGTCAGGAGCTGTGTTTTAGGAAGGTAAAATTGGTCTCAGCTTTCATTTCACTCCTCAGAGTCTGTGTCCAAACCCACTCTGGAAGTGACTCTTGGTGGGTCAGTTGTTCTGAGTGAAGTTCAGGCACCAAAATGTTTGTTTTGCCTTTCAAAATGAATTCCTGTGCCAGACATTTTTATTTTATGTGCCATTACAGTCACAGGGGGAACTGCTTGTTAGTCCTGCCCAGTCAAAAATTTCTTTTAAAATCATATTTCAGAGAAGATTTATAAAGTCTCAAGGTTGGAATAGAACAAAATCCAAGTTTTGAGCTCTTAAACTTCCCAGTGAAACCTTCCTTTTGTTCTCCATGACCGGGTTTTGTTCCCCAGGCAGGGTTCAAGGCACAGCCCCACTGCCAGGAGCTGCAGTAGGATGGGCAGGACCACGTTAGGAGGAGCCTGTGCCCTTCCTGAGGGCAGAGCAGAGCACAGGAACACAATTTCCATGAGGAACCAGAGGAACCAGGGACATGGAGTGTGGTCTTCACCTGTCCCAGAGCATTTCCACACTTGGGAGCATGTCTGTGCTCTGGGCCCTCATGGATCAGGGAGGCAGGGACAGCTTTTCCCTGAGCAGAAGGAGCCCCATCTGCTGGAAAAGCACACCTGGAAAAGCTGGGCTGGGCTGGGAGGTGCTGGAGCCTCCTGGTCTTACTGGAAGGAAGTGAGACCGCCCTGATCAGCTGTCAGGAAAAACTCCTCAGACACCAGGGCCCATCAAGGGGGTGGTTTCTCCACCAGCTGCCCCTGGAGTGGGGGCTCAGTGTGGGAAGAAGGCAGGATCACCAGCTCCTGTGCTTTCTCCCTTTGCCCAGTCACAGTTTGGCCAGGGCTGTTGATGGGAATTCCAGCCTTGTCTTGGGAAACTGGCCTGGAGAATCTTCCCACCCCACCCACCCTCCCCTCTAGAGTTTCCAGTTTGGGAGAGAGGCAGGAGCTCCCAGACTCATTCCTTGGACCCTGTGAGACACTTTGGGGTGTTGGACACAACAGACCAATTCCTGGCAATGCTTTCCTGGGATTGTCTGGCACCAGCCAGCCTTAGACTGGAAGGAAAGTGATGCCAGAGCCTCATGGAGAAGCAGGCTGAGGCTCAGCTCTTGGGAATGAGGGGTTTGTCCCTCTTTGCAGCCTCACTGGGCTGTTTGGGAGTTCTCCAGTCAAACCACCCTAAGAGAGACCCTGCAACCCCCCTGGTGTGTCCCCAGGAAGCCTCACACTGGGGAGGGGGCTGTGCATGCCCTGAATGAGTCCCTTTTTTAATCTGCTCTGCAAATCCAGGGATCTCGTAGCACTGGGCACAGGATGGGTGAGCTCAGGTGAGGCAGCAGGTACTACAAGGTACTCCTGGGAATTCTCAGAAAGGAGAGGGATTTGCATCTTTTTCCTCTTTGCAAGGGGAGCCATTAGTATATTGGGAACCAGCACTTTAAAGAAAGTAATACATTATAGTGTATATTTTATTTAAAATTTTAAAAAAGCCAGCTAGCAGTGACAGCTCTCACTCCAGCCAACCTTGGGCCAAGCTGGTACCTGCCACCCAAGGCACTGCTGTGACAGTGGGGCATGAGCTGCAAGCCATGGGCTGTCCCTGTGATTTTGTGGAAGAGGATCCCTTTGGGATGTGGAGGATGTGCTCCAGGTGATGCCCCCATTCATGGCCAAACCACACTGTAGAAAACCAGAGGGAGCTGCTGTAGGGCTGGCACAGGGGCACCCACTGCTGCTCCCACACACAGGCAGGGGCAGGAGGGAGTGCTGACCAGGCAGAGAGCTGACATCTCACTGCTCATGCCCCTGAAGGGCTTTTCCAACACCTTGGGAATACTCTGCTGCCAGAGCTGGAGCAGGTCACCCACCTGAGCTGCCCTGACTGCAGAGAACACGAGTGGCTGAGGGCCCCCAACACCTCCCTGTGAACTGGAGACAGTGAGGGGGGAGGGAGGTGAGGGCACAGAATGTTCATCTCCTCAGGTGAGGGGTGGGCACAAACCTTTCCAGCCCAGCCCATCTCTGCCAGCAGCCTGTGCCTCCTTGGGACAGGGATACAGAGCTGGAATACAGACCCTGGAGGGGGCACCACAGTGGGAGCAAACTCCTGTAGGTGGGGGAGCTGGAGCCCAGGGAGAGAGAGGACAGACCAGGGTTGGCTTCTGGACAGTGCTGGGCATCCTGCTTGGGCTGAAAGGCTGACCAGGAGTTTCTGCTTCCCATAGGAAGGGAGCTGGAGACAGAGCTGGCACCAGCATGGGCCCAGCAGCTGGTGAGGCAGGAGCCTTCCCCTTGGAGGTAATTCCCTGTGCCCAGCACTGGTGGTGCCACATCCCTGAGCCACTGAGAGGCTCAGCTGGGACATCAGCACAAAGAGCCCATGCCAGGACCTCGGGAAGCCAGTGCCAATGCTCTGCCCCAGAGCAGCCCCCAGCCCAGGGATAAAGCCCAGGGACTGGGATGTACTGCCATAAACAAGCAGTCCCTTTCTGCTGGAGACACTTGGATGCCAGGGACTCCCTCCCTATCCACTACTACCCCCTTACAGACAGTATCCCACCCCTGCAGCCCTGGCTGAGGTGACCTTTGGATAGGGGTGTGGGTGGCCCTTTCCCACTGCTGAGCTAAAGCTGGGCTCAGTAACTCCCCTCAGCAGTGAGAACAGAAGCAGAGCAGGCAAAGCAGCAGTTTGATTTTGCCTTCAGGAGCTGGAGGTGGTTTTGCAGCAGCTTTTCATCATCTGTGCAGTTCCTTGGTCCCATCTCTCCCTTTCCCAACCCAGAGAAATGCTCCTGTCATGATCCCAGCATTTGTTTGTGCCTGTGGCAACCCCCCACCCCGGTTTCTAAGCCCAAATCTACGCTCAGAAATCTGCAGAAATTCAATCAAGCTGCTTAGGCACGTTGTGAGCCACCTCCTTGCAGAGGAGCTTGGCTGAACGCTGCTTTCCCGGCAGGAGGGGGCACTGGAGGAGCTGGGACACTCCAGGGTCCTGGCCCCGGGTCACAGCTCGGCTCCACCTAGTTTTCAGCACAGACTGTGCTGCAGCCCGAGGTCCCAGGGGCTGGAAAGCCTCAGGGGACAGTGCCACCCTCCCCAGGGTGGCTGAGGGGGGACTGGGGGCCTGGCCTGCCCAGGGCTGTGCTGGGGCCTTCCCAGTGTCCCCAGTCCTGCTCCCTGTCCCCGGACTGCTCTCTGAATTGGCAGCATGTCTCCAAACCCATCCCCTCACTGCCTGGTCTCTCCCTGTCAATAAAAAGGGGCTGAATTTTAGCACAGTATGTGCACACTGGGTTTGTCAGCTCTTTTGCAGGGGCTTCAGACATCCTGTCACTAATTCCAACACACCTTTGCCTAAGTCCCGCTCCAACTTTAGGCTCTGATTTAATGGAGCTGCAGAAGGTGCCATCTACTAGGGCAAATTAAGGGAAGAAAATCCTAACTTAGTTCTGCCATTTCCAGCAGCAGGGAAGTAGAGTGATTTCCTTTGAAGCAGCATTGCAACCCAGCTGCCTCTCAGCTCCAGCTCCCGGCTGACCCCAATCACAGCAGCCACTGCTCTGCTCGAGTCCCTTCCAGGAGGCACCTGATTAGAACAGACATGGCCTGAAATCTCTCAAAAGAGGGAGATGCCCTTTTGTTCCATGCAGGAGACACAACTTCTTCCGAGGTAAAAATGGGAGCTGCAGCCCTGCAAATGCCAGGCCCTTTGCAGGAATTCCACTGGGTGACCTCTTGGCCCTGGCACTGCAGGGAAGCTCAGGAAGGGACTGGGAGCAGCCTGGAGCCGTCCCGCAGTGCCAGGCAGGAAGGTGTTAACAGCATCTCCCAGTGCCACACGTCTGAACGCCTTCCCCTCCCTGGGAAGCCGCTCTCCCCGGCTGTGCTGCAAATTACAGAGCTCTTCAGGGTCATTTTCCCCCTCTTCCTTTTATTCCGTGTTTTTATACACGGCTTTGTTCGGCTGTGATGGGAATGGCCGGGACTCGCCCACACACAGCCTCTCCCGATGGACACACGTGCTGTCCCCTGCAGCCCTGCCGGGGGTGGCCCGTGGCCAGCTGTCCCCCCCCAGCCCCGGGGGTGGCTCTCAGGTGTCCTGTCCTCCCGCTGCAGCCACAGGATGGGGCAGCTCCTGCCGCGTGTGCCCGGCCCTGTCAGCTCCCCTGCAAGGCTCAGGGATCACTGGGGGGAGAGCTGGGGGGACTGGGAGCTGCTCCCCGCTATTGCTGCTGCTCCAGTTGGCCCAGCTGCCTCTCCATGCTGGGAACAGCCTCCTGGGAGGAGGAAAACCCGGGGGGGGGGGGACAGCACTTCCAGGGGCTGCTGGAGCAAACCCATCTGAGCCAGAGGGGCCAAAGGGACTTGTGGAACAGTCATTTCTTGCTCTTAGGAGGAAAGGTGTGGGACAGGGCTCCAGTGCTGCTCCCTTGTACCATTCCTGCTTCCCTCCCCGGGAACAGTCTGGATGTTGCCAGGATGGCCTGCGGAGGGGGANCCTCCCCGGGAACAGTCTGGATGTGTTGCCAGGACCACGGGACCCCTGGATGGCCTGCAGAGGGGGTTGGGGGCAGGACGGTGCTCGTGGCTGCACTGCCAGGCAGGAACAGTGTCCTGAGAGATTATTAACCTTTTCCCTGCTGCCTCAGCCCCTCCTGCAGCTCATGGTTTGTGGCAAATATTTTAGGGTATTTCATGCCCCTGGTAAGCCTTGTGCTCCTGGAAAGGCTGTGGAACTGAGGACATACACACTTAGCTCTACAAAGATGCTTAAGGTGTAGCTTTGATCGGTTCTACCACGAAGGCTTGACCCCACAGGTCCATGGTGAGAGTCCCCACAGGAAACCCCAGGGATGAACAGGCAGACCTGAAGGCACTTGTGACACAACACACACATTCTTTCCTCTCTGTCTCCAGCAAAGTGGTCTCCAAAATCATGAGGTTTGGTTCAAGTGGTATGAAAAGAGGCAGATCCCAGCCTTGGGCACTCTGAAGTATCCTCTGGGAACCCAGGATTCACAAGCACTGGAAATTCAGCATCCATCTCCAGTTTATTGTGGTGCTGTTCTTGGCTTGAGGGGTTTTACTGGATCCCAGTGACTCTCACACAGCTCCTAAAACAACCTCTGTTGGGAAGGACTGTCCTCACTCCAGCCCTCATCCCATGAACACCCCACTGCTGCCAGGGCCCTGCTCCCAGCAAAGCCCAGCCCAGCTGGGTGGGCAGAGCAGCCCCCAGCCCTGGGGTGCAGATGGGAAACACCTGGGGATGGAGATGGGAAACACCTGGGGATGGAGATGGGAAACACCTGGGGATGGAGATGGGAAACACCTGGGGAGGGTGGGGCACGGGGCAGCTTCCAGTCGGGCTCCTCACAGTCTCTGGTCCCTTGCAGCAGGTCTGCCCAGGTAAGGGGGATGGTGGGGATTTTGGGGGGCCTGATTGCTTTAATCCAACTCTTTGGGGGTGCTGATGGTCCTTCCAATTCCTGGCTGCTGGGAGAGAGGCCGAGCCCTGGCTCTCAGTGGCCACGGGTGCCTCCCTCTTGGAGGTGATCTGAGAGTTGGAATGGAAGGTTCTGGAAGGTGCTGTGTGCTGGTCCTTGGGCAGCGTGCCCTGTCTTTGGGGTCCCCTCTGTGCCTGCAGGTTTGGGGCCAGGACTGGGCAGCATTTCCTCCCTATCCCATGTCTGGGGGTGCCTTGTCCTTTGTGGCTTCACCACTTTCCCTGCACTCCCAGCCCCACTTTCCCAGCACTGGCTGCACCAGTGTGGGTTTTTCCCTTTTTCCACACCCAGTAAGAACCACCCAAGTTATCTCTGCTGGTACCCAGAGCTGGGAAAGGGAGGGCAGCAGGTGCCACCGGGATCCAGAAGGGAATGCAGCCATGGAAGCCCCTGTGAGGCACCTCCTCGTGCCTCCAGCCTGGTCTCTCTCCATGGGGGCTCTGTGAGGGCCACGTGCCTCTTCAGAAGGGGATGGAAAGATCCAGAGGAGCAGGAGCAGCCTGTGAAAGGCAGGATATGGTCCAGCTGCTGGAGAGATGCTGCTCCCTGGGCTTGGCAGGGGGGCTCTTCCTGGGATACAGCAGTGACACGGGATAACGCAGGGAGGTGGGGGGTGCCGGGAGGGGGTTCATGGATGGCACTGGGAGTGCTGGGGAGCCCCGGGCAGGTTTCCCTGGTACTGCTCTCTGCCGGTGCCTCAGCGCCTTTCTCCAGTCGCCCGGCTCCACATCCTCGCGGCAGACAGATTGATGGGAGCAGTGTGGGAGCAGGGATGTGCCTGATAAAGCAGCAGCAGCTGCCAGGGAAACCCCTGTGCGGGAGGGAAGCGCCGGCCCCGCCGCCCTGCGCGGAGCTGGGATGGATGGAGCGGATGCCGTTGCCATGGCGACGGTGCCCACGGAGGAGAGCTGGGCTCTGGTGTTTTCCTCACGTACAGGGATGCCAGGATCCGGCTGTCGGGAGCGCAGCCATCCCTGGTTTCCGTGTTCCTCTGGGGAAACCCCTCCCGGGCTCTCCCTGGCCAGGGCAGGGATCTGATCCCTGATCGTGGCTCATCCCTGTGTCCCGCAGCCCCCCCGGCCGTTCCCGGGCGTTGTCCCCACCCCAGTCCCCCTGTCCTGCTGCAGGAGGGGACCTGGGGAAGGGCCCTAAGGGGGTCTGAACCCAGCTGTGCCAGCCAGGGACAGTCACAGTGTGGTTTCTGTCTCTTCTCCCCAGGTTTGCAGCCCAGGACTGAACACCTCACCTCATTTCTGGGGCAAGATGAAATTATAGGAGATGGAGGCACTGACAGCCAGCCCAGAAGGAAAGGGGAAAAGGGACACAGCCAAAGCTCTGGGTGGAAGAGCCTGTGGCAGCCCAGCCTCCCCCTGCCTGCAGCCCAGGAGGGTGAGTCCTGCTGGTCTGGATTGAGTTAATGTGTGATGATTTTATTGCTGCATGTCTTGTTTAACTCCCCCAGTGATGGGGCTGCTGCAGGATGTTGTATCCAGGTGTGTCTGGTGCAGGGGATGGGGCTTTGCAGCTCCTGCAGCAGCAGCACCTCACGTTTCCAAGGCTGGCACTGGTGCATTTGGGTGTTAAAAAAGGGCTGTGGTTGAACTGGCACCGTGACTGACCCACTGTGGGCAGAGCACCCTTGGCAGCTGGCCAGGGAACAGGATTTCCTCCTCAGAAACTACCAAGGAAAACTAGCATTTGCTCCAAGTTCCAGCTGTGCCTGTGGAGAGAGAAAAGCAGGGTGTGCTGCAAGAAGGCTGGGATTGGAGCTGAAATTGGGAAGCAACAGGGAAAAGTTGATTCTTGCTTACTAAAGGACAGGGAATAGGTTGTTGTCCCAGTGCAGCTGCTTCCAGCCCTTTGCAGGGTCAGAGTCACTCTCAGCTGGTGGAGAACATTTCCCCACAGCAAGAGAATCCAACCACATTCCAATAGGCTGAAGGCTCCTTTGCTCCCTCTCCTTGGATTTTAGTTTGTCTCTGTGGCACTCTATGGCATTCAGGCCTTTCCTGCCTTTTCACAAGGCTGGATCTGTGGATGTTTTCCACTCTTTCACTTCTGTGTGCATGTTCTCAGGGCCACTTTGCCACGTTGTACCTGCCAAGGGCTGACTGGTTTTCCAAAGCTGCTGCCTCAGCCCTGCCTGTTTGCTGGGATGTCTGACCCCTGGATTTCCAGGGTGCAGCACTGGAGAGCTCTTCTGGAGCTGGGAATGTTACTATGTCTGCTTATGGAAGGTTCTGGAGAGCCTCTGTGCAGCTCCAAGCTTGGCTTCTAGGAGTCCCCCAGGTATTGTGGAGTAAGGGGATCTGTGTAACCTGGATTAGGGGAGCCCTGATCCCACAGAAACAGGCTGGGAGAGCTGGGAATGTTCACCTGGAGAAGAGAAGGATCCAGGAAGACCTTGGAGCCCCTGGGAAGGGCACTGGAAGGGATTCCAGGAGAGCTGGAGAGGGACTTGGGACAAGAGATGGAGTGACAGGACAAGGGAAATGGCTTCCCAGTGCCACAGGGCAGGGAAAGATGGGATATGGGGAAGGAATTGTTGGCTGTGAGGGTGGGGAGGCCATGGCACAGGTTGCCCAGAGAAGCTGTGGCTGCCCCATCCCTGGAAGTGTCCAAGGCCAGGTTGGATGGGACTTGGAGCAACCTGGGATAGTGGAAGGTGTCCCTGCCCATGGCAGGGGGTGGGACTGGATGGGCTTTAAGGTCCCTTCTTCCATCCAAACCACTCTGGAGTCCTCTGAAAAGTTGTACTGGTTTAATACTTTTGGCAAAGGCTGCTGAGTTACATCATGTTGAGCTGCTGCAGAAATGCTTTTATTGAGATGAATTTGGTTCAAATCCAGCCCCAGCTCACAAGGAGATGGATGGCTGCTCCTAATGGAAAAGCCTGGGAGTGCTGCAGCAGTTCACTGCAGATGTTTGAGGCAGCCCCTTCCTTCTGTGTTGGGAGCCAAGGTGCGGGCAGGGAAAGCCACTGAGAGACATGGAAAAACTGTCATTTGCAGCTGGAGTTGTCCCCTGAACTGCCACTACCGAGCAGCACCGATCAGGGGCAGGGAGGCTCCTCAGCACTTCTTCCCTTCCAGGAGGCTGCGGCTCCTTCACCAGCGAGTCACCGCTGCCACCTGGTGTCCCCGGGCCGTGTCACAGGCCTGTCACAGCTGCGGCTGTGAACTGTCACGGCCCTACAAGGGCACCGACACCCCCTTTGTCCGGACCGGTGGGCAGAGCAGAGACAGACTCACTTTATACCGGAGAGCCTGGGGCAAAATCCTGTGAGCAGCAGCTGGGGGGGCTCAGCCGGGAGAAAAGGAGGCTCAGGGGGACCTTCTCCATCTCTCCAAATCCCTGACAGGAGGGAGGAGCTGGGGGGGGTAGGGCTCCAGTCCCAGGAACAAGGGACGGGATGAGAGGAAACGTCCTCAAGTTGTGCCAGGGAAAGTTCAGGTTGGACATGAGGAGGAATTTCTTCCTGGAAAGAGTGATTGGACATTGGCAGGGGCTGCCCGGGGAGGTTTGGAGTGCCCATCCCTGGGGGTGTCCAAGGAAGGACTGGATGTGGCACTCGGAGCTCTGAGCTGGGGACAAGGTGGGGATGGGGACACAGGCTGGACTCTGATCCTGGAGGGCTTTTCCAACCTCAGCGATTCTTTGTGAATCCCAGCAGGGTTTGGGCTGGAAGGGACCTTAAAGCCCATCCCAGGGACACCTTCCCCAGCCCAGGCTGCTCAGAGCTCGAGGTCAGGAAATGCAGGACAGGGTTTTGTCTGGATGGTGGCTGTGCCTTGGCACACTCCCACCTTGCCCATCCATGCCTTTGTTCCCCATTCCTCCTCCCCTGGACACTTCCCTGCCCAGCTGCAGGGCCTGGCACCCCTGAGCTGGGGGTCCTGTCCCCCCCAGCCATCACTGTGGGTGCACAATTTACTGAGGAAACGGGGGGGTCTGAAGGACCAGGGGCTGCATTATCCCTGTGTGCAGGGGTCAGGATGTGGGACACCACTGGGAAAGGGGCTGATGGCCCAGTATGAGTCTCCAGTAGGGAAGAAAGGGGCTGGAGTCAGCACGAGAGGAGCAACAAGGATACCCATTAATGCACTTTAAAATCTAGATACAGAAAGTGCTCTAGCCCATGAGTACAGTATTATTTTTCCATGATTTACTAGTTTACTAAGGCTATTGAGTGTCCTTTCCCTTCTCTCCTTGTTTATTTGATATTTTGAGACTTGGTATTTTTTACCATGGAATTTTGAAACAGAAGTGGGACAGGAGATGTTGCTGTTCAGTGTCTGCACAAAGACTGAGGGGGAATAACATTTTTTCCTCTTCTTTCTGTGGAGGACACAACCACAGCAAAAACCCCCAAGGACAAGTAACATTCCAAACCTGATCCCTGTATTGATTAGGAATAACTAAACAGAGAACAAACTCTCCAAGCAGCCCAGAATTTGATTGGATTAAAAAAAGTGTATTGGATGTCCAATACAAAATAATAAACATGAAGTTATTAAAAAAAGCCATAGAGGATACAGCAAATACTACAGGAAAGCAAAAAAATTGTACAGAAAGGTCGACTTCTACAGCAGCCCTCCAAATTCTTCTACAGGAGAATCATAAAACAAGATACAGGTTTGGTTTTTTTTCCCCAAAATGTCTGAGGGAAGCTGTCACTCAACAGCTTGACTATGACACTACAAGGATACACAATGCTCCAAATTTAAAATCACAGGATATGTAAGAAAACGTAGCATTAAAATGTGAAAAAAGTGCAATACAGATTGTACACTGAATAAATGTTTTTTTCTTTTTTTTTTTTTCAGTTTAACCTTAAAAAACCAACTTTGAACAGTTGTTTTATCATTAAAAATATTCCCCCTCCCCAAATTCAATGACAATATTAACATTCATGGTGTTATACATAAGGAATATTCACAAAGACCCCCCCCCAGCCAGGAATACTGTGGATGTAGGATGGTGTTTCTTTGGGAATAGGTAAAAAATAGGCAAAGGAAAAGGTTCACACCCTCCTTTCAGGGCAGGGTGTGCATTTAATTATTTAAATACATATTCTGTAGCTTATTTTGCCCTGAATTGTACTGATTAAAAATCCAAACATCAATTATCCAGGTGGCCCAGGGTGCTCCAATTAATTTGATTCCCTCCCCTCCCTCAAACAATAAATAAATGTCCTAGAAATGACAAGACAGAGTCCAGGAAAAGAAAGAAGTGACACAACACTGCAATTCCTGCTGCTCTCCAGGTGATCCCGTGGCTCTGCCCTCTCCTGGAGACTGAGGAGCTTTAGCTTCACTCAATGGGCAAAAGGCATGAACGGAGCAAAGTTGCTGTTTGTTCTGGAGTCTGAGCAGTTACAGCCTCTCCTCGTGCTGCTCCCGGAGCCCCTGGACCCCCCAAATCCCGGGAGCAGCAGATCCCCTCGGAACCACCGGTAAGTCTGAGTTCCCTTCTGTCCCAGAACTGGAATTGCACTCGAGTTCTTCAGGCAGCTGGGATTGGGTTTGAGTTCACTGAGCTACAGCCCCTTCCTCCTCACAGGCAAGGGCAGAGCCAGGCAATCCATGGGGAAAAGGAAAGCCCTGTCCTTCCCAGACAGAAGTGGGAACAGCACCTGAGTCACTGGTTTGCTTTTCATGTGGTTTTCAAAGTGTAAAAAAATACCTTTTCTTCGTCTGTGTCTCTGGGGAATCCCCCAGAGCAGGTGTGGTTTGAAGGACCTGCACTGGGAATGCTCTGCTGGGATGGGATGGCAGATCCCACAGTTCCCCCCTCCTGGGAGCCCTCCCTCTGCACCCTGAACCCAACAGGTGCCCAGACAAGCTGCAGGTGCTGTCAGCCCAGCATTCCCAATGTCATTCCCAATTTCCAGCAGCAAAGTCCTGTCGTGTTTCTAAAGGAGCCTCTCACTGTTCAGTGCCCAGCTGGGCTGGAGGGACAGAAAGATGCTTCATGTTCTTCAGTCTTTCCAGGCACTGGAGAAAGACAGGAAAACAACAAGGGTGACCCTCCCTTTACACCCCCTCCCTTCCCCAGCTACTTTTCCCCCCACTCAAAATATCGAAACGGCACAAAAAAGCGACAAACAAACCTTTCAACTTACACTTCAACCCAAACAGACTGGTAATCTCACAGTGATGAGAGGAGAAAGTCAGGCTTTTAATAATTATAATATAAAAATAATAAAAAAAGCTTACAAAGAGCAGTGCAGCATCCCAAAAGGCCATGGATTAACTGCCAGAAGGGGACGTAATTATACGCAGAATAAAAAACAAAACAGAACAACCCACACTGGCAATGAATTTCCATACACAATAGAACAAGCAGTCAAACCTCAGCCTAGGCTGTGGAAAACAACAGTTTCTCCCTTTTTTTTTTTTATTACAGTATTTTTTCTTTTTTTATAAAAAAAGATAAAATAAAAACACAAATAAAATTGTACATAAAATGCCAATGTCCAACACTGAAAAGGCAGGGCAATCACACCACTGAGACAAAACCTGACCAGAAAAAAACTGAAGGGCAAGTCCGTTTGCTTTCCTTTAGTCTGGAGCCCAGCCTGGGCTGTCCCATCCGGAATTCACTCGGCCATGACTTCCCTGCAGGACAGTGACACACAGGTCCCCTCTGGTTGGATCCTCCCCTTCCCACGTTGCTCTCATGTGCTGTCCCTCTTTTTTTTTTAATTGTTTTTCTCTTTTGTTTCCCCCTCTGTACAATTCCTTGTGTTCCAAGGCTGAGTCCCAGGGCTGGAGTCGTGTCGTGCAGGGTCACGCGGTGGTGATGGCATTGAGGTCCTTCATGAGTCCTTCCAGGTGGGCCATCTCTTTGGTCAGCTCATCCGGCTCGTAGCTCTGGGGACAGGGACACACAGGGACACACTGACCCGGGAACAACCACGAGTGGGATTACTGACACTTACAGGAATTAGTAACTCGGAACAACCCTCTAAGGAGTGGCCTGCAGTTGTGTCAGGGTCAGGATGGATCTCAGGACAAGGTTCTTCTTCCCCCAGAGGGTGGTTGGGCACTGCCCAGGCTCCCCATGGAATGGTCACATTCCCAAGGCTGCCAGAGCTCCAGGAATGTTTGGACAACAGGGACAGGGTGGGATTGTTGGGGTGTCTGGGCAGGGCCAGGGGTTGGACTGATGGTCCTTGTGGGCCCCAGCTCAGGAGACTGTATTTTTCTCTTTGGGCAGCTGTGGCTCAGAGTTCCACTGCTCAAACCACGCTCAGCTCCTCTGGTGTCCCTGTCCCAGTCCCTGCCTGAAGGGAACAACCTTTGGGAGGAGGAAGATGAGACAAACCTTCCCGGCCTCACTGCAAAAAAGGTCAGAGGAATCCCTTCAATGCAGTGTTTTGGGAATCATTATCCTTGCTACAATCACACATTTGTGGGCTCAGCTGTCCTGGTCAGCCACCACCACTGGGATCACCAGGTGATTCCAAACCTTTTCTGACCAAGTCCTTCCCAGTTCTGTGCAGTTTCCAACCCCGACCCTGCTCTCACTTCCTTTTCTCCTTCATTTCCATGGCAATGAACCCCCAGTTTTCCAAGCCTCTGGATTGTACCAGGTAAGTCACCCCTGTCCTGGGTCCAGCACTTCCTCTGCCAACTACTGACAATGATAAAGAGCAGCAGCTGGAAGGAAACTCAGGCTCTCATAAAAACCAGAATTAATTCAAGTCATTACCTAATCCTAAACCCCATAACTCAACTCCCAATTTAATTTTTAAAATTCATACTTTAACTAGCAATTTAATCTAACTAATATTTAGTGTGCTGACTCTACCTTGTACTGATTTATTAATGAAGAAATTTATTAATGGCTCTATTTAAATATTACCAATTTGTTGATGAGTAAAGTAATGAGTATGGGTTTGGTACTGACCAAAAAACCAAATAAAGTAGGAGTGACAACTAAACAAAGAGCACCAGATCAGGTTTCTAGACCAGCACATGCAGAAATGAGAGGGTGACAAATTGAAAGGACAAAAATAAAGCTAAATTCAAAAGAAGCATTTCCTGTAGCAGTGGTCCAACAGCTAATACTGGTAGGGCACTAAAGACAACACATGGCACTTGTGATCCAGGAGCTGCAGGAGTGACTCCTCCAGTGCCTCCCACCCAGCACGTCCTCACTCAAGAGCAGCTGGTTCATCCTGCCCCAAAGTCACACCAGAGCCTGCAAACACCTTTGGGATAACGGCCCAAACCCCACTGACATTAAAGTCCATGTGCAGAGGCACTGGGAATGCCCTGCAGCAGCAGCACTGGAACAGGATCCTGCCCTGTGCACAACGTGCCCCTCCTACATTTCTCCTATGGATTCCCAGGCAATGGAGGTGTTGGAAGTCCAGAGCCTCGTTACCCTCTGCCTTTGAAAGTGTCAGTGCAGAATTCCCCGAGTTTCCCGTGTCCCATGAGGGAGCACTGCCAGGCCTGGCAGTGGAAGTACCTACGCTTTCCGAGTCCTCCAGCATCCGGGTGGTCTCCTGCACGTCGGGGGCACTGGGAACTACCACGGGCATGGGAGGGCGAGTCCTTCCCAAGGTCCCAATGGATGCAGTCTTCACCGAGTGAACTGGGTGGCTGGGAGCTGCAAACCAGTTGGACAGTCAGAGCTCAGGGAATGGGTTCCTGTGCCTGCTCAGAGAGCTCTCCAAAGGAGAACAAGGATGGGGGAATGGCCTTGCACTGAAGGAGGGCAGGGACAGACGGGATACTGGGAAGGAACTGCTGGCTGTGAGGGTCCCAAGGAGGTTGTGGCTGTCCCACCCCTGGAAGTGCCCACGGCCAGGCTGGACAGGGCTTGTGGGAACAGTGCCTTCCACTATGGCAGGGGGTGCAACCGGATGGGCTTTAAGGTGCTCCCAACCCAGACCATTCCATGATGAGGAAAGGATGTGTTAGAGGCAAATGAACACTTACATTTTGGAGTGTTGGATGTGAATTCTGGTCCCATTGATTTATGTACAGAAATCGACCCCACCCGAATTCCCTTTGGTGCCCCCCGCCCCAGGGCCGTTCCCGGCTGGAATTCTGGCCCCCCCCCTCACCTTGCTGGCTCAGCAGGGGGGTGCTGGGCAGGGCGGGGTCGAAGGAGGGCCCGGGCGGCACCGCGGGCACCGCGAAGCTCTTGAGCGGGTGGGAGGGGCGGACGTGGGCGGTGGGGAGGCCCTGGGCAGGATCCTCCTCCGGGGCACTGCCCAGGAACGAGCCCGGGGGGCCCTCGGGGTCCTGGTGGTCGGTGCCCGGCGGGGCCGAGGGCGGCAGCGTGTCCGTGCTGGGCGTGTTCCGGACGGACTCTGCAACACAAACAGGGGTCACTCCCACACACACAGCCCCGGGGAGGCACCTCTGCCACGGCACTGCCCGGCTCTGCAGGGGACCGGGATACAGCCCTGCCCTGGGCTAAGGGAACACTGCCTGTGTCCTACCACACTGAGCTGGGAACTGGACCATTCCTCAGGTCCAAATGCCAAAGCAACAGTCTGGCACGGAAACAGCTCCAGGTAGTAAGTCCTTGGATGAACAGCACGGAACACAAACCTTCCTTCTCCTCCCACCCTCGAGGGTTTGTAACCAGACACACCTCAAGCACTGCTGCACACACAGGAGCCCAAGTGTTTTCTGAGACAGGCTTGAAACCCATTTACACGGAATCCCAGACTGGTTTGGGTGGGAAGGGACCTTAAACCTCATCCCATTCCACCCCCTGCCATGGGCAGGGACACCTTCCACTATCCCAGGTTGCTCCACCCTGGCCTTGGACACTTCCAGGGATGGGGCACCCCCAGCTTCTCTGGGCAACCTGTGCCAGGGCCTCCCCACCCTCCCAGGGAAGAATTTCTTCCCAAGAATTCCCTCCCACTTGCTGAAAGCTCAAATGAAATCCCAGGCTCCATGTGTTTGCAGCAGGCTCCACGCTGACCTAAGAGAACAATGAGATGGTATCTCACATTTAGGGCACTCTGATCCTACGTGGAGCACAGGCAGGGAAAGATCTGGATTCTGGAGCTGTCAGTTCACTGGTATAAACCTCTGCCTCTCACATCTCTGTATTCCTGCAGCCTCAGGAATCGTTTTCACAAGGAAACAACACTTTTGGCTGTGACACCTTAAAACATTGACCTTAAACTAGAGAAGCTCAGAGTTCACTTCATCTCAACACATGACCCACGTGCAGTTCAGCCACAGTGTGGCTTTGGAACATTTCAGAGCACTGGAGACGTTACAGAGACTGAAATCATTCTGACCAAGGCTGGAAATCACCCCACTTTCTGTGCCCCTCAGGAAGATTAACCAGTGTCAGCTCTCAGCAGCCGTGTCTGGACTTCTCTCCTCTCTTGGTTTCAAATGGCACTAATTAGGGAAAGCTGCCACATGAAGTAGCTCAGATTTCATGTGTTTCAGACTCAGGGCTGAAGGCTTGAGCATCAGGAACCCTCCTGTTTGTAGCTGTGTGTCAAACCTGGAGCCTCCTTTTCCATCACGTATCTCAAGGAGGTGCACAAGGACACTCAGCCGTATCCGGGGTTTTTCCTGCGGTCACACCCATCCCTCTGGAGCACCACAGGCCTGGCTGTGTCCCCTGGGTCCCTCTGTTCTCACCTGTGGAACTGGCCCTGTCTGAGGGGGACAGGGCTGTGCCCAGGGGCCAGGGGCCGGGCTGGTGGTGGAGGTAGCTGCGGGTTGGAGAGGCGAGGCCGGAGTGGAAATGGTGGTGGGGGTTATCGAGGGAATGGATGGGATGAGCACTAATCACAGCTGTGGATGAACACAAGACAGAGAAACACTTAACACACACACACAGTTCTGCACTGAAGGCACCACACCCTCCCTTCCCCACACAGCCACGCCAGGGGCAGCCAGACCCTCAGCACAACAGCAGCACCCACTTCCAGGGCACGAAGCACATCAGGAGTCACTGATCTCAAGGACTGGTTGATTTCAAGGAAGGGAAAAGTTCAGATGAAAAATAAAGAGAATATTGAGCTATTATCCAGAGAGAGAGAGAAACTGTGGTGTGTTAAAAAAGAAACAGCCCTTTGCTTCCTAATATCCTTCCAGGATTTTGATATTCCAGTAGTCAAGGAAGGAGCTAACTTGGTACACATCATTACTGCAAATCACACTCAGATGGGACAGACTCAATTATCCTAATTGAGCAGCTAAGAGGGAAATAACCAGATCTGGATGCTACAGTGGGTGGGGAAAAAAGCCATGGGAAGGTGTGTGCAGGCCCAGACAAACACAAGGAATGGGCCTGGTGGTGCCTCCTGAGACAGGGCCTCGGGTACCAGTGTGAGCTTCCTGGGGAGCTTCTGCAAAAAGGCACCCCAGACATTATGTTTCTGTTCCCACTTATTTCCAGGGAACAGCAGGACTGGCAGAGCTGCAGGGAACATCCCACCCATGGCTGGACCTGCCACAGCTGTCACATGAGCCTGAACACAACCAAAAGGTACAACTGGAGTTACTCCCTCCCTAAAATGTCCCTTCTCTCCTCCCGGGTGGGACTGTGCAGCACAGGATCCCTCTGTGTGTGCCCACTGCTGCCTCCCATTCACACATAATCCCTGGGAGAGTGCAAGGTGACAATTCCCACTGCCTCAGCCTGCTCTGGGATCCCAGGGCTGCCTCCATCCTGCCCTAGTGCCTGGCAGGGCACGGGATCCCACAGTGTCCCTGTTCCACACCATGTCTGACACACCAACTAAGGAGAGTAAAACTGCATCCCCTGCTCCCTCACACCTGGAAAACCAGGAGACAACAAGGAGCATCAGACTCCTTACTGTAAAACCAAGAAAAAAGATGGTACTCTTGTAAAAAGGTGGTAGAACAAGGGAACAGTTGAGAATTCACAAACTGGGCTAAGCAGGTCATCAGGACACTTGAAAAAGCAGGTAGAGAGCAAGAAACCCAAGTGCTCACCTCAGGTAATGAAAGCAAAGAGTTATAAAGTGGAAACAAGATGGACTAATCCCAAATCATTCCTTAAAACCACGAGGGGCTGGGGCAGCAGTTACCTGGCTGCAGGTGGAACATGGACACAGAGCTCAGTAAAGCTCAGCCCAGGGGAGCTCAGTGTCGTTTTGCCTCCCTGCACCTTGTTCTCACACAGGGTTCACTCTGGCAGTTCAGAGGTTCAGCCAAGTCCTCATTTCACAGCCAGATATACTGTTTAATTCTTGAAATATTTAATAATAGTAGTGGTAGTAGCAGTCCTGGTATCAGAGAAGGATCAATGGGCAAACACTCAGAAAACAGTGACCCCTGCAAAAGGAAACCACTGATCTCAGAGTTTCAAGACAGTCAATATTTCAATAAAGGGAACCAGCAGATGAACACAGATTTGCAAAGAGGCTCCACTCCAAGGTTCAAACAGTGAGCTGCTGCTCTTGTGGGGACTGAAATAAAACCCTTGTGGGGTCCAGATATAAAACCAAGGGAGGGGCCTGATGGTGGATTTTCAAGGCAGAGGAGAGGGAGGAGCAGATCCCAGGCAGCACTGGCTTCAACCAATTCTCTTTCCCAGTGACCCAGACATGGAAGCAACCAGAGAAATCTTCCTGTCAATAACATTAAGGTCTCTGTTCTGGTGGCCAGGGGCTCCAGAAGGGCCTCAGAGGGCAAGGGGATCTCAAAGACTTGTAGTAAAGTCAGAGGAAGCTCTGAGAATGGCAACTCAAGAGAGACAGGGGAGGGTGAAATGTGAGAAACCAGCAGTGGAGCCCCTGACAGAGAGGGACCAGCTCTGTCCAGCTGCTGTGGAACAGCTGGACACTGGCAGAGTTCAAAGGGAGGGGCTACAAAAAGCAGCCCAGGCCCCCCAGGCTCTCCTGGGAGGCACCAGACTGGGATGGACAGACATTGGACACTCTCCTGACTCTCCCCCACTCCTGCAGCACTTGCTCCCTTTTTCCTTGCTCCAACTCTGCCTTCCTGATTCAGGAGCCTCCTCGGAGCTGCTCCCACTGCAGAGAGGATGGAATTACTTGGAAGGCAGAGTGTGTGTTGTCCCTGTGTGTGTTGGGTGCTCCCAACTCCACGAGTTGGGACTGGGGGGCTGGTGACTTACGCTGAGGTGGCTGAGAATCAAAAGGCATCATCATCTTGGGCCTCATCCCCCTCCTTCCTGCCAGCGTGGACATGCTGTCCTCTGACTCGTGTCCTGGGGGAGAAACATGCAATTATTCACCACTGCAGGGAGGCTCCCCCTGCTCCTGTCTGTGCTCTGTGAGCCATGGTTGGTTACAACAGCTCTTTCATCCTTCTCTGCAAGGTGAGAAGGGGACGATTAGGGTGAGGATTCTTGGGAACTGGAGAAACACTCCAGGCCACAACAAACAGGAACCTCTGGGCTCAAAGGATGTTACACACCCTCAGTGGTTTCATATCAAACACTTGTTAGATGATCTTCCAATTACTAGTCAGGATTTGCCAAGAGAAAGTGCTGATTTAACTCTGGGGCACTCCATTTCCTCACTAAAACCTGGGATTCATCCTTTCCAGAGAGTCTGAGAAAGAGCAACAAACCCCATTCCCTCACTAAAACCTGGGATTCATCCTTTCCAGAGAGTCTGAGAAAGAGTAACAAACCCCATTCACTACTTGGAAAAGGAGAACAGACAAGAGGAACTAAATCATATCTCAGCAAAGTGATTTCACCAGACACAGTAAAATGTATTTAACACCTCATGGCCCAGGACCTGTTGACCTCTCACCTCTGTAGGAATTCCTCCTTTGATGGATATTGCTGTCCATGGAATTGTCAACTGGGGTGATGTCCTGGGAGTTGCGAGGGATTGGGGTGTCTGTCATGATGGGATTGGGATCTGGAGACTTGTCAATGGGCTTGAGCTCCAGCCTTTCGTGGTGGATCCAAAGGTCTGGGGGCTTGACATCTTTGGAGTTGCCCTTGTACTTGTGGGAGCCATTCACTGACTTGCAGGCAGCTCGTTTCCTGGCAGGGAGAACAAAGGAGAGTTCTCAGGTGTCAGCCTCACCTTTTCCCTGAGATTCCCCTTGGATCTTGTGTCCCTGGCTCTGGCACTGGGCAGGACACCAGCCCAGCTCCACCCCAGGGCACACCCTGCAGCTCTGCCACGAGTTGTGTCTCCAGTGGTGCCTCAGCCCTGAGCTCTGCATGGTAACCTTTCCCTGACAGACACGACATTTGCAGCACTTGTGGTTATTGAGAGAACATCCCAACTGGGAAGTGAAGGTGCCCCACACTGTGCCCCTGCTCTGGGGAGGGTGCAAACAGCCCATTATCCCAACAGGATGGGGACAGGGAACACTGGGGATTCAAGAACATTCATTCCAGCTCTGCTCACACACCCCCATCCTGCTGAGCAGCAGAGATTTGGGATGGTGGGATTTGGGAGTTGCAGGGGGAAGGTGTTCCTCCTGGCTCACACAATTCCCAAAAATGGCTCAGAGCCTCCCACGGGGGTGATTCCCAGCCCTGGGATGTGCTCCCAGGTCCTGCTCTGCCCCAGCTGAACCACACAGAGCAGTTACTCACTGCCTGGGGGTTGCTGTGTAAGGGAGGTGCCACTTAGAAACTGAGGTTCTCGGGGTTATTTGTGCTCTTTGAAATGAGAATGCATCTCTCAGGCACAGGCCCATCCCTCAGCTGCCACACACCCCCACATCCCTGCTCCCTCTCCTGAAGAATCTGCAGTTTTTCACGATGGTTCAGCTTCACCAAAGCAAGTGAAGATTATCTTTCAAGCCTGGCTTTTAATCTGTGTCTTAAAAATCTGTTTTGCACAACAGCACCTCGTCCAACCTCCAGTACAGCCTTCAGCTCTGGGCTTTCACAGAACCTCCAGGAGCCTGTGACTGGGAGCATTGCTGCTGGAGCTCTAAATGAGGGAATAATTCAGATACACCCCTTGATTCTGGATTGTGGAGCACTTAGCTAAGGAGTCCAGCACCTGATTCAGATCCCACTCCAATAATCTGCCTAAACCCCGGATATTATCACACACAGCGAAGGACACGCTGAGAGCAGAGGTGAGAAGCTCCTGAGCTCTCCCAGCTCCCAACAGAGACTGGTCCCAGTCTGGGAACTCTTTTAACCAACAGCTTCTCCTGTGGAGGGGCAGGAGCCCCGGAGAGGCTGTGGGCTCTGCAGGGTTTGGAGCAGGAAAACCAGGCCATCGGCCCCCAGGGCCCCCGAGGACATTCCCAGGGGAGGAAGGGATGGCAGGGCCCCCGAGGACATTCCCAGGGGAGGAAGGGATGGCAGGGCCCCCGGGGACATTCCCAGGGGAGGGAGGGATGGCAGGGCCCGGGCTGTTACTTTTTCTGGTGGGACGTGGTGCGGCGGGTGCAGAGCACGGCGACGATGACCACGGCCACGATGGTGATCACCCCCACGGACACGATGATCACCAGCAGCATGTTGCTGTCCAGGGGGGATGTCGGGCTGCCGTGGGGGCTGTTGCTGCCTGTGAGGGTTTGAGATGGGAGAGGGGGTTATGCCCCCGGCACACAGAGCAAGGAACGCCCTGTGGAGCTGCACGATGAGGTGGTTTGTCTGCCCGGGGTATTTCTGTGTCCTTTGTCACCCGTGTCTGTCCAACATGATTCAGAGAACCTCTCCCAGCCAAGCCTGTCAAGATTTAACTTCAGCTTCCTCAAACAGTTCCCATATGCAAATTCAACAGTTAGTCTAAGGAGAGTTGGTCTGGGGTCTTGCTAAACCACTGCACCACACCCCCCTTGGAGCCAAACCCACTGGAATTGTATCAGGAACCACTGGGCTCTGAAAGAAACACTTCCTCAAACACTACTGAGCATTAACCCAGGGCAAGTTACCCAACACTAATCAGGGGAAGGAGGCTTTTCCTTCCTAATATATTCCTCCTGAATTCCTTTTCCACCACAGCAGCTGCTGGGAACTCCAGTGGGAAGCAGCTCTGCTCCTAGAAATGCCACAGAGCCCAGGCAGGAGCAGCAGGGCAGGACTCACTGAGGGGGAACAGCCACAGAAAGTCATGGAACAGATGCCAGGAGTGTTTTCTGGGGGAAACTCCAGAGTGAGATGAACACATGGAAGTGGAAAAGCTTTGCACCAACACTCACCCCCAAGAGGTGGTTTGTAGTCAGGTCCTAAATCCACTGGGCGACTCCCCTTCCCTGCAGATCCCGAGGCTGGAAAGGTGGGATACATTGGAATGTTACATACACAGACTTCAGCATTTCTAAGTTCTCTCTTAGAATTTCCTGAGCCCCTGTGGGCAGTTCTTCCCCTCCTTTCCTCACCCCTACAACAGGATTTGGCTCTGCACAGCACTTGTATTCTCCGAGGGAAGAGCCACTTCTCCAAAAGAATTATTCTATTTTTCCTGAGTTGTTATTTTCCTAACTCATCTTAGGAATCTGTACTAATATTCCCTTTGAAAATGCTAATAACAATCACTTGCAGCAATGCACAAGCACACACTGAGGCTTTGCCACACTTGTACTGACAGTCATCCTGCAACAGCAATTATCCACGTTTCCTCTCCTAACACCTAATTACAGCCAGTGTGGGAGACTGGAATTAAGTGCAGGATCCAAAGCACAGTAAATGCCACGTTAAGGCCCAGCCTGTCCATAAAAACCTGCCTTCAACTCCTCCCCATCCTCTGCTCCTGTCCACAGTGACAACAGAAGTGGGTTTGGTGAAACCAATTCATCAGTTACATCCCAACGCTGCTTCTTTCCCTCTGTGCTTTCATTAAAATGCACTAATGCCAAAAGTAGTGACAAAAATACTGCAGTAGGGGAAACAGTCAGCAAAGTGCAAAGAACAACATTCCTCTGGTTACAGGAATCCAGAGTATTCTGCACAGTTTTGCACTGTTCCCAAAAAACCCCAACCAAAAAGTCAGGCAATCTGGCAGTCTGACAATCAGGAGAAGGTTTTTTTCAGTTAAAAATCCCCTTTAATCACGAAGTAATAAGTGTTAAAGGATGTGTAACAAATGGAAACTGTGAACCTCAAGTCAAAGGCTGTAAATTAGTCCCTGAAATCAAGACAAATGGCAAGAGGAGGCAAAGGGAGCAGCAGGAATTCTGATTAAACCCGGGCAGGGTAATAAGGAGGAATGTCCTGTGTGTGCAGCAGGAGTTCCAGTCTGTGAGGATGGAAAAGATGCACTGCAGGACAAATGTGCCAAGAAAGGCAGTGCTCTCCTTCTGAAACCCTGCACTAACAATCCCTGCCCAGCATTTTAACCAGCTCCTCTTCCATGGATTTGGGTCTGAGAGGCCACACAACCTGCACTGGGTTCTGAAACCGGAAGCCCTGGATGAATTCTCTGCATCCCTGAACCTGCTGGATCTTTGACCAGAGCAGCTGTGGGAGAAGGGGGGGATAAAAATAACCAGAAACATTTTAAAAGGACAGACAGACACCCTGAGCATTTTTAGTGCAGCAGCCAGAGCCTTAACAGGTGAGATCATGGAAAAGGGGGAGGACTGGAGATGTTCCTGCTTTATGGAAAACAGGTATTTTCAAAAATCTCAATGTCAGACTATAAATGTGGTGGTAACAGTAACTAGGCAGATAAATAATAATATATATAAAATATACTGCATTTAGGCTTCCAGAAAACATTTCACTGCATCCTGTACAATACTTTGTTAAAACAGCACCATAAAAAAGGCAACATGGCACCATTAACAAGATTAACAACAAATTAACTGCTAAGAATTAGAATTAGAATTGAAAAATCATTATTCACAAGGAATGTTTTAATGAGTTTTGCAGAGACCTGGCCAAGGGCAGTTCAATATCCTTAATAACACCATGGAAGAGAAGGAAAATAATGCCCCTGAGTTAACAGGGGACATAAAGTCAGGGGCAGGTAGGAAGGGTCACCTGCACAGAGCTCAGTCCTCCCAGGGACACCCTGAGAACTCAGGATGGGATTTGGGTACCCAGCCAAGATGCTTCTCAGTATCCAATTCTAAAACCATGGATGAACAGTTTAAATTCCAGAGGGCCCATCTCTTACACAGTGAAGCCTATTTTAAGGAACAGTTTAGGACAGCACTGACTTGGGACTGGGTTTATTTAGTTTGTGGATCCCCCATTACCCAGCAGGTTCCTGCAGCCAGGCTCAGCTGTAACTCTGTGTGGCTCCAGGATGGTTTTCCAAGGATCAGAGACTTTAACCTTTGCTTCTGCACTAGTCCAGTGCAACCCCACTGACAGCAACAGCCACCAAGTTCTCCTGGCAGGAGCTCTGTGCCACACAACGTGTGGGAAACCAGCAGGGACACAGAACCAACCCACTGTGGGCTGGGTCCTTCCTGGGGAACTCACTGGCTCTTCCCTGAAGTCCCAGTTCTTTCCTGCATTTCCTCTGCCTTCTCCTTTCCTACATTTAAGCTGCTGCCATGATTTAGGATCCCTGAGTGTTCAAATAATACTGAAAACCCTCTCTGCTTTTATGATTTATAAATAATGGAATGTGATAAAAATTAATCAAATTGTTGCCGGAAGAACACGTTCCTTTAGGATGGTAATGATGGGTGGAAGGTTTAGTTCTGTGCTGAAATGGGGTTAGAACAGGGCAGAACAGAAACAGCACCTTCTCCCCTTCCCCAGTTCCCTCCTGTGGCCCCCGAGCACGGATGGTGTCAGGGAGAGCAGCTGCTTCTCCACCTCTGGAATAGGGGCTGCACATGGATTTCCTCCCTAACTCCCCCCTATCAGCACTGCTTGGTACAGAGCAGAGGCTAATTAATAAATTACTGCTGAGCTGCAGAGCCCAGTCCAGCCCAGCTCCCCCTGAGCCCCTCGGGATCTCTCCAACTGCACGTCAAAGCTCTTTCCCAAAGGCCTTTGAAATCATCCCTTCACACTAATTCTGCCCCTTTTTATTGGCCTTGGAGGTTGTTTGGAAGAAAGCAAGAACAGCCCTGGGACATTCACCTTCTAATTCCATGTAGGAAGCTCAAAGCTCCCAGTTTTCAAGCAAACACTGTAAAACCTGGAGGCTTTCGGGAGCCAAAGCTGGGCTCCTCAGGAGAGTCTGGGTTCCAGAGGAGCTGACAGGCAGAGCCTCTCCTGCACACAGCTTTCCAGGATGAGCATCCCTGCCTTTCCTATGCCAATGATCCTGGATGTGGAGCTCACAAACAGCACTTGTGCCAATCACAGGCAGTTGCTCTCCACCCCACGTGCTGGGGCCCTGCAGCAATGGGCAGGGGCTGGGTGGGCTCCAGAATCCAAACCCATCCCAACAGGATCCAGTCCCTTCATGGGACACCTGACTGCAGCCATCACTTTACATTCCCAACACCAGACCACAAACAGGACTCCCAGTCCTTCCACTGTTAAAAGCACAGCAGGAACTGGCCCATTCCCAGACAGAAAAGAGAGCACATGGACAGCAAAAGCAGGATGGGTGAAGGATGGAGTGAAGAGAAAGGTGGCTGTTCATTACCTTGGTCATTGGGCATTTTATCTGAGGACTCAGCTATGGGCCAAGCACAGGGAGGAAAAACAAAGAGACATCACAAGGCTTGAAGGAATGAGACAGAATTGCAAGTTTCACACAGCACAGGCAGACTGGCTACAGCTCCTTTCTGACCACTGGCACTCAGAGAAGTGTCCAAGGCCAGGCTGGACAGGGCTTGGAGCAGCCTGGGACAGTGGGAGGTGTCCCTGCCCATGGCTGGGACAGGGGCTGGAACAGGTTCCTCCCACCCCAGTTCTCTGATAATAAACTCATAACTATTTATTTTTCAGGCTCTCTATCTCACATTTGTACTATTTGCCACCCCCTCCCCTCGGATCCTGATTCAGGAGCCTCGTGTCCCACACATTCCCACTGCCCCCTCCCAGCCCCGTGAGCAGAGGGCACACACAGGACCTGGGATGTTGCTGTGTTCCCCATAACCGAGTGACCCCCCAGTCACAGCACAGAGAGCTGAGCACCACCTGGGTTCAGCCCCAGCTCCCTGCCCTTCCCAGCAGGGACGGGGGGCTGAGGTGCCAGGTTACCTTTGGGGGTCCTGAACTGCACGGCCTCGGACATGGGCCCCATTCCCTTGGAGTTCCGCGCCTGGATCTTGAAGTAGTAGGGAGTGTCCAGGGTGAGCTCCTGGATCTGGTGTGTGAGCCTGTTCCCCACCACGGGCTCGATCACCCAGTCGTGGATCTCGGCGTTCACGTCCGTGCTGTAGTAGATGATGTAGCCTGTTCCAGGGAAAAGTGGGAAACCTCAGCCAGGAAAACCAGGAATGGATCCTCGGGGGTGTGCAAGTGTGTTCTCACTTGTGCAAACCCCCAGGAGCAGGTTGTCAGCCACCCATTTCCATCTCTTCACCTAGTTATACACCAAATCATCTGAAATAAGGTAAAGCTGTTATTGCCAAACATCCTCAAGGTATTAGTATTAAATATTAGTATTCAATAAAATTTAATATTGGCATTATATTAAATATTAGCATTATATTAAATATTAGCATTAAGTATTAGTATTACATTAAATATTGTTATCTAAAATATTAGTATTAGATAAGTAATGTTCAGACAACAGAACATTCTACAGCTAAGCAATGTGTCTTCAGTAGTTTATAATTATTTCACTGTTTTCCAGTGTATTAACAAAGGTGACAATAATCTGAAGAGAATTGAAGTCGTCTTGCACATCCCACAAAAAGAGGTATGGAGTGAGTTTATGCTGTTAGTGAAACACAGTCTGCAATTACTGATCAATAGGAGTAAAGTCTTTGTAACTGTTGTATGTAAGAACCAGAGACCCTCAGCATAATTTATTCATATTATGTAGGCTTTATATTTTATCATATTATCGTAATATACTATAAATATTATAAAGGGTAATTATAACATATTGCCAGGTTATTATTTATATTACTTAAACTATTTTGTAGTATTTATATTGATGATTTAGTATTTGTATCTATCTATATATCTGTGTGTAGTGACAGTTAAAAGCACTTGGGAGTGTCCTAATTAGTCAGCAAGTCTAAGGATGCACATCTGGCACCCAGCCTGGCCCAGCTCAGCATCCCAAATCCTACCCACATCCAAGCTGGAAGCCAAGTATTCCAGACTGTGCCCAGGGCATGGAATGACATCATCCCTCGGTTTTTATGGCATTGCTCAATGCCCAGTTAATGAGTCATTAGCGCAGCCCGGCCGGGGCTGTTCCCACCAGAGGGCACTCGGATCCCACAGCCCCAGAACTGCCTCGTCCCTGGAAAAGGGAAGCTCCTGGTCGGGGCACTCGGAACGGCCCCGGGATGGGGGTTTGTTTCATTTTTAAGCCGTTACCTGCTGCTCGTGCAAACACCAACCAACACTGAACACTCGCGTGGAAACCCAAGGTTTTCCTTGAGCAGGGGATGTTTTACCTGGACGAGGTGGCAGCTTTGCTGAGCTCCAGTGAATGCTGGTCCTTGTGCCCTTTCTCCCGGGTGTCCCCCTGGGGGACGTTTGTCCCTGCCCTGTGTGAAGGGCCCTCTGCTGCCTTCTCACAGGGGTCTAGTTAAACTTAATCTCCTGCCTAAAGCCCAGGCTCCAGTCCTGCCTAACCAGGGGGTTCTGCACCATGGATAATGCTGAGCACAACCTCAGACCATGCCCTGCAAACAACATGCCATTAAAACCTGATTTAAGCTTAAAACTGGGGGTAAAGACAAAGAGAAATGGAAGTGAGTTATTTCAGGAAGCCCTTTGAAATGGGAATCCAAACAATTACAGACAGGAATCAGGACTTACCACTGCCTGTGAAATGATTTACCCTACGTGGCAGGGATGCACTTAGAGGCACATAACAGTTTACTCCTAATGGTTCTGTCAGGGGACTAATAAACTGCCTTTAAGTCTGTTCTGTGACACAAAAACACCACAAAGATGACAGAGAGCACTGGGATGGTTTCTTCTAAATAAACCACAGGCATTATGGATAATTTCTGGAGGCCTGCTAATAGAATGGCACAGGCTGAGGAAGCCAAAGGTTAGGGAGGTATTTAAACTTCCAATTATATTTCTGGTTCCACTCCAATTTCCCACTGCTGTTAGTTTAGATCTCAATATATTCCTGCTCAGTAGCAAAGTAAATAATTACCCTGACAGAGAGGGATCCCTGGGAGGGATGCAGGGAATGCTGCAGGGAATGCTCAGGGAATGCTGCAGGGAATGCTCAGGGAATGCTCAGGGTATGCCGCAGGGAATGCTCAGGGAATGCTGCAGGGAATGCTGCAGGGAATGCTCAGGGAATGCCGCAGGGAATGCTCAGGGAATGCTCAGGGAATGCCGCAGGGAATGCTGCAGGGAATTCTGCAGGGAAGGCTGTAGGCAGTGGTCAGGGAATGCCGGCTGCCAGTTGACGATGATGGTGCGGGGTTTGCCCTCCTTGCTGACCACGGTCACGTCCTTGGGAGGGGAGGTGGGCACTGCAAACACACCCAGGCTGTCACACACCAGCACAGCCCCACCCCAGCACCTGCACTCACTGGGGTTGTTCTCCTTTCCAGGAGTTCATCCATCCAGCCCCCCTGTGGTGGATTTGCCCCNCTGCAGGGAATGCTCAGGGAATGCTCAGGGAATGCCCAGGGAATGCTCAGGGAATGCTGTGCCCACCTGTGATTTTGCCGTTGGCCTCGGAGGGCGGCTGCCAGTTGACGATGATGGTGCGGGGTTTGCCCTCCTTGCTGACCACGGTCACGTCCTTGGGAGGGGAGGTGGGCACTGCAAACACACCCAGGCTGTCACACACCAGCACAGCCCCAGCCCAGCACCTGCACTCACTGGGGTTGTTCTCCTTTCCAGGAGTTCATCCATCCAGCCCCCCTGTGGTGGATTTGCCCCACGTGTCCCCTGGTGTGCAGCACCTCCTTCCCAGAGGGATTCCCCCTTCCCAAGGCACTGCTGTCAGGTCTGAGGGAGCCCTCAAACACATGGATCCTTGCACAACTGGGGTCAGTGACTTCCCACCTGAATTTCTTGAGTCACCAGAAAGATCAAACTCGTGCAAGAAACACATTGTATATTCGCAGCCATATGAAATATGTCCCTGTTCTCAGGTTTGTGGTGGGACTGAGACCTAAAGGCTGTGGCTGCCCCTTCCCTGGGAGTGTCCAAGGCCAGGCTGGACAGACCTTGGAGCAGCCTGGGATAGTGGAAGGTGTCCCTGCTGGAACAGGATGAGCTTTCAGGTCCTTTCCAGCCCAAACCCTTCCGAGCTTCTGTGATTTTAGAAATGCCAATGTGCCACTTAAATCCCAATCAGCAAAGTCAATCCAGCAGCAATTTCTAATCTGCAGCTGCTGATTGCCTTCCCTGAAGGATTATTTGTGATGTGGGAGGAAACCTGCACCACAGAAGCTCCTGAAGGCAGGAATACTGGCTGAGCACAACTGTCCAACGTTTTCCCTTGGGTTAATCTGGAGTAAATCCACCTTGGATACTGGATACAGTAACAGTAGCACTGAGTGCTTGCAGTGCTCCCTGCATTCCAAGAGCTTTATGTACATTAACAATCCAAAAGGAATCTGTACATCCCCTGGGAAGGGCACCTGTTATCCCTGTGTGAGGGACAGTTGGGAGTCAGGGACAGCCAAATCCCCAAAGTTAATGCACATATTACCCCTAATATGTTTAAAAACAAGATTCAGAGTAAAAAAATCAGGAGTAGCCCATAAGAAATCACTAGCATGGGCCAGGATCCCATGTTTTCCTTCAGCATTAGTTGAGGAGCAAATCCTATACCAGGCTGCTACTCAGGATATTCCAAAATAATGAGCCTCTTGCTCAGGAATTTGGCCAGTTACACAAATCACAAGATCTTTTAAGAGAAAATATATTTAAACTTTTTTTTTTTTAATTTTCTTCTTAGTTCCCAAGTTTTTAGGTCATATTTGCAAATACTCTTTACAACCATTTAAATACAACAGGGCCTCCTGTCCTTCCTCATGGGCTTGTTGAGTTTCAAACTCTCTTTTGAGATCTTTATCTGCAAATTTTACAGTCCCTGCACAGGGTGTAGAGTTATGGGGGAGGATTGAACCTGTGCCAGCAAAACCAGCAAAGAGTGTTTTAATTTGGGATGGGAAAGGAGCCTGAGCCCAGAGCTGGTCCCACATCCCAAATTCCCACCAAACCCCACAACAACGTTTTCAAAAGCAACTGAAGCTCAAAGGGTTTATGGGGCTTCAGAGCAGGTTCAGAGATTTCTTTTCTATCCTGGTTTTGCTTTTTCTCAGGCCTTGCTATGGAATATTTGGAAGCTCTCCCCAGTCCTTTGCACACTTGGGTTTTTGGCTGTATTTTAATTTAGGATGAGAACTCCAGGCTCGTTTGGATGGGCTTTTTGTCCTTTCCAGTTCATCTACAGAGAGACCTCAGCATAACAAGCAGCAAATGTAATTGCCCAAAGTTCATTTAACACTGCAGGACAAAAAGAACTAATGAGGGCAGGTCTGGGGAGCGGGTCTGGCCCTCACAGTGTTCCATGGGCCCAAGTTTTTCCTGGCAGCTACAAACCCTTCTCTGTTCTGCACTGAGCAGGAATTTAGGGCTCATTTGGGTCTCTTAATCCCTACTGTCTTAATCCCTTTTGTCTTCATTAGCCTCATGCACCTCTATAATAATTACCACCACACTTAGAGCAAATTTTAATTATTATTTATGAAGTATTTTCTTTATATTTGCTCTTTTTGAGTCGTTCCAAGCACACACTTTACTCCCTCCTGCCCAAGAACTGCGGCACATCATTCATCACTCCCCTGTAATTTGATGTAAATTCTCCCCCCCCCAATCCCCCCTCGGAATTGTGACGGGTGTCAATGAGAATTGCTGAGTGCAGCCCCAGCCCCAGCCCAGTACCTAATTCAAAGGTGGTGCCATGTGCTGTCATGCTCCACGTGCTGGCCCTGCGGCCCTTGGTCACCATCACCGAGAACTCGTACAGCGTGTTGGGCTTCAGCCCCGTCACCAGGTAGCTCAGGGTGGTGGCATTGGCAGTCTGGAAGGGACACACGTGTCACACCCACACCCCACCACACCCCTGGCAATGGTCCCCCCGCCATCAGCAGGGGCAGGAACAGGCAGTGAGGGAGGGACAGAGGCAGGACGAGGTGCAGGGGGTACATCCTGGGTGTCTGCAGGGTTCATTTCCAGCATGTCATTAACTGCTCTGCCTGGGAAAACAGTAAGCACAGCTCACAACAGCCCTGCTGGGAATCCAGAGCTGCCTCCCAAATTCCTGTACAATTTTCAGGACGTTCTGAAGCATAATAATCAACTAATGATACACTGGTCAGACTTGATAAAAAATAACATTAATAAAAAAATAGTAATAATAAAAATAATAAATAAAAACCTTTACTAATAAAACCCCCTTTTAATTAAAAAAAACCCTTTACTAATACATAGATTTTTTTCAGACTAAACAGTTATCTGGGATCACAACACTCAAACCACACATTTCTTATCTAGAAGTTTTAGAATTTCTACACGGATTTTTTTCTTACAGAATATTTGGAAGATCTCACTAACTCTTCCTGGCTGTATTTTAATTTAGGATGAGAACTCCAGGCTCATTTGGATGGGCTTTTTGTCCTTTCCAGTTCATGTAAAGAGAAATCTAAGTATAATAAGCGGTGAATTTAATTGCCCCAAGTTCATTTAGCACTGCAGGTTGTTACAGATATAACTCATGGAATTTGTAGCTCAGGCATTTCTAAATATCTGATGTTTGTTATATATGGCTTGAACACCAGAATGTACTGGGGCTCATTTGGATGGAAGGTGTATTTGCAGATACATGTATTCCTCACCTGCACCTGCAGTGACCTAAACTTGGAATTGAGGACTTGTTTCAGTGTGTGACAGGGATCAGCTGGGCACAGCCACTGCCAGTTAATATTCCAGGTAAAGGCACATTTCTGGAAGGCTCTGGCAGTAACACAAATTCTGCAAAGAAACCCCCGACTTCTCAAATATCAGGGAGAGCCTTTTTTCCCTCACACCAGGTGGAAGTTCAGGGATTGTGATCCCAGGGATGGCTGTGATTTGGGCCAAGCATTTTGTGTGTTCACCAACATCACAGGGGTGGCCAGACCCATATAATGAACTGGAATTAAATCCTCTTGAACCTTGAGCCTTCCTTTGGTGCACTCAGTGCAGCTCTGGAGCACATGGGTTGTGACACAGCTGGGCTGGGCACAGCTCCCTGGGAAAGGACACAAATCCAAGGGAGAAATCCTTTTCCCAGTATCTGCATTCCGAGCTGCCCTACCCCCAAAAAGCAACCAGCTCTTCCCCTCTGGAATGGCTGTGGGAATTCCAGCAGCATTCCATGGTTTATAGCACCTGGTCTCTCTGGCCACAGCCAGGCTCCTTTCACAGGTTTTCCCTGTGGCTCTGAGTCTTGGCATCTTCTCCTCTCCCTGCACATCCCACTGACTGTAAGGGACACACCAAGGCCCAGCTGGAGGGTCACACTTCTCTGCTTCCTCCAGGTTCTAGCACCATTCCCAGCCTATCCCACGGGGCCAAACCCTGCTCACCCTCCACAAATATCACCCTGAACCATTTAAGGTTTAGTATTTTTGGTTCTGCTTGAGAGCTGCCTGATGGACCCCAGGGAGCTGCAGGACAATCCTGCTCTCTGGAAAACTGATCCATGTCAGTGTGCAAAGCACAGTGGAGCCTTTTAGGAACTGAATCCCATCTGCTCCTGTGTTTACAGGCTCCAGACTGACACAACTCCTACATGGGGTGAGGAAAATAAGGCTCCTTAAGGAACCACTTGTGCTGGGAGCACCAAGCCCCTCCAGCAGCAGTTTGGGAGGGTCAGTGGGAAACCCCTGACAGAAAACCTCAGTGGATGGTCCCAACATCCAGGTTATGGATGAGAGGGATGGATGAAACAACACTGTGCTGAACAGGCAGCTCTGGATCCTGGAGAACTGTCCCAAGGCTCTGGAGCAGAGATGCAGGATGTGGGATCTCCAGGAGCAGTGGGAATATCTCATTTACCACTGAGGGTGGGCTTTTTTAAGCAATTAACTAATGAAACTGCAGCTTTATTTACATCACTCCTGAGACATCCTCTGCACATGGCTCAGGAATGTGGGCTTGCCTTTAGAGGAGGAATACACATATATGCATCTTTTCAATAAGAAAAAGTGGATTATAGCAGGATGGCTCTGCAGGAGCATAAAGGGAGCTCCACTGGCTGGGCATTTTAACAACCAGCTCCTCTGAGCCTCGTTGCAAGTGTGAAATTTGCAGTCAGCAGCTTTGAGGCCTCCAGGTAACTCTGAAAATTAGTAAAAAAATCCAGCCAACCAACAAACCAAAGCCCAAATCCAAACTGATGAAAATGGAGGAGGGCAGGGATATCCTACAGTCACTGGTGTGTATTTTGCATCCACCCAGTTCCCAAAGGAAAGGTTCACCATCAACTTGCCACGAATGGAAAAGCTGCCAAAGGAACTGCAAAGCAGGAGGATAAACCTTTCCCCTGCATGACTCCCCAAATCCAGGTTCTCCAGGAACACAAACCTCCCAATGCACTGCTGGCCCCAGCCCTGGCAAGTGTCCAGCTGTCCAAGTGCCCCCGTGGCCACGGCTCTGCAGCAGAACATCCTTCTGCAAGTGCCTCCACGAGCTGCTCTTCCACCCACTCCCCCCAGCACCAGCTCCTCCCAGCACGACCCTGTGCCACCCCCTCCGCGGTGCCGGCAGGGCCGGTACCTTGTACTTGGTGTTGGCGGGGATGTTGGTTTTCCAGCGCACCGTGTAGTACCGCGCGTCCGTGATCTTCTGGTTCTTGGGCAGGGAGTTGTCTGCCCACGTGATGCGGATGGTGTCGTGGCTCAGGATGGAAGCCTGAACTCCCACCGGGGGCATCATGGGGGACGGGTCCGGCACTGGAGTGTATGGAGCATTAATAACAAACAGATCAACCTCGGAAGTGTCTGGGGAATCCACGGCACAAAGGCGGGGTCGGAATTAAAGAGGGAGGAGGTGGCATTTAATGCAAACCAAAACAAAAAAGGGGAAATGCAGGGAAGTGCAATGAGATGGAGGGTGAGGAATGGAGAGAAAGAGAGAAAAGCCAGAGTTAATAGGTGACATCAGACTGGTCAATAACATCACTCTTGCATCTCTTCCCTTCCACACAGCCAGACAATCCAATCCAATCCAATCCAATCCAATCCAATCCAATCCACATCTCATCATCCACAGCTCATGGAACTGCTGTGCAGTGCACACAGCCAGGCCTGGAACCCCAAACACATGGGCACTTCAGCTTGAATTCCCTCACAAAAACCACTGAGTCCCTTCCAAAAAACAAGGAGGACCAAGAGCTGGACTCGTCCTGGCTGGGGAAATGTCACCTCACACGCACAGGGAGCTCCCAGCACCTCTGAAAGGGTGTTCTGGGCATCGAGCTCCAAGCATCAGACAAATCTGCACAACTGTGCAACTGCAATTCCAGTGCCCTCCAAAGAATCTCTAAGGATTCCTGCTCTCCAGGACTAACCCAAAGCGTTGTACCTACACCAGGGAGCCCTCACATGGCAACAGCTCACCTGCAAACAAGTTCCTCTGCTTAAACTCTTTTATTTATTTATTTCATTTAACAGACCAAAATAAAAACTACCAAAAACTCCTCTGGTGTAAGTGACAGCAGAGTGAGACTTAGACAAAGCAAACACAGGCATCACACTCAAAATCTCAGAGTAACACACACACACACACAAAGCTGTATTTGCCATAAACCCCCAAATCAGGCAGTGCCTGTAGAGCTGCACCCCACACCCTGTGCTCAGAGGTGTTAATGTCTCGAGGAGGAACATCCATTAGTAGTGGACAGGTAAGTTTTGTCATTTGCAACTGCCCCCCATTTCAGGAGGTTTCACACAGGAGGTGTGGGGCAGTCAGTGAGCAGTGAGGGCAGCCAGGCAAAGGCACGGAGAGCTCTGACAAAGCAGAGCCTCCCAGCCCATCCCACCACATTCCAGGGGCTGGGAAGAGCCCGTTCCTTACCAGAGTGGGGCCGGGTCACGGCGCTCTCGTACAGAGGGATTCCTTCCCCCACGTTGTTGAAGGCCTTCAGGGTGATCACATAGTGGGAGCTTGGGTCTGAAGGGAAAGAGAGTCACAAATGAGTCCTGCTTTCTGCTTCTCCAGGTCCTCTTTGTTCAGTATTTTAACTGAAATATATGGAATAACTTGGCTAAATTTGAACTGAAAGTCTCTTTACAGACCTTCTGTTCGTGCTCCCAGAATCCCAGACTGGTTTGGGTTGGAAGAGACTTAAAGCTCATCTCATTCCACCCCCTGCCATGGCAGAGACACAACAGCTCTCACCAGTGGAGGTCTTAGAGCCACAGCAAACCTACCTTGAGTACAGCCAAAAAATGTTCAAAATGAACATTCTCAGCTCTGCTACAAAACAACTCCAACCCCCAATTTATGGAGCTTCTCAAAACTAATACTTCTTTGGCTTCCAGGCTCTTTTACCACCACAGAGAATTCTGTGGAGGGGCGAATCTATTTTCCTTCTGAAGTAGCTGCCAGCGAGCCTTGGTGACATTTGACTCCTGCTTTTCCCCGCAGCCACTTGTCCTGCAGCTGCAGCCTGAGGAACGGGGAGCACCAGTGGGGCAGGGCTCACCCAGGTTCTCGATGGTGTAGTATCTCTGTTTGTAGTCCACCTTGATGGTCTGGGCGTGGGGGCTGCCGATGCCGTAGCCGATGGCGTAGCCCCTCACCACCACGTTCTGGTTCTCCGGGGGGGTCCAGCTCACCACGATGCTGGTGACCAGGGGCCGCACGTGCAGGGAGCTGGGAACCTCCGGGACACGAGTCTCTGCCAGGGAAAAGGGAGGGGTTGCAAGGCTTTGTCTCACGTGAAGAACGAAGCGTTTCCACGGTGTGTGAAATGAGCACATTCCAAGGGCAGAGCTGGTGTCCAAGAGAGCAAAGAGCTCCAATAAACTGAGTTGTGGACACAGAGCCTCCCTTTCAAAGAAAGGGCAGTTGTACTGAAGGCAGTGTCCCATCTGCTCAGTGCAGACTTTCTACATGGTTGTGCCTGTCCTTCCCAGTTGTCCCAAATATGCATTAGACTTATCCCAACCTTCCCCTCCACACAGAACCCGCTTCCACTTCCAGCATGTTCCTTACTTGTGGGTATTAAAGTCACTATACTGAAAACACTGATGATGAAAGAAAGGTTCCTGAGCTCGTTGTAGCATTAAACAGGATATTCCAAAGCTCTGGAGGTGCTGCAGAGGATTCCCATTTGTCCTACACTTGTCGCTGCCTAAATCCCTGGGCTCCCACAATTGACAAAACACGAGCAGGAATTACACAGCCAGACTAAAAGATCAGAAAACAGAGAGCCCATATCAACTGTTCAAACCCCACCCCCAAAAGCAACACAAATCTCATCCCAACCCATGGAGAGGTGGAATGTGGATCCTTAAAACCACAACATGCCCCTGATGTTTTTACTAAAAGGTTTTTTTCCTTCACTCTTGATTAGAACCTAAAATCAACCTCACAACTGTCCCCACAGTGCCCACCACTTTGGCTTAACTTCCCAAAAATTAAATAAGCCCTTCTGTCATCCCACTGGAGCCGCCGTGTGCCCACGGATTATAAATAATTCCATGCAACGGCAAACTGAAATAAAAATCAAGGATTTCTGCTTCCTGCAGGGATTTCATCTTAATGAAACCTGCTGCATTTCTCTAAAAACATGTAATAAAGCACCACCCCAGGATTATGTGGATCACAATCCACCCCTGCCCTGCCAGCCCGGGGGGTTTATGGTCTCCAGCTGACACAGCCCATCAATTAAAGTTCACAACTATTAAATACAGCAAAGCTCCCAGGGCAGCCTGAGAGGTGACATTTTTAACTGCACACAAGTTGGTGCACTGGGAATAAACTCGGTACAACTGTTTAACAGCTCCTGCACTGACACAGGACTGTCACACTCTGCTTGCCCTGTACATTGGGGAGACTGTCAGGTGAATTATTTTCTATTTAAATTCAAAAAGCAGCTGTGGAATAAAAAGAAATTATGCCTTCTGTGCCTACTGAACCTGAGCAATACAAGATTAGCTGTAAATACATTTGCATGGTGTTAAAATTACCCACATGAGCTTCCTGAAGAAAGAAACCCAAAAAATACACATCATCTCCCCAGTGTGCACATACAGAGATCTCACACATGTACACAGAGTAATATGAATATCATGTTAAGTTGTCTTAACTGTGAATTTTTCTCACTTTATTCATTGGGAAGAATATGCAGAAAGAAATTCAGATTTCCTGCAAGGACTGCAACTTTCCAAATTTAAATGACAAAGTCAACAGAGAAGGAAAAGGTTCTTTTCTTCTCCCTCCTTCTGGCCTATTTAAATTTAAATTTAATCCTGATGCTATCCTCTGGCAAAGTATTGTTAGCTCTAATTCAGGGGCCCTTTCGTTACCTCCTCAAGTGCCTATTTACAGAGCTCTGCTCCAGTTTGGGGACCTCAAAGCTCCAAGGTTGTGTCATACCCACTTTGGGGAAGACAGATACACAGATGAAAGGAATTTCAGCTCTGCAAAGTCATTTTAAATATCTACAGCCCTGAACTGCACTGCAGGAAGAGCAGGAGGAACAAGGATTAAGTTGAGCCTCAGCACAGACTGGAGCAGGGGCTCTCCAGGGCTTTCTGAGCCCGAGGATCTGCCAACAGTGCAGAGCAAATACTGAAACACTTCCATTATTTCATCTCCCAGCTGCCAGGAAAAGGGAACCAGATGTGAGGGACATCACTGGGCACTAAGCTGGAATGACCCTTCAGCTCCTGCCACAAAGCCAAGGAGGGGAGTGGCCCCCAAAAAACCCTTGTGTGCAGCCCACTCATTAAAGGCTTTCCTGAAATGGGAACTGTGTGCCCAGAACTGCTCTGGGGAGGCAGATCCAGAGGGATCCCCCCAGCCACCCTTTTAAAAGTACACTTTTCTTCCATTTTGCTTCAGATCTGGGAGATACTCACAAAATTGCTCCTTGGAATTCTGCCAGAATGAATTTCCCACTTGCAAATTATTGCACTGTTGGAAAGACCGAATGTCTGCACCAACTATCAAAGGTCAAAATTCGTCACAGAACAAATTTTTCTGCTTGAACTGTTAAACTCTACATTGGCAAATGGAGCTGTTATCAAAGTTCTGTACAGCACAGATCAGGAATCCATGGATTTGGTGCAAGAGACTTCACTGCTGATGGCAGATAAGGCCTGAAAACATAATCCCCTCGAGTGGCAAAAGAACAGTTGATAAAGAAAGCACGGCCCCAGTGGGTGGGACAGCAAAGGGCTGTGGGTGACAACGTTTTCCTTCCTTTGTTCCCTGCTGTGCCACCTCATTGTCACCGGGCAGAAACACTCAGTGCCAACAGCCACTCACTGGCCTGGCAAGAGCTCTGTGCAGAGGGGCATCGATCCCCCCCAGCAGCGCGGTGCCCCCGGAGCGGCCCTGGCACCGGGCAGGGCTGTGCTCACCGTCCAGGTCGCTCTCGAAGGTCTCTGCCGACACCCAGTCGGTGGCGGGGCCGGTGCCGTTGACGGTCAGCGCGGCCACTCGGAAGCTGTACTCGGTGCCCCGCTCCAGCCCTGGCACGGGAACACGGGTCAGTGCCCGGCACCGCGGTGCCACCCGCGGGGAACCCCCCGCCACCCTGCGACACCGGCAGTGACATCACCAGTGACACCCTCGGCCACGTGACACCGCGAGTGACACCAGGGAGTGACACCGGCAGTGACACCAGCAGTGACACCCTCGGCCAGGTGACACCATGAGTGACACCAGGGAGTGACACCCTTGGCCAGGTGACACCGCGAGTGACACCAGGGAGTGACACCGGCAGTGATACCAGCAGTGACACCCTCAGCCAGGTGACACCCATGAGTGACACCAGGGAGTGACACCAGCAGTGACACCGGGAGTGACACTGGAAGTGACATCNCGAAGGTCTCTGCCGACACCCAGTCGGTGGCGGGGCCGGTGCCGTTGACGGTCAGCGCGGCCACTCGGAAGCTGTACTCGGTGCCCCGCTCCAGCCCTGGCACGGGAACACGGGTCAGTGCCCGGCACCGCGGTGCCACCCGCGGGGAACCCCCCGCCACCCTGCGACACCGGCGGTGACACCACCAGTGACACCCTCGGCCACGTGACACCGCGAGTGACACCAGGGAGTGACACCCTCGGCCACGTGACACCGCGAGTGACACCAGGGAGTGACACCAGGGAGTGACACCGGCAGTGACACCCTTGGCCAGGTGACACCCGCGAGTGACACCAGGGAGTGACACCGGCAGTGACACTGGCAGTGACACCCTCGGCCAGGTGACACCATGAGTGACACCAGGGAGTGACACCCTTGGCCAGGTGACACTGGGAGTGGCACCAAGGAGGTGACACTGCCCACTGTCCCCAGGCTGAGGTCCTGTGTGCAGCCAGCTTGAATTCATGCCTCTTAATGAGTACTAATTACTAATTACACCCGTAACTAGGGGTGGCACAGAGGCAGCAGGTGAGCAAATGATGTAATGTAAGCAGCTTGTTAGTGTATGTAGGACTCAGTAATAATAATTACGGTGATAATAAAAAAATCGGTGTGAAAACACGTAATAATAATAATAATAATGAAAACACACTCAAAATTTGATATATAGAACCTCCCAAACTGGCTTTGTTGGCAAAAATATCCTCAAATTATAGGAACATCTCGATTTTGTGAGAAAACTGAGACTTACTCCACAGCTGGAGTTTCTGAGAAAAAAAAAATCAGAACAGCTTGTTAAAAACTGCATGTTCCTCTTCTGGAGTTTCACCATCTCTTCTCTTTTGACCAACCATTTGTTTACAGAGATTTACAACAGGAACAAAATGTAGTTTTGCTCCTGATCTCATGCACTGCTGCTTTCTGCTGAACAGAACCCCAGTTCTGGTGGCAGTGTGTGATTTACCCCAAGTGAGGGACTACATGGATTTCACGTGTACAAAACAGAGGGTGTATCACATTCCCAGCAGGAAGGAGGAGAAGGTGGATGTGAGCTGAAGTGGAGGGATGAGCTCAGACTGTGCCAGGGCTCTGGGCTGGCTCACTGGGAGCACACCAGGCCCTCCTTCCCCACCTCCCTGGCACTTGGGGCACGCGGTGAGCTCAGGATCACCTTCCCCAGGCACCCCTGTGCCTTTTATAGGGGATCACCCAGTCCATTCAGCAAATCCATGGCAAAGGCAGGTGAGCGCCCCCAGTTCCCCCTCGGCCCCACCAACACTCAGTCTGTCTCCAGGGCAGGACCCTTGGAGTGTCCCCTGCCCCCCGTGCTCACCCTCGATGAGCTGGGACAGCTGGGTGCCCCCCACGCTCTCGGTGACGTCGCTCTTGCGCGAAACCTTCCGGTAGCGGATCTTGTACCCCGTGATTTGGCCGCTGTGGGTCCCTGCAGGAGGGGGCTGCCACTGCAGCAGGATGCTCTGGGGAGGGCAGCACACAAAGGCATTGGGAAAAAAGGTTTGAGGAGAGGCTTTTGAGAAGAATCTCCACTCCCAGTCCCAAAGGCACCGTGGCCAAGTGCCCAGACCCCACAAGCACGTGTGTGTGTGTGTGTGCACACTGAACAAGTTGAGCAGCAGGAATTGAAGCTCTGCTCCTTCAGGCTTTTGTGGCTGATTAAACCCCTTTATCAGGAGCCTTTGGTGGACAGTCAGTGTCCTACTGCACCCCATCCTGGACAGCCCACCACTGCCTGGGAGCATCCAGCACTCAGCCCCACGTTCAGACATTCCCCTGCTGGGCAGCTCACACACAAACAGCTCAGAAAAAAGACCCAAAGCAGCTCTCAAATGTGGTCAATCTAAGACCCACCAGCATTTTGGTTACCCACTACCAACAAGGGAACTCTCCACTCTTACCTTGGAATTCCGTACCTCCAGTGTCAGATTCTGTGGTGGAGCACTGGGGACTAGAATTGAAACATTAAAGGAATTACAATTCCAACATTTTCAAATATTGTATTTCCAAACCCAACTCCTCTCATTAGTTATGGAAGTACAAACTATTCTGGTTTAAAACCAAATCCTCCCAGAGGTACTTTCTGCCCTGCAGTGACTGGCTGAGGGTTCTGTACTTTCAGCACAAAGAACAACCTCTTTATTCAGGTCCTTACTTATCTCAGCTACCCAAATAAAAAATGTTTTATATTTAAAGGTCCTTCTCGAACTCTCAGACACAAGATCCCATTCAGTATTTTCCCAAAGCAAATCTTTAATTAACACACTGCTTGATTTGGGGAGCTCACATTTAAAATTCTGGCCGTGGTTTTTGTTATCCAGATTTTCTGTAACAGGAAAAGCCCAGAGTTCCTGTGACTCTGAGGGAAGAGCACCACAGAGACAGTGTTTGCCTTTAAATCCCACTCTTTGCTAGTTCCTGACTCACTGTAGCAACTTGCTGGTCAGGACAGAGGAAGGTGGACAAAAGGTGAGCCCAGGAAATGCTGGTCCCAGCAGGTGACTCTCAGGTGTGACCTCAAGGCACAGCTGAGGATTCCCTGGCAGGAGGGAAGGAGCACAACAGGGACAAAGAGTGAACATTTCCAAGTCCCTGAGCCCCTCAGGGAACACGAGAGGAGAGTGGCCCTGGATGAGGGAAAGGTGCCCCAGGGGGGTTAAACAAACCCCCCACGGCACAGATGGGGCTGGGCAGGGTTTGCTTTTCCTTCCCTTGCCCACTGCACTGAGGCTGGGAAAGTGCTGGGGGCCTTACACAGCACAGGGAAAGAAGGGGATGATCTAAAGCCAACATTTTTTTGCTGGTTGGTTGATGCAGTTGGTGCCTACATTCAGAAGGAGTGATGAATAATTAATAAATATATTGCCACCTTGGTGAAAGGCCAGCAGGACACCAGAAAGGAAATGTGCTTGGGAACAAAATGATAAAACCAGATCTCATCACATGCATGTTCAGTTTATTTCTCAGAATCCCAGAAGGCTTTGGGTTGGAAAGGATCTTAAAGATGATTTAATTCCACCCACCTTCCACTACCCCAGGTTGCTCCAAGTCCCATCCAACCTTGCCTTGGACACTTCCAGGGATGGGGCAGCCACAGCTTCTCTGGGCAACCTGTGCCAGGGCCTCACCACTTTTTTCTGCCTAATATGTTCCTGATAAAGAAATTCTTCCCAACATCTCCTGTCAAACACTTCCATGGGAAAGCACAGCCAGGCAGGAGCCCCAGGACACCCTCAGGGCTCAGACTGGCAGGGAAATGCCTTGGCCAGGCTCTGGTGCAGAGATTACACTCCCAGCTGTAATCCCTGATCAGGAATTCCATGAGAAGCAAATCAATCCTCGTGAGCAGCACATAAACCTTGGCTTGAATGGTAATACCTGCAGAGCCATCCCTGCAACAAGGCACTGGAACAGATTGGGAGCAAAAACCCACATCAAAATGCAGATGCTTGTTAAACCAGGGCTGAAGGAAGCTTAGGGAGAAATCCCTGCAGGGAACGTGGAGATTGCTCATGGACACTGCAGTAAGAAAACACAGGAAGGAAACGTGCATCATTTCCTCAGACATTTGAGGGTTTGCAGGGCAGAGCAGGGTGGTTAAGTAGCAGGTTATGAGACTGTAAGAAGCAGGATGAGATCCTTCAGGGAGCTTTAGAAAATAAATATCTGCATGTTAAATGTGAAAATATAAGACGGGGAAGAAAGAACTTCGGGACAACTTGAAAATGACATTATAACTAATAATAAATTCTTCTTGGAGCAAAGGGGCTGGGAGCCCTTTAGGAAAATGAGAGTGGGCAAATGGTTGGAGTAGGAGAGAGAAGGACAAAGATAAGGCCACACAACACTCTGCTGGCATTTGCAGTGAGGGAAAGGAAGAGGAGAGGTTTCCATGAGATCCCTACAAGGCACTCACAGGGTCTCTGCAGCTCAAATGTCAAGAGAAGGGATTTTGGAAGAGCTGGATGTGAGGGCAGCAGTGTCTTGCCAGGTGAGGTGAAATCCATCCCAGATTTGTCATGGAACTTGGGAATGAAACAGCTGCTTGACTTATGTAACCTCTCCCAAGTCACCCTGACACTGGGAGATGGCAAATGTGATGCCAGGACCACAATGGGATCCACTCAAACTCCAGGACAGAAACTTGGATGAGGCAAATAAACATGAAATTCAGAGAGAGGAGGAGTAAAAACAGGAAGAATAAAAACAAGAGGAATTATATGTATTTCTCACTTCAAGGGAAATGCCACACCACAAACCTGCTGGAGAGCTCTTCAGGAATGAGGCACTGAGGGATGGGAGGGAAGTGCTCTCATTAAAATGAAGGCAGGAGCAGGTAGGATGGGATGTGGTGGGGGATGAGCTGTGGAGCTCCTGGAGCTCATCTGATGGGCAAGAACTGCAGAAAGACCTGGATGGGATGTTTCCACCTCGGAAGGAGCAGAAGAGCCACCAAATGCAGTAATGCCACACGTGTATCTTTGATACCATTTCAGTGTTGTCCATTTTTAAAAGCACTTAGGAGGGAAAAAACCTGGACAAAAGTTCAGAAAAGGGCACTGAGGGTTGAAACAGCTTCCACAAGAGAAATGGGTAACATTCCTGACTTGGGAATGTGGCAAATGGATGAAGAAAAGGTCCACAGAGGGAGGAGTGGGACAGAGGGCCGTGGGCATTGACTGTTCCCCATGTCAGGCAACAGGTGACACTGACACAGAGCAGGGGCAGGACAGACAGAAAGGGGGGATTTCAGAGGAAATCCATCTGTAGAATCCTTGTCCACTTGATGTTGTGGATAAAAGCTGAAGATCAGAAGATGCTGACAGGGTTTCGTGGAAGAGAAACAGAATTAGCAGAACACAGAAACCACCAAAGAGCCAAGAAGTGCCCCAGAAACAAGCTCAGACTGAGAGAGAACTTGGGACAAATCTCTCTGCTCCTGTTCACTCCTGGGGAGGGGATTCCAGGCTCTGCTCACTGTTCTTTATATAAAATAGACTTCTCTATAAAAAATCCAAGTTAATGTTAACTCTGATCATTCTACAGTTGCTCATGTATTTCTATTTACTCCCATTTTCTCTTCATTTGCCTTATAAAAAATAGTGGCACCAGGTCCTGCTTTCCCCTTTACATGCAACAGATTTAACAATATCTGTGCTGGAGTGCAGACAAAGACATGCAACATTTCCCCACAGGAAAACAATTCCAATGAAAACACTCCACAACCAAAATTCAGCTCATACGTAAAAATGTTAGAGAACCTATGAAATAACTTGGAGCTGCTGCATGAAGTTATTTGGGTTTGTGTCTGTTCTCAATACTTTGTAGCCTCGAAAAACTCAGTAAGCCATGAAATGGTGAGGCTGGAATGAAGGACACCATTGTTCCACAATCCCAACCCCAGACACTTGTGCAGGTGCAGCAATTTTCCTTCACCCACTCTGAGGGGCCTCTGGGGAATTTTGGCCACAGGCAACACCCCCATGGCAACAAAACAGGGCAGCCATGAACAAAACCAGTAAAAGCCTGGTTAAAAGTTCACTCCAAGGAAATTGTTGGATAATCCCTGCAGAACCAGGGGAGGGATTGTGAGACCCTGGATCTGAATCTCACTTCATTAACACTCTGGGTCACAACAAAGCAGCTGATGTGTGTGTGTGGCACAGCCAGAGCCTGCAAGTCACACGGATTGACCAGGGGCACAAGTGAGAGGGATGGGACAGGGTGAGTGTGGGTCAGGGAGGCCTCACACTTGTCCTGTCACTGACTACTTCAGACTGGGGGTTTTGTGAGCCACGTCTTTGTTTCCTGCCCCTCCAGTGTACTGCTTTCCATGAAACCTCCCACTGACTTCCCTGGGCTGGTGTTTGCCAACGCTTTAGTGTAACATTCCTGCCTGTAAACCCTTTGGCCAGAACACTGAACGGAGGGAACTGCTGAGAGAGAACCCGGCACTGTTCTCCAGGGGGGACTGCACGGCCACAGAGGCCCTGGAGGACCCTGGGGCACCGGGGCCGGGGTTACCGTCGGACAGGGTGCGCACGGCCACGTCCTGGGTGGACACGCCGGGGCCGTGCTTGTTGTAGGCGACCACGCGGAACGAGTACTCCGTGAACTTCTTCAGCCCCTGGATGGTGTGGGACAGCCCGGCCACGTCCACGTCCTGCCCAGGGACAAACAGCGTCAGGCTCAGCACCGGGGCTGGACACCAGCATTCCCAAAGAATTCCTGACCCCCCCGTGCAGCGCTCGGGAAGGGGCCAGCTGGGAGTTTACAAAGAATTCTCCCTTATCCTGGTTAAATCCCAACATGGGATGTGAGAAGGGATCTGGAATGTTGCCCTGTTAGCAAAAACTACAAATAGTGGGATGCAGAAGTGGAAAAGACAGCCCTGTTTAAAAAAATATATTTAAAAGCTTAGAAAAATATCCTTCTCTTTGCTTTTTAAAGCTGGAATCATACTGATATGCAGTTGGATGGGAATGGGGCTGTGACGAGCAAGATTAATGCTCATTATTCCCAGGTGGCAGCCTAAACTTGTACAGAACACACTGGATGCTTCAGCAGAATTGTAAGAAAATTCAATCAATTAGATGCTCAGCAGTATCAAAATATCAATCACCGGATCAAAGAACTCAAGGAGTGGGAACAATTGAGATTAAGGATCATGTCAAAATCAGTAATTTGCCTAAAAACCAGCCTACAAATGTGTGCAGGCATCTTCTGTATCATCTGGCCCAGAATGCCAAAAGATGACAGGGCTGTTATTTCCTTCTCTTCCCAGGTATGATGGACCTCCCCAAAAAATACCTGATGTTGCTGCCTATCAAAACGGGGCACCACCAAAACAATCTGTTTTAATTCCAACACAGACACATTTCCTGCTGCACTTTGAATTTCACAGATTTCCCCATTTCAGCCCGTCAGAAAACCAACCCCCTGCTGAGGTGTTTGTAGCAATGCAAGGCTGTTGGTGTATCCGTACCTGCTCCGTGTCCTGCCCCTTCTCCATGTAGTAGAGTTTGTAGTTCTGGATGTCCCCGTTGCCCGAGAGCGGCGTGTCCCAGGTGACGGTGACGGAGGTGGGGGAGCTGGAATACGCGCGGATGTTGGGGGCCGGGCCGGGCAGCTGGACTGCAACACAACGTGGGACTGCTGGGCACGGCCGTGCCACTGCCACCCCTGGGCACCACCCCCGGGGGAAGGGGGGTTCTCCCACTGCACACGGATTCTAAAGGATATCCTTTGGGCTGCAATGATCCTACCAAGTGACAGACCTGGCACGTGCTCCGAGTTCTCCCTTTTTCCTCTTTCAGTTACAGAGTATTCAGAGCTGGAAGGGACCCACAAGGATCAAGTGTAGCTCTTATGAGACTGGCCCCTACCATGCTCCAACAACCCAGCTAAGTTAATGACAATTTAAAAGTATTCCTTTTATACCACTTTAGAGAATTTCACAAGGAATGTCTCATCAGTTCTTAATGGTGGCCATAAATCCTACAAGCCCACCAGCCCAGAAAAACGTTTGGAAACTATGGCCTGCAAGTGCAGCTTCTAAGGGAATCCCCTTCTGGGAAAGGTCATGAATGGGGAAAACAAAACAAAAATAAAATAGAAATCGGTATTAAAGCAAGGAAAACTTGCATATTCCAGCTCACCCTCAGGCTGAGTCGCCACCTTGAGCGGGGCCGAGCTCTCCCCGGGGCCGTGTCTGTTCTGAGCCACAACTCGGAACACGTAAACTGTCTCTGGCATCAGGTTCTGGATCATCACTTGTGTCTCCCCAGGACGGCTCGTGTTTTCAACACGTTCCCTTTAGGAAACAGAAGGTTTGGGCACAGAGACAACCACAGATTAGTAAAAGGGGTTTTGAGGGGTAACCAGGGAGGAGTTAACGATGTGCTGATTACACTGTGCTCCTGCACAACACAAGGATAACGTGCCAAAATCGCTGCTGACAAACCGCTTCCAGCTTTGCAGCTTCTCTGTGCAAAACACAAACGCACTGAAGTGACAGAATAAACGACACCCGACATCAAACTCTCGGCAGCTCTTTGTTCCTCCCTCACAGCCACAGTTTATCCTGCAACTCCTAAGCCAGAAGAGAAACTATTTAAGCAGCACAGTCTGGCGAGATTTGAGGTGTTTCTGTCAATACTGTGGGGCTGCTCTTTGTGTGTTTTCAGGTGCTCCAGTACCTCCAAACTTTTCCGGTGTCTGGATTTGCTCAGGACACCCGGGGCCCCGGCACAAGGAGGGGAGGCAGCAGGAGGGGGACCTTCAGTGTGACCTGTGAGTGCTGTGCACATGGAAGCGGTTTCTGCTGGATCCGAGCAGGGATTCCGGCAGGGATTCCAGCAGGGATTCCGGCAGGGATTCCGGCAGCACCGTGGAGACAGAGCCAGGATATCAGACCCTGCTGGTCTGAGAGCACCCATGGAAGGAACACACTTTTCGTGGGAAGGGGCATCTCTGTGAGGCCAACACTTCATGTTGGAAGCTGTAATCCATTGGGATTGAGTATGGAGGCAGCAGGAAGGGTTAGTGCCTGGTGTTCAGTGACCCTCCATCCACCCCCGGGCACCAACATTCCAACCCTTCCCCTGTGGAAGCACAGCCTGGACTGCAGGTAGCCCAGGAAACTCCAGCAGTTCTTATCAAGCTCAGGATGGAGGGGAGATTAGAGGATTAATCATTAATTAAGGACAGCTTTTATTTCCAAGGCAGGCCATTAGCACTTGAACTTGCTGGGATACGGCTCCACACATCCGTCCTTCCCTGGAAAGGAGCTCCCTGGGAATGAGAACGACAGCAGTGCTGCCAAAGGAGAAACTTCCCACGGAGAAAATGAACGGGAATGTGCCCGCTTGGAATCCAGTCCTTGCCAGGCTCTGTTTGGCTCTGCAGGGACAGAGTCTCATCCCATCATTCCCTCCCATTAAAGCATTTCTGATGCAGAAACAAAGGAAAAATCATTCCAGTGTCTCCCCTTCCACCTTCCAGCCATCCTGCTTCAGTTTGTACCATGGAAATATGATGCCAAAATCCCCATTTTTAATTTACCTCCTCCTACATCAACCGGTGTGGTTGATTTAGCATCACTTGGCTGAAATCCCTGTTGATTTCTGCATTATTACCTTGTATCTACAGAGAGGGAAACAAAGCACTCACTGTAACTAAACATCTATTTAAACCCATTTTCTAGAATGTTCTCCTTCATCAAGCTGAGCTAAAATGGCACTGCATAAACATAAACAGCTTGGTTTATTTCAGATTTTGGTTCATTTTCATCTCTAATTTTGCCCCTTCTAGCAAAACATTTTCTTGAAAACACATTCCCAAATGGAGTTTCCCTTAAGATGAGCCTTAGCTACAAGGATTGGGATCTGAAAGCCCAGACTAAGTGCCAATGGATTCACAGCTGTGGAATAACATCCGGCTCCCATTGACATGCAAAGTATTGTATTTTCTGCCTCAAGGGTAAGTGCACTCCCTGATTTCATCTGGGGAGAAGGATAATCAGCAAACCAACGTTATTATTTAAAATTAGAAAAAAAATCAGAATTATTTTACTGGAAAGACAACATTTATAAAAAATAGACTCTTCAAAGTACTGCAACATTTGGTAATAACTAGGAATGTGCCTTAAGCAAAAGAATGGTAAAAATTAAAAATGTGGTGGGATTAATCTCATTAAGTGCTGCATGAATCTCCACTTTCTGCCCTTTCCTGGGGAGCCTGGAGCACCTTTTCCAAGCTCTGATGTGCTCGGGTTGGAATAGCAGGTCCAGGCAGATGGGCTCTGTGAATGACTGTATTACTGTGCTCTGTGATTCCAGTTTAATCCCCAATTCCAGAGCTCTGCAGCTCCAGGTAAGGTTCACAGTAACTACTGAGTACCTCGGGGAAGAGCCATCAGCTCAACACGTGTTTGTCTGGAAATGCCAAGTTTCAAGTTGCACTTATACACAAGAAAACAACGTTGGGGGAATTATTAAAAAGGGGATATTGCCTGTGCCAGCCATGTCAGCTGTGGAGCCTGGCAGGGAGCTCCACACACATTCTGACTGTGCTTACACACAGTTAAACCCACTCTCTGTGTTTGAAGCACACTGGGAACCACGAATTTAACAGTATTTGATTATCTCACACATGTAATTCACCATCCTGTACCAGCAACGTGCTGGTTATTTCTTTTATTTTTGTCCAGATCTTGGAGCCTGGAGTTTTTCTGCCTCAGTGCTTGGCTAAAGCCTCACAGGCTTAAACCTGCCCCCACCACGTTTGAATTTCCACACCCTTTCCAGGGGAACCGCCTTTGGGGTGGAATAAATGCCCAACAGGACAGGGATTCCCATCTGAGGGACTGCTGGGGGCTTGCAGAGGTGTGACAGTAAAGCCAGGGGACATCATTCCAATGTCACTGCCCCAGCAGGAGCCTCTCTGACTGTCACCAAGCCAAGGGGGGACAAGGCTGGTGACCCTGTGCAGCCAGAGGAGCAGGAACATGTCACCTCCACAGCTACTGCCACACTTGGAAATGTCCCTCTTGGAATCATGGAATGCTCTGGGTTGGAAAGGACCTTAAAGATCATCCAGTGCCACCCCCTGCCATGGGCAGGGACACCTTCCACTATCCCAGGTTGCTCCAAGCCCCATCCAACCTGGCCTTGGAGACCTTGGATATTACCAAAGTAAGGAAGTACAGAAAACCATCACTTTTGAGGCAAAGAAAATGTTACCAATTGCCTCAATTAATTGCCACGAGCCTGGACTAGATGTCTATGCAGAGAACTCGGGAGGGGCAGGAATTGCCTCTCCCAGCAATGTGCTTTCTGCTCTCTTCAAATGACTTTGTTCACTTGTAGTCTCAGGCTCTCAATAAGGAGACAGATCACTTTCCCTTGGGTAACAAATCTGATAAGCTAATTTGCAATTAATTAAGCATTGCTCCAACTGATTGTTAGCTCCAACTTCCTCAAACTTATCACAACAATTTGAAGCCATAATTCTGATGAGCAGATGCCATCAGAAAGGAAAAGGGGTGGATTGATATTATCCATTGGGATAATAGGTCAAAAGCTTATGACTGGGAGGGATTCATCTAATTTCTATTTACAGGGATTACCAGGGGGGAATCAGCATTTAACCAACACCAATCAGGGTGTTTAACCAACACCAACCAGGGCATTTAACCAACACCAATCAGGGTGTTTAACCAACACCAACCAGGGCATTTAACCAACACCAATCAGGGTGTTAACCAACACCACCCCAGGGCATTTAACCAACACCACCAGGACATTTAACCAACACCACCACGTTGTCCCTGGAATGAGAGTGAACTTTCAGGGCCCAGCACAGGGCTGTGCAGGCTGTTGCTGTGCCCGCTGAGGTGTCACCCACAGCAGTGCCAGTGCCCCGGGGAGCTGTGACAGCTCTGCTGCTCCCAGCCTCTAACAGGCTGCTCCACCCAGTACCCACTGTTTGCAGTCTGTCAGAACTCCTCCAGGCAGCAATAACACCGCGGGTGCAGCAGGGGGGGGGACACAAGCCCTCACACCCTCAGTGTCACCCTCGGTGACCACGGCAGTGTCTCCAAGCACAGGCAGCGCCCAGAGGAGTCGTGAGGGGCACAACCCCCTTCCCCGGGAGGTTTTACCTGTTCATGCCCTCCTTGGTGTAGAAGATGGAGTAGGTGAGGTTGTCCCCCTGGGGGTCGGAGGCCGGGGTCCGCCACGTGAGCCTGATGAAGCGGGTGGACACCAGGGTGGCCACGACGTCCCGCGGCGCCGAGGGCAGCGGTCCCGCTGTGGCTGGTGCTAGATGGTCATTAGTGGCACTGGTCAGTGAAGTGGGAGGCAATGTTGGGATGGCAACATCTTGTCATGTGCAAACATTGGGGAACATGAAGGGCAAACATCACCACCGTTTTTTGTTTTTTAAAAAAAAAAGGAGAGAGAACGGGAAAAAAAACAAAACAGAAAAGAAATAAACAAAACCACGATGGGAAACAAAAGAAAATGAACACACAAAAAAGGCCATTAAACTGAAGGCTGACATGCAGGCAGAGGTAACTACTGACCACTAATGGGGTATTACAGGACATCACTTGGAGCAGGCAGAGCAAACCTGCACTGTAATGAAGTGGCAGGGGGAGGGAAGGGTGAAACTGGGCACAAAATCCAGCCTCAGGAGAGGATGTACCAGCAGCAAACACTACTGTCATTGCTTGGTAAACCACATGTCATCCCACGGCCTTAACAATCACCCCCAACTTGTATTCATTACTCAAAAATACCCCAGCCCTGATTTTGTACATTAGTTCATTAACATGCAGGATTCATTTCTACTGTTCTCCATCATAAAGAAACGACAGACTGACACAGAACTGCTTTAAGTGCAAACTCCTCCGGGCTGTGCAATTATATCATTTCACAAGTAGCTGCTTTCTGAGCCGGGTGGGCTCTGCCACTGCCCGTGCCCAGAGTGGTGACAGTCCCAGGGCACTGGAATTACAGCTCTGTCACTGAGGTCACTGTTTTCCTGCCACCAGTGCTCCCCCTCCCTCCCATAACACCTATGCCATCATTTACAGCAACTCCAACCAGCACAATCAGCTCTTCTTTGGATTATACCCAGACTCTCCAAACTTTTCGGCCTCAGTGGTGCCGTGTTCCTGTGTTGCTGCTCTGAACCAGGATAAATCCCAGGGATTATTGCATTAAAAGGTTGGGAGTTAACAGCACAAGCTGCACTGTACCAAGAGCTGCTCTCAAATCCTATTAAAGCAATCCATCCAGTAAATCTAACACTGATACTCTGAGCAGCTGGACCCCAATTACCATTGAGTATTCCAAGCAGCACAATTAGTAGCAAAACCCCAAAGCTCAGGATACTCCGAGTTTTTCTGGATTCTTAACTATTTCTCAAGCTTAAGCCACCTGATGATATTTTCCACGTGGGAATCCACACTGCCAAATACATCTATTCACTTATTAATTATGGGAACTAACAAAAATGGCTCTGATTTTGCCCAGAAAGAAGTTCAGGACTAATAGAGCTGTTGTTGAGAGCTGCAGCATCTCCACCAGAAAACGTGGATTTGTGAGGAGAAAACATTGTCTGAAAGACCCAACCCCCAGCAGAGACACTGACAAGTCTTCCATCAACAATTTTGTTTTTAGCCACCAGTGCTCTTAAATTGTCTGATTTTAAATTGTCAAAACCCCCTTGTCAGCCCAAGCACCAGCTCCCACACGGGTCTGGAAGTGGCAGAACTGTCATTTTCCCTGTCCTATTTCTCAGCCACTGGTGTTTATCAGACATGCACAACGTAACCCCAGTCCATGGGCAGGGCTGACACAGACCCCAGAGCCAGAACACACAGGGTTTGCATTCAAAATGTGCATCACACAAAGACACACTCAAGGACTTCTTCTTAATTATCCTTCCCACACTCTACCAGCTGAAGATCCCAATTAACCATTCTCAGCAGCCCCTCCCAATCAATAGACGACACCATTAATTTCACATTCATTGCAAAATCTATTTTTATCTAAAAACCGCTATTTTTATGCTCCATAATTAGATTTCTTGCAGGAATGCTCCACATTTAGCTCTTCTGGATCCCCCAGGGATGCCCCTCCTGGTGCAGATCACTCAGCAGAGCCCTGAGTGAGGGCCAGGGATCTTCCCAACCACCATCCCTGCCCCTGAAGGACAATTCCAGTGATCCTGTATCACAGCCATGGTCCTGGTTACACCTCAGCTTCCTCCTGTGGTAACATTCCCTTGAGTCCTGCTCACTGCACTGATCATTACTCCTTCCTTTCCACAGAGGAACAAGGAACTCTGCACAACCCTCCTGGTGCCCATTGTTTCCAGCACCTTTCCCACTGTCCTGACTTCCATTTCACTTCAAATTCCAAACTTCTGTTCCCCTTACACTTCAACTGTCTACATTTCCTTGCAGACAACATTAATTTCCCACTCTTCTATTAACTAATTACATTCATAATATAATTTAAACCCATGAAAGAGTTTAAGAATTATCTGTAGGGAGGCTGTTGTGTTATAAAAACAAACTTGTGTTTTGCAGCTGCAGCAGCCAAACACCCCCTGCAGCACCATCTCCTGACCCATCCTGGTGAGACCTTGATGGCTTCACACATTTATGACAATTAATTCACATACGAAGCCCCTCCACTTCTTAAAAAGAAAGGTAAGACACTCCAGCACAACAAATTCCTTACAGCCACCACTGCAGTTGCTCGTTTTGACTCCAGGAGATGAATCTGTGCTGTGTGGACTTACAAAGGACACCATGAGAGCACCATCCCTGCAAACCACATCATCTTCCACCACCTCACACTCCCATTTTGGCTCCTCTTACCTGTCCTGGCAACCCTGCCTGGTGATCTGCTTCAAATTACATTGTTTTGATGCAACATCTGCATCTCAGCCCCCTTAAAAATCATCCCACTAGGTTAAAATGAACTATTTGTTAAATTTATTTGCTTCATCTAAACCCCATCCCACACACTCACGTATTTGTCCTCCCCTGGAATGGAATGGATCCATCTTTTACCCAAGGGATGTGCTGGGAGAACCTGCAGGCATTGAGCTGCTGGCTCTGGGAGAGCTGCCAGCATTTCCCAGGCCAAGAGAACCCAGTTTAACCCCGTGCAAGGCTTAACCCAGGACTGTTCCTTCCAGCAGCATCTGAGGGAGAAGGGTCCCAGGTCACACAGGAGGGCTGGAAAAGCAGCTGTGAGCAAACACAGCCCCAGGGAGGGGGCAGTGACAGAACTCACCCCTGAACTGCAGGACAACGGTGCCAACTTGGTGCTGCTGACAACACAGTCTCCTAAGTTCCACAATTACCTCCTTCCCTTTTTTCACCTGTTTTTCCCTCAAAATGCCTGGAGTGTCAGCACTGACTGATGTGTACAAGTCATGTGAGCAGAGTGCTCAGCCATGCAGAGCTGTGTTCATCAGTAATTACACCAAAATTAGCTGCAACACCAACAAGGAGCAGCTTTATTACTCTGAGCTCAGTGGAACAAGTAACATGGAACACAAGTCTCTTCCTCCTAATGTATCTTTCATCAGTTTTAAAGAGTAACTCTAACTCTGGAATATTCCTACACAGCTCACATTAATCTCGTGCTTTAAAAAAGCAAGTGAATGTGCTTTGCACAGTAATTTGTCTCCTGCTGGGCATAACTGGGACCAGAAGGACGAGAAACTCCTACACAACTACATCCTAGGGATGATCCAGGGTAAGACAACATTCCCACTGCTAATATCAAGCCATTCCAGGGTTCCTTCTGAGCAGACATCAACCATTGCAACTATTTCAGCCAAGGATTTTGCAGGGTGTGCAAACACCCCCAGGGGTTTGGGCTCCAATAAATAAAGAACCATCAACAGCCTCTCTAACCCAAGCCCCTCCCTGGTGAACCCCCAAGGTTTATGTCCCCAGCACTGGGCTGGTGACGTGGGAGAGGCCAAGGTTGATCAGCTGGATGCACTGGTGTGGTCCCAGCTTTTCACCTTGTAGGAAAACACCCCCCAGGTGCTCCCAGTGTGATGCAGGGATAACAAACATGCCTGGGGTGCTGCTCCATCATCACCCCCAGGATGCTGATGGGATCTGTGTCCAACGTGCCACACCTGAAAACTGCTCCCTGGAATGCTCTAATTGTTAGTTAATTATTAGAAATATTTTCCATGCTGTCCAGCCCCTCTGGTTTAATTTCCTTTTTCCTGTGGCACAGTCAGGGCTTCCTCCTGTTTGGCAATAACATTCCAACTGCACCACTGGACACAGCACACACAGGAAAAGGGGAATAGGAATGTTATCTGCCATCTGCCCTGGCTGTGCTGGGTCAGTCCCACCCCTTGGAACCTCACCTCGGGAAGGGGGATTGCAATGCAGGAATTCAGATGCACAAACACTTGAACTTGTTAGTGGCCATATGAACTCGGACATGGTCACAGGGCCTGTCCAAGCAGTGTCAGGGATTTGGGAACTGAGGCAGCAGGAGAGGTCTTCGAGTGACCCAGGTGTTGTGGGAGCTCTGGAGCAGCTCCTTCCCTGAGCACCCCAGGGCACCTTCCAGTCCAGTCCCATTCCCAAGACACTGAGAGCCAGGAGTGCCTGAGCTGCAAGTGGGGAGCAGGAATGGGTGGGAAATCTCTCCTGCTGGCAATGAACACCATGGAGCTGCACCCTCTGAGGACATGGATGATGCAGCAGTTGGGAACACAGACCTGGACAAGGGGAATCAGCTACAGGGACAACTGGGGAACCTGGGGCATCCAAAGTCCTCTTTGGAAGGACTTCCCAGTGGATTTTAGAGCTTTTAGATGTGAATAAATCTCTAACTTCAGCATCAAAGACCTACTGCAACTAAAATCAGCAAATTGCTATTTATCAAAAAAACCTGTTGGAAAAAAACATGACCTAGAACAGCCAAACCTCTGCAACTTTAATATTTTAACTGTATTCCATAAGGAAAACAATGCCTCAGAGACACCAGTATGCTTAATTCTGAGTTGGGGTATTCATATAAAACTGTTTACTCCATAAATATTCTTCCCATAAATCACTATTTCAATGATTCCAGAAAGGTAATCAAGACTTTCAACTTTTTTCTTTTCCCTAATGCACTGTGTTCCTAAATTTGAACTTTACTGGATGGGATGAGATCTCCTCCTTGGGAACACAAGGATTCAGCTTTGATTGGAATTAAGAAACTGTGATGCTTCAAAACCCACTGATTTTCTTACCCTCAGAGAATTTAAAAATAACAGAAGCATTTGGCTGCAATGGAGTAAGTGTGAAATGAAATGAGTAACTCCACACTACACACCATCCTTCACAATTTTGCTTTCTTTCCTATTTTTTCCCATGTTTTCACTTGTATCCAATTGTTGTCCTTCTTCAAATGCTTAGTTCCTAAGTGTACAGCAGCAGGGCCATCACCTGGGTATTCCCAGCTGGTCCCTGTGGGATTCCACAGAGGAAACCAAGTTCCCTGACCACAATAAGCTCTCAGAGGACACATGGCCACAATGCTGCAGTTGCCCTCAAGAGATCAGTTATAATAAGGGAATTAATTCCTTCCCTTGGAAAAACTCAGGGAAAGGAATCTATCAGACCCCTGTTATTCCACTAAGAGGTTCTTCCATGCAAAACTGAAGCAAAGGCAAGGAGAGGGTATGGAAGTAACTCCTGCTGTATAGAATGAACAGGTATTTCCTGAGTCTCCTGGATTTCCTAAGGACAACCCTCTGTTTACCTGGAGTAAGACACAGATCTACCTCTGCTTGACATAAACCCCCCAAATTTAGTGTTTTCTATACAAAATGCCACATCACAAGATAACTGACCCTGCAAGACTTGCTGTGGGATTTTGCTGGGAAAGGAAATGTGTCAAAGAGAAACATGGGAATGTCTGGACCAAGAGCTCCAGGGAAGCACAGCTGGACATGGAGTGACCTTGGGCCAACACCCCCAGCTGTGACCACCCAAAAATCCATCAGCAACACTGACCTTGTGCACAAGTCATGGAATCCTGGAATGGTTTGGGATGGAAGGGACACTAAAGCCCATCCAGTGCCACCCCCTGCCATGGACAGGGACACCTCCCACTATCCCAGGTTGCTCCAACCTGGCCTTGGACACTCCCAGGGAGGGGGCAGCCACAGCTTCTCTGGGCACCCTGTGCCAGGGCCTCCCCACCCTCACAGCCAACAATTCCTTCCCCATATCCCAGCTCTCCCTGCCCTCTGGCACTGGGCAGCCATTCCCTGTGTCCTGTCCCTACTTTTCAGGGAGTTAAACCTGCACATCTTTTTCAGTGCTATAAAACTTTTTGCTGCTATTCCATCCTGAATCAACTAATCCTTTCCCACAGCAGCATTTCCCTGGATCATCTCACTCCAGGAAAAGGCTTGAGGACAAGAACCAGACACAACACTCAGCTTTGCCTTAAAGCCCCAAACTCAATCCCCCACCCTGAGGAACAGGCCCTTCCCCAAACAACATGAAATCAGTTGGAGGTGTTTGCTTATTCATTTCCCTGTGCTGACACGTTCTGCCTGAAGTACGAAGGCAAAATGCCTTTTTTTTTTCATTTTTAATTGCCTTAGATTAATTTACATCACCTCTGGGAATGAGGGCTGTTATTTACTCTTCACTCAACACACAGTACTGCAAAAACCCCACCAAAAACACAAAAGCAGAAAACGTTTAACTAAAACCTCAGTGATTATGATTTTTAAGGATTTATTTGGTTCTGTTTGCTACAGTAAATGGCCACTGCAGGGCACTGAATAAATGGGGATAGATAAATACAGTGATAAACAGGTTCTGGCTGTGAAGTTGTATTGGAAGGGAAGTCATAAACCCCTGTGATAACGAGCCCTCCTCCCACTCCCATTTCACCATGAAATGTTTGGGTGTAGAGGAAACAATTGGGTTTTTCCTGTCCCATAAAAGCTCCATTGAAAGGTGTGATGGACCTGCTGACACATTCCAGGGAGCCTCTCCCTCCCACCTGCCTCCAACCACATCCCGGTGCTCCAGGGGAGGATGTAAAGGAAAAAAGCCCTGCCTGGATCTTGGTCATGAGACTCAGGTTATAAAAAAGGAAATAAGCCAAACATACCTCGACCTGTCCCACAGGAGTTCAAAACTCACTGCTTTGAACCAGATTTTGTTGTTGGAAAGGAATTCAAACCCTAACAACATATTGGAAAATGATGGATATAAGCTTCAGATTCCGTGGTGAATATTCCATTTTGAAAAAATTCAATATTAAGTAAAATGAAATATTTTTTTAACAACCACTCCTTGAGTGAAAAACCCCAAACAAAACACAGCTATTGAAGCCAAGGCAGTAAAACTGCCTGGAAATGCACCCAAGGAACCCTGCCCTGGGTATCCCCTTACTGTAAATATTCATAAATGCAATGTGCAGAATTAAAACATCTCCTGAGAACAGCAGAGCCTGCAACAGCCTGCTGTAATCTGACTTTAATAATAACAGGAAAGCAATGATTTTATTTCAAAAGCAAAGCCCTTTCTGGAGCAGTTATTAATAAAAACACTGGGTGCTTTGGAAGGGGCTCATTTCTGCACCAGCCATTTGCACATGGTTTGAAGATTTCAAGATTCTGAAGTTTCACTGGGCCTCTGGAACAACTCCTTGTGCCACCTGGAGCACATCCCTTCCCTTCTCCTTCTGTGGGATCCACAGGGATGCTCAGTTTTCCCCTCTGTTTGCACATCCAGGTAAAGGGCCATCACTGTGGAAGTGCCACAACTATCCCAAATAATCCTCCAACCAGGCAGGTTTAGCACTGAACCACTGCTGTGCTGGCAGGGCAGGAGCAGCACATCCCTGGAAGTGTCCAAGGCCAGGCTGGAAGGGGCTGGGAGCAGCCTGGGATGGTGGGAGGTGTCCCTGCCCAGGGCAGGGGGGGGAACGGGATCCCCCCGAATTTCCCTTCCAGTCTGGGATTCCATGACTCAACTATTCAGGATGTATTTCCCAAGGAAGAACCTCAACTGAACCACATGAAGCCACCTCGGATACCCCGGGTTTGAAGTGCAGTATTTCACTGAGCTCCTCATTCCCTGGGGATCAGACATTCCCAGGGTGGGATCCCTGCAGGGCAGTGCCAGCAGCACACTCAGCCCAGTGTCACCCTGCACTGCTCTTCTCCAAGAAATAACCTGGAAGTGGCAGGTAATTCCCCTCAGTTTTGAGCAGCAGGAACCTGGAGGTGCAGGAGCTGAGGCTGAACATCCAAACTGCCCCGATTTCTGCCAAGCTCCCTATCAAACTTCTTTAACTTCTCATTAACTACTTGCTGAGCTCCTGTTCTTACACACCCCCAGTGCTCTCTAGTTTCCTCCCATTTAGGTTCATATACACAATTGTTATTTTTTAAGGGAGGGAGGTACCCACCAACCCCCTGTGAGTCTATAACCACTACTAGATGTGGTACTGGAGTTTTTTATTCATTCCAACTGGATTTCTCTGCTGAAGGCCACATGTAGCTGTGCTTGCTGCCCACTTCCAGGCCACCCCAGACCCACTGCTTTTAGAGGAATTAAATGAGGTATCAAGATGTTTGGGAATTCATAAAAATGACCCAAAAGCCAATGGTATAAACTCTTACTAAAGATTTTTTTTACTTTCTGTTTTTAAAGCTGTAAAGTTCTTCTGCTTCTTCGTATTTCCAATTCTAACAGGAAGAGCAAACCCCACCAGCAGTTTTAAAATACAACTGCTTTTCCCAGCACAGAGGTTGGGAATTTGGCCTGCATATCCCAGCACACAGGATTCCATGTGCACCCTGGATGCACATGGTGCAGTTTACAGCAAGACAGGCATTTGAGATGTGGATAATTGTGGTCATTGACCACTGTTCAAACCACCTGAACAAGGAGATTTAAAGCAGTTTACATGTAAATTGGTGCTGAAGAAGAGCAGGAGAGAGGACTGGGCATTCCAAGGGGGAATGTCCATCCCTATCAGCTGTGACCCAGACCCAGGCAGGACTTCCCTCCTTCTCCTTTATTTTCCTGTAGCACATTCAGTGTTGATCTGTCACTAGGAAAACCACACGGAATCCACTTGTCTTTTAAAGACTTTGGATCCACAATTACTGGTTTAATTTTGGGGAAGAAGGCGACAGGAGGGAGGAAACCACCTGAAACCCCCCTGTGGCTCTTCCATTGCAGTGGGAACGGTGACATTGTGCAGCCAGTTCCACCACCACACACACACTATTGAAAATGAGATTTCTTTGTTAGATTCCTGCCATTTCCTCAGGGTCCAAAGCCCATGAGCCTTCCCAGGTTATCTTGTCAGGGCTGCCAGGGAAATAAGTGACACCAGGAGCAGGAGAGGCCTCTCCCAGCTTCCCATATTCCTGTTACACACACAGCCAGGCTGGAAACCAATCCTCCTTCTCCAAATGGCATTCAGCTGGCCCTGCTATTACTGTATAATTTAGCAACTCTGAAATATAAGCAACCAATTAAGGCCATATCCACACGTTTGTGTCCCCGCCGGTGCGAGACTGACAAAATCTGATATTTTCCTTTCCAACCCCAGCCTGGGATCAATTACAAATGAAGGGTATTTCTGTCAGTCCTCAGAGCCCTGGATATGAGGAATAAAGGCAGAGGAAAAGCCTTTGGTAGTTGTGACAGGCATCAAGCTACAGCTAATCCTGCCACTGCACTCATGGAAAGATGGGAAAAGCAGGGAGCACTAAAAGGATATATACACTGAGACACACTGAGGCATCCCAAACCTGCCCTGATTATCTGTATTTCCCCCCAAGCAGCAGGCAGGTCCAGCACAGGAGCCATGAGCCATCACTCAGCAGCTGCTCCCACTGAACACACTCGTGTTTCCAGAGCTTTGTTCCCACTAAAATCCCCCCTGACAATGCACTGCCCAGCCAGGCTGCCAGGAATACATGGAATATGAGCAGGAACATCGCTGGAATGGGTGGGTTTGGTCAGGGATTTGGCCAGTTCTGGTGCCAAAGAGATTTTTACTGGACTGGGAAACTCTTGGGAATTCAGGATTAGCCAGAAGGGAGCACATGGACTCAAAGCTCAGTGTACACACATCCTGCCTCATTCCACTCACACAGTGGGACAAGAAATATGGAATAAATACAGGTGAGGGACAGAAAATATGCATTAACATGTGTGGAGTGTTTTTCACAATACCTGGAAGCTTTTTGCTCCTGCAGGTTCTGCCCTCACCCAACATTCCTTGTGGATTATTCCTCTTCACAGAATTTCCTCAAACTCAAGTACCTTTTAACCATTAATTCCCCTCATGAAAAGCAAAATTAAGGAAGCACAGCCCCTGTTTGTGCCAAGCAGACCCAAACTGAAGGCACAGCACACCCGGTCCCGTGTCAATTCCAGCAGGAGCTTTCAAATTTCTTTGCCAAGTCAACTGTAAATACAGTCATAAAACAAGAAATGAAAACTAATAAGCATAGTCAAAGTCTCCTATAAATTCTGTTATGCCTTCCTGCAATTCACTGAGCACTGGCAAACATTAATCTATTACTAATTTAATCTAAATTAGAGCCATTTATTCAAAGCTCATGCCAGCTTTGAACATGAACAGGCGACTGAATGCAGGATATGAGAACTGTTTAGCTCCCTGTTTGAGCAAGTGAAAATTCAGGAAGTTTGAGATCTAGGCTGGTTTAATCAGTCCAGCTTCTCAATAAGACTATATATAAGCAGGGCCCATAAAGAGGGAATGAATGAAGGTCATTTATTAAACGGAGATCGAGTCAAGAAATGCAACTTTGAATTCAAACAGCTTCCAGGCTGTTTTGAACAGACATGCAGCTCTGAGAACACAAATGCTGCCTTTCCCAGAGAAATAATAGCTAAGTAATGTAAATTAAAATCAAAATTAAACCAGAAAAACCCCTCTTTCAGCACTAAAGAGCAGAACACACTGCTGTGTTTACAGAAAATTAGCAACCAAGTGTACACAACCAGCACAAAATATTCTCAGAGTCTGGCTTTGGGTTTGACTGTTTGAAGTCAGTTTGTGATTTCAGATGCTGTTTATGTTCCTGAAACACAACTCTCCAAATGAGACTTCCAAGCTGTTCCTCCACCATCTGAGGCCGCTTGGATTCCGTAGGACTGGGATTGGGGTGGTGCTTTGGGAAAGCTTTCACTCCTGTGGCACCAGCACTGCCACTGGGTTTAAACACTCAGTTCCAGTGTGGAGGGTGGGTTTTTACAGTCATTGCTCTTAAAGCTTTCCAAGGACAAAGCTCTCCATCTGCTGGGTGAAAACCCACATGGATATTGTGGGTGTATGGGAGACAAAGGAAGGAAACTCCCCTGCTCCTCCTCACACTGCACGTTCCATTCTCCTCCTTTGGGGCCTCCCCTCCACAGGACCAGTTTGGTGTCTCACACCTCCCCAGTTTCCAGGCCAGCAGAATCCCAGGATGGTTTGGGTTGACCCCCAGCTCCATGACCAGCTCCCACTCCCCCAAAATCCACAATCCATTTCCTTTGAGTGCTTTCCCTGCTGCCAGAAGATGGGAATTTTTGCCTGCAGGAGTTTGCAGCCTCACTGCTCACTTTGAAGCTACAAATCACTTCCTCCCTGGTGGACTCAGACTCATGGAAATCTAAACCCACAGGCATATCCCTGCTTTTTCCTTCCATCAGGACACATAGAACTGCCCAGGGCAGAGGGAACACACAGACACTGGTGTCACATCTGCAGGAGGACCCTCAGTCCTTCTGTCATTCAGTGAACTTTTTCTCCTGCTCTGGCATTTCCTCCACAGCATCCTGCAGATTTGTCAAGTGCTGCTAAAGTCTCCAAGATCTCCATACACTGAGGTTTTTACTGGATTACCTTGACAACAACACTAAATGTCTTGATTCACAAGATGTGACTCTAAAAATACTCTAAAAAATCACCTTGTTATTAAAAATAACAAGTGGGAGCCCGAGAAGTTGCATTTGATGCCTGTGAAATCCTCCAAAACAGGTCCTGCAGTAACATGTGAAGTGTCAGCCCTGGGGCTTGAACCAGGCAAGGGTGTTAAGTTGTATTTATGTAATTTTTGACATATGGCAAATATCCCAAAGTGTAACTGGGCTTTTCAAATCAGAGCACAAATCTGTCAGTGCCAAGTTTGGGATTTCTTCCAGTAGAAGTCAAAATTTGTCAGAAAGAAATTATCTTTGCCTCCTACAACAGAATAAGGGAACCTTTAGTTATGGAAAACATGGACTATTTCATATATCTGGATTTAAATCAGGCTTTTGACACTGCCTTTGACATCCAGCTGGAGCTGGGGATCCTTTGTTGGTGTCAGTGTAGGAATGGACCCATGGAAATGTGAGTGTGTGTCAGCCTGAGGTGACCCAAAGAGTCCAGTGCCACTTGCAGGGCAGAAATGACACATTTGCAGCACAATCTCAGCTGAAATGTGCTGGCTCCAGAAACCCTGCACCACATTTCTGATGTCCCCCAATCCCATCCCATTCCATCCCATCTCGAGTCCTGTCAGTGCTCTGTGACCTGGGACAGCTCATGGCCAAACCCTGGCAGAGAAATACCCACATAAAATGAAATTATTCATGCAGCAACAGGCCTGGACACAATTCAACTGCACAAAGAAAGCACCAATTTAGGTCAATAAATGATGTCTCTAAAATTCCCCCAGAATCAGGACTCACATAATGCAGCTCAGCAGAGGAACTAATATCACACAGAGCAACTGAGGTGGTGTCAGATTTTAATCCAATGTGCTCTGTAATGTCAACCTGCCACCAGGAGCAGACATTCATGTCTCTCCTAAGGAGATCAGCAGGAAATACACACCACAAAACTGTCCTAGTTTGCAGGCCACATTAAAAACACAGACACAGACACAAACAGGGTCCATCCACACTGCTCAGCCCCTCAGTGAATCCCACAATCCAGCTGGTTTGGAGGGACCCAGGAGTTCATCTGAACCCCCTGCTCGAGCAGAGCCACCTCTGCCCTCGTTCCTCAGGGCCTTGTCCAGGTGAGCCTTGAATTTCTCCAAGAACAAAGATTTCCAAACTTCCCACAGACACAGACACACTCCCACTGGGAAACACTTCTCCCACCAGAAATTCCCTTTTTTGCAGTCTTTCCCTGTCACCCCCACCTGCTCTGTGGCTCCATCCCCTGCCTGAGCAGGAAGATGCTGTTCAGGATGAACCAAACTCGTTCTCTCCCAGTAAACCACATGCTCCCGAATTTTCTTGGGAGGTCCCCACTGGCTCCACAATGCCAATGTCCTTCTTGTTGGGAAGGGGGAAACAACCACATCCCTTGAGCTGCTGCCCATTCCAAGTCCTTTCCTGCCTGGAGTCACTCAGGGCTCTGTGTTTGTCCCTGTGGAACTGGGATGTTCCCACAGCCCATCCCAGTAGGACCTGCAGACCTGCTCCAGGGGCTGCCTGTCCCAGAGCCCAGCCCTGCTGATGTCCCATGGCCTGGGCTCCCCTCACCATGATTCTGGGACTCATCCAGCCCTCACATCCCCAGATCCACCCATCCAGCCTCTACTTCCCTGCTTTAGCTTCAGGGATCCCACTGGAGCCAGTGCCAAAGGCAAGGGAAACAACCTCCACTCCTCTCCACCACAGGACCAACCATCTCCTTTCAAGGCCACAGGAATAGTTGGGCACAATTTGCCCTTAGTAAATCCATGGATTTTCCCAACCATCTCTTTCCTGTACCCATAAAACTGGCTTCCAGAGGGATCTGCTCTGTAACCTTCCCTGAAAAGGTTCCATCTCTGGTTGAGCTTTGTCTTTCCTAGTTCCATCCTGCACATCCAGGCAACATCCCTCACTCTTCTGCCTTTACTTCCAAATTCTGTGTGCTTTCTTTTTGTGTTTGGGGCCACTTAGGAGCTCCTCCTTCATCCCTGCTGCTCTCCTGGACACTCATGCTCAAATTCCTGCACTCTGGAGCAGACTATTTTCGTGCTTTGAGAAGACTGTCCTTCAGGATCAAATGGTTTCCCTCTTGTCCATGAACACAAACTCCCATGGGAACCCACCACAAACATCCCTGAACAAGCCCAAACCTCCCACCTGGAAGTTCAGGCTGCAATTCTCAGTTCCAGCTCCACTCACCAGGCAGACATGGACAACCTGCAGCAAGGAATTCCAGCCTGCTCCCAAAACCTCCTCTCCTGCTGCCGCCCCAACACACCAGATGGTCCAAACCCCCACAAGGACCAGGACCTGCAGCCTCCAGTTGTTAAAGCAGCTCCATCTGCCCCCAGCCCTCCATGGGCTCCAGCAGAGACACAAGCACAGTGTCCTTCCTTCCCCACCCTGTCCAAGGTGAAGGAACACTGCAGTGTGACCCTCTCCTTGCTCCCATGTCCCCCCCTTCCTAAAGGACCTGCCTCCATCCCCTGGAGCTCTCCAGAGATGTCCCTGCAATCCCAAAGGCCTCACAGCTCTGCAACTACATGGCAACTTCTAATTCCTCCTCCTAGTTTCCCATGCTGGGAATGCTAAACCTGGCTTGGATAGAAACCTTTGTTCATGGAAGAAGACCTGGACAGTTCCCCCACAAACCACCGTGCCGTGGTGTCCTGCAGACACCCGTGTGCTCAGTTCATTCACATCAAGATCTCACTCCTGTACAACTCTCAAAAACTCACAAGATGCTGAAAAAAAACAACTTTGGCAGCATAAAAATACAGAAATCCCACAACACACCACACTTGAGAGCTCGGAGGGTGACACAGTGCATCCCAAATGATGTTTTGAAACTGTTCCCCACACAACGTGGCATATTTGTTTACACTCTGAGTTTCTTTCCAAGCATCACTCCTGTTTTTTCCTGGTGCCTGAGTACTTGTCAAGTGCCTTTCACAGGGGGTGACAGGGAACCATCTGCCTCCCTCCCTGTCCCTGTTGCCACCTGTTCTTTTGCAGTCCCAGATTCCCTGGACAGGGCCGGGCTCCAGGGCCTGGCTCCGTGTCCCCTCCTGTCACCAGCACTTCACCCCACGAGGAAATTGTTTACACCTCCCTCTCCAAGGTTTCCACAGGGCTGGAAAACCAGGACAAGAAATGGCTTTGCTGGCATTGAGTGTTGGTCTATCTGGGACAGAACTGGGCTAAAAGTGAGGATTGGAAGTGAAAAAAAAAAAGCTGGTTCTGTGTAAAAAAGAGCAAGGAGAGACCTGACGGTGCTGAGGGAGCTCTTCCTTCCCACTGGGATATGCTGAGTGGGTACCCTGAGGTGGCACCTGCAGGGGTCAGACCACCCACCTCCCACTCCACTCACTGAGGGAGATCCCAAACTCTCCCCAAAAGGCAGAGCCACAACTCCAGTGAGATTCCCAAAGGAGCTGAGGGGCCAGTATATGAGATATAGGGACACAGCTTCATATCCCGAAACATTGGGAAAGCAGATGAGGAGCTTCTCAGCTCCCCTGCAGAATTCTACACCTGAAGTTCAGCACTGGGAATAAAGAGGATTTAACTCAGACCATTGACCTGAATCCTCCTCCTTCCCCTCCCCACCTTCTCACTTGCAAAGACTTGTCCTAAAAATCTCTCCTCTCAATGCCACAATTCTTTTATATGGTCCTGACAAAGCAAGAGTTGTGGACTCTGGAAAACCAACCCATTTCCAAATACATTTACTTTTCTAAATTTCTTAACAGAATTATCAGAGTTGAAAACTAAAGCCACTCCAAACCCCTTCCAATTTAGTCAATTCTTTGCTTTATATTTTCCATCAATAACTTTCATGTGTAGTGAAAGCTTTTCAGAACACACCCCAAAGCCAAGACAGCCCAACCCAGAAGGTTATGTCTGATCCACAGTTATTTGAAGCTCATTGCAGCAGCTCAGAGTCACCATGGACTGGTCAGCACACCCTGTCCTTGGAGCAGATCAGTGCCATCCCAAACTCCCTCAGGCTTCCACCTTCTCACTGACATTTAACTCATAAAGATCCGTTTGATAAGCAAATAGAAATAGTTTGTCAATAGCCAGATGTTGCCAATTCCAGCTGGGAAGGAGCAAACAGAGAACAGCAAGGGAAGGATGTGCTGCTCCCTGAGAAGAGCTTTGATGGTCACTCAGTCAACAGTTTTTTCACTTTTCAAATTGGCAAAGTTGGTATTTCTCATCATCAGGTATGAAACAAAGAAAAAAGCTCTCTGAATTAATGATTTAATGATTGAATTAATGTTTGAAATGGTCAGAGTAGTTTTGGCTCTAATTGGTGTTTTGAATTTTCATACCAAGGTTGCTGCCATGGCAGAACTACTACATGTGACACCTCCCTCATTCCCTGGACACTGTTTCCTTCTTTGCTGCTCATATATAGTGAGAAAGTATTAAAGTATCAAATATCTGTATTTTCTCCAACTGTCAATGCCAGTTTCCATCTATCACAGCACATTCCCTCCTCATTGCACTTCTTGTGCCATGCACTTCCAGAGCTGTTCCCTGTGGTTTTCCCAGGGCTGGAGAACAGCCCCGACCCTCAGTGGTACAGGGGGTGCATTTCTGACAGGGCAGGGAACTGTGCTGGGACTTGGGGGGATCTGCCAGAGCAGGGGACACCAGCAGAGGGAAAGGAAGGGGGCAGAGACCACAGGAACTCCAGGAATAACAGTGACAGTCACTTCCAAACCACTGCTGGCAACTGGGGCAAGGACAGCCTTGGGCAGGGCTGGAAAACCCAGGGACATTAATTATTCACCGTTTTTCAAATGTGGAAAATACGGAATAAAACTTCCACTTGACAGATTTGGAAACCACTCAGGTGATTAATGCAGAGCAGAAATTAAATTACTTTTAGTAATTCTTCTGGCAACCTGATGACAGGAGGGCAGTGCTGGATCCAGATCCTAACCCTGCTCAGAGGCTGGAATCCCACAGCTCCATGGAATTGAAGCGACAGATCCCAGGAGAGGGCACCTGGCATTCCCCAAATAATTGTGGGAAGCACCTGCAGCTCTTCAGCCAGCAATGAAACACACCCAGCCCCAAACAGGAATTCAGAAGGAGCTGTAGGAGCACAACTACTCTACAAAACCATTGGAAAATAACTGGGAAATCTCTCCAAGAGTTTTCTCTGCACAAACCCAGGGATGGCACAGGCACACCTGTTCCAAGTGTAAAGTCCCCTCAAACCTCCAACCACACCTAGGACTGTTTCTCCTAAATCCTCTCCATCCAAACACAAGAGAAATCAGACTTTTAAAACAATCCCCTCAAAAGGCAACACCAAAGCCCTCCCAGATATGGTCTGAGTATTTCCCTGTCTCCCCTCACCCCTCTTACTCTTGGTTTTCTTCCCTTATTTTTAAGAACTGTGTTATGTGAAAGAGCACACCAAGCTGATGCCTTAGTAATGCCAATGTACTCTCTGGTTTTGGACTTTAATCATAAAAATCATGACTCTGCTTTACCCCCCAGCCCTGCCATGCCAGGTGAGCCGTGGCAGTAACTCCACTGACTGCAGCACAAGGACAAAGATTTATCTCAAACTGCAGCTGTAACTCAACAAATGTGCAGAAATGACAAAGTTGACTATTTTTTACACTAAAAGCAGAAAAAAAGGCTTCTGGCTCTGGGATGACTTTGCTGTGAACTACCTGATTTGGGGTGGGCTCCCTAAGTGCTGCTCTTCAGGTTGGTGATTTCAGTGGCTGTTTCCATTTTGGCTATTCTGTTATTATTTTTAAACGTCAACCTGCAACCATATTTCAGATTTCTGGCTGTGGTTTATCACTGCACCAAATACTTTCCAAAACACAGGGTGAATCCTATAGAATTCCTCAGTTTCCCCTCAGTAACTTCAAGTGTACAGAAGACAATGCTGAATCATTCCCAGGACTTGAAACACTCGTCCCACTCTAGCTGAGCTACAAATATAACCCCTCATGTGGCAAAGGTCCCTTGGAATGTCCCTCCCCTCTCCTGGCTCTCTGCTGTCCTGGTTTATCTTACCAAGGTCCAGGATTATCAGCTGGGCTCCAGCCTGTGCATTCCCAACATCATTTTCTGCAATGCACTGGTAGAATCCTTCGTCAGACTTCACCAGACCCAGAACTTGCAGGTTATGTTCTTTCTGAGGAGCAAAGGGACAAAACAACACTTAAAAAAAGGGCTGCAATTGTCAAAACAATGGTGTCATTAGAGCACATTTGTTGTGACAGGAGGAAGTTCCAACAGGAACAGGGAAAAGTGTGTTTGGAGCTCCCATCAGATTTCATCTCCCTGGCACTGAATCCCCAGATTATGCAGCATCAAAAGCAGTGGGAGCTCTCACTAATGGCATCATTTTCTAGCATCACACAACCTTGGCAGGTCCTAACATTTCCCAGACATTTTGGTGGTATTTTAAGCACTGACTGAACCACAGAGCTCCCTGTTACAACCCCCCAACCCCAGGTACTCCCAATTATACAGCCATTAAGTTCTCAACTAGGCCTCAATAATGACTTGCACTCCATCTAAAATTTCCCTCTGGAAGCACCCGTGTGCCAAAATTCATGATCCACGACTCAGTTGTATTTATACTTCACCTCCTGCTGGAAGGTGTAGTTTTTATGTAGCAGAGAGGATGCAGAGCCAGGGTCAGTGGTGAGCCTGTACTTGGACACTGCATTGCCACTGTGTGTCTCTCCTGGAAAATCTAAGCCCATCGACTCATACAATTAAAGGTTTCAAGTCACTTCTCTTCCAACAATCAACAGGACAAAAGCAGGAGGCAGGTCCTGCAGAAGAGCCCTGTTTCCATACAAATACAGGAGGACTTACAGACAGGCCAGGAGCTCACACCCCTGGAGAACAGGCAGTGCACTCACCACGATCCTGAAGTAGTCACTGGGGATCACCACGTCTCCGTTCTTGACCCACTTGACGGTGGGTGTGGGTTTCCCGCTGACCTCGCACTCGAACACGATGTCCATGGACTCGTGGGCGTAGATGTTGGCAGGACGTCTCAGGAACTCGGGGGCAACTGCAGCCAGGGGACAGAGACAGGGTCAGCTCTGGGAGGTCACTCCTCACACTGGCACAGCACTGGCTGGGGGGGCTGGCACAAATCTGCAGGGCAGGGTTGGACACACACTGGTAAAAACTCCACAGGTTGTTTCAGACTGTGTTAGGGCCAGGCTGGATGGGCTTGGAGCAACCTGGGATAGTGAAGGTGTCCCTGCCCATGGAATGGGATGAGCTTTAAGGTCCCTTCCAACCCAAACCAGGCTGGGATCCAGCCAAGGTTTGAATGTGGAGAACACACAGAAGAAGAAATAGAACCAAGGTGTATAAAGTGTGAAGTTAAACCTCAGGGAGCTCCTGGCATTTGAGTCAACAGGAAAATAAAAGAGAAAATTATATTAAAAAAGACTTTTAAAAATGAATGGACACAAAACTAAGATGCAACTTCTCTCGGGCACCACTGCCTTGTGCTCCTGTACAGAAATGCAGGATATCAGACAGAGCTGCAGTGAGGCCAAGAGCTGCTCCTCTCTCTGTGGCAGCCAAAGGAACTGTGCAGCAGCAGCCTGGGCCTTGGGACACTGCTCACAGACTGGCAGGACTGAGGCTCTGCATGGGATGACACAGGAGAACAGACAGGCACCAAAGGTGGGACCTCTGGCTCCTGGCTGCCTTTTACACGTCCTTAAGTCCTCAGAACAAGCTAAATTAAATCAAAGGCATTTAAAAATCCATAAAAACTCAGACACATGGAATATTGTGGTAACGTGAGCCCCAAGTGCCCAGTGCAGGGACGTGTTAAAGGCTGTCTGTGAACACATGGGACTCCAAGGACCCTCCAGCTGAAACCAGGGCCTCTCCTTTACTCTCCTTTACTCAGCAGGCCCTTACTATGTGAGTACCCTCTACCAGGAACAGCCTCCACCTACTGGTTTGGTTTTCCCACACTCCCCCACAAAAGGGCATTTGCTTCCTGGAGTTCCAGGAAATCCCAGAGCAGCTTTTTGCCCTTTAATATTTAGCAAAGAAAGTCAACATGGAAGGGCCAAGGATTGCACACTTGGCCTGTCCATTTTGTGCTGGGGATGAGGAATCCTTGTTTTACTTCTCCCAGTGAAACGATGGCAAAGGTTTATAGGTGGATTTAATACTTTATAAACAGAGAGATGGAGATGAGCAGCTCCCCCAAAATCCCTCAGGTTTTGGATTATAAATTAATTACGAGAACACTAATAGATGGAAATATTTGTTTCCATAGTAAGAAGGTGGTTTATCTCTCAGGTAAGGGTGTAACCCTGCCCAAAACTGCTCACACTCTCACACAGCAGCAAAGTCTGGATGAGGCCGAGTCCAGCTGCCTGTGACTTCAGACTTCCCAAAATTAGCCAAACACACCTTAATTCAGATACTTTTGTGCTTTCTCTCTAATGGTTGTCACCACACCCAACTCTGACACTTGAAAACTCTCATTTGCCACCAAATTGCCACTATTTATTCTCTATGGAAATTATTTTAATTTTTCATTCCTCCCCAGCATTTACCCTCAGCATTTTTATTTAAGGTGAGCAGCACTATTCCCACCTGCCTTTCTCCTGGCTGGCTCCCCAGGCCACTTTGTGTGCTCTGGTGTGACACCCCCCAGCTCCTCACATCCCTCGGGATCAATCTCCGCCGCCCGTGGAGCTTCAATCATTTACATGTAATTTCACACGTGTCTCACCAGTGGCTTGAAAAATGGCACAAATAGGGTGTTAGCAGTGCAGCCAGTCCCTTCCCCATCCATCCTGCTGCACGTGCCCTCTCCAGAGGCAGCATCCCCTGGCAGCCCCTGACGGATCAGGGCTCCTCGCTAATGAGTCGCTTTGTTCCAGCCCCCGAGATCAATAGCTCCTGTTCCCACCTCCTTTCCATCTCTGCCTCCATGTCCATTCACACACACACACTCACATTGATTCTTGCAACAGTTGAAAAAAGGGAATATAAATATTGGAAAAGGTCATTTATCCACGGATGCACAAGCGCTTCTGTTTCCGTAGGATTCGTTACAGGTGGATTTTAATTCCTTGGCCACGTACTGAACTTGTCCCAGGAGCCCTGACAGACACAAGGCAACAACATCCACTGACAAAACACAGAGTCAGAGTGGGGTGGGTTGGGAGGGACCTTAGAGCTCATTCCATCCCACGGACAGGGACACCTTCCACTATCCCAGGTTGCTCCAACCCGGCCTTGGACACTCCCAGGGATGGGGCAGCCACAGCTTCTCTGGACAACCTGTGCCAGGGCCTCCCCACCCTCACAGGGAGGAACTGAAACCCAAAACTGAACCCCAGTGAAGTTCTGGGATGATTTCTGTTTTCTCCACTAATGTTTAACTTGCAGTGAAGACACTTGGAAAGTACACAAATATCCCTGGCAAGTGGTATGGCTCCAATTTGGGACATCAGCCAGGAAGAGGCAGTAGTATTGATTCGTAAGATTTAGTATTTTTTGCCACAAAAATGAAAGTTAACTAGATATCCTATTACCTGCTCTCAATTAAGTTTGATTTAGGAGATTAAGAATCTGAAACACATTATTTTTTTCAAAGCAACTTTGTTTTTCTGGCTTATGGAGCAAATGCCAAGCTGCTTACAAAGGGATAATAACATGAGAAGTGCTGGCTTTATCAATTACTTCCCAGTTAATGAATTAATAAATGCTTCCCAAACACACTTTTCTAGTTTAACTGTGTCAGTGTTTAGCAGTGACACAATGCAAGTACAGATGTTTGTGGTACACAAGTCAAATTGATAACCAGGGAGCAAACGAGCCAATTACCACATTAAGGAAGATTTGTAAGGGAAAATCATGTGTTTTGTTATTAAACAATTAAACTTCAAAGACAGCTTGGCAGCTCAGCCCCCCGTGCATGTCAGCAAATAACTACTGGAATGGCAAGCTGCTGGCATGGAATTTCACACATCCCTAGAGAGCCCCTACCAGGAGTATCTGCCACCCTCTGGGAGAGTTAAGAGACAAAACGTTTTGATCACAACAGTGACCAAAAGAAGAAGTGAAAAAAACCCCAATCTAAATCAGCTGTTGATTCAAACTGCTAAGCTACATCTCAAAAAAGGTGAAATATTCGGGAAGGAAGATTCCCTAAAATGGTGGGAAGAGGTGAGGAGCTGCAGCCACGTTGATGTGGCAGCAGGAATGGATGCTGGACATGGATCCCATTCCATGTGCACAGGGGGCCAGGAGGAAATGGATCCCAGAGCTCAGCAGCTCCTGCCTCTTCTCCCTCACTAAGGCAGAAATTCTGTGCCCTTCAGGGCCTGGCTGGAACCATCTGTTCCAGCTCAGCCAGTGCTGCTGCTGCAGATGAGATGGGAATTCAGCACATTCCTCCCCATGCCTGGAGCAGCAGCTTCCCTTCCAGCCTCCCAATCCCAAATCCACCCTTCAAGCCCAAGGACAGGGGAACCCAAGGAAAGGAAAACTTCCACCTTTACAAGCACAATGAACCTCCTCCTGCAGCCCCCAAACCAAACTGCTGCTGCTCTGCCTCATTTTCAGGCACAGGAACCTTTCCCAGAAGTCACAGCCCCTCTGTTGTTCCCCACCAGGAAAACCCCACTGGTGCAAAGTTCTGGTGTCAGAACTGAGCCACAGAGCAAACCCTGCAGGGCTGCCCAGGCCACCCCAAAACATCCAGAACTCTGCAGTTTTAAACCAAATCAATCCAAAAGGGAGTGAGGCATTGCTGCCCCAGGATCTCAAGAGCACAGGAAGGGGCTCACGTGGATGCAAACACAATTTGAAAATACAGTTTAAAAAGACTTATTCTCTTTGTAAAAAGCATTAATAAGTAAGTTGTTGGTCCAAGCACAGTCTCAGACAACCCCAAAATAAACATGACCAACTAGTGGGTCCAAATACTCAACTCACACAAGGGTTTGGGTGGGAAGGGAAATTAAAGGTGACAAGTCCCACCTCTGCCATGGCCAGGGACACCTTCCACTATCCCAGGCTGCTCCAAGCCCTGTCCAACCTGGCCTTGGACACTTCCAGGGACGGAAACACTTCCAGGACTATTCCTGTACACTCTGGAGAAGTTCTGTAAAAGCCCCAGGCAGGCAAAGCACTGAAATGCCACAACTGGATTTCCAAAGAGGAATTGTCCAGGACAAGACTGAAGGAGCCATTTCTGCTTCCTCAGCCACCTGCAAATGCCCTCAACCCCTAGAAATCAGGAGTGTTTTTCCAAAGTCCCACAATTAAATCCCAGTTCTCCCCATCCCTCCCTCCCACACCTCTGTCCATGCCCATCCCTTACAAAAGCACTTCCTGACTCCACAAGTTCCCACAGAGCCCAAGGAGCAGACTGGATGAATTTTCACACTATATCTCAAATACTCACAACTTAAGGCTTCCAGGACAAACGCCTTCCATTTATAACCACATGTCTGTGGATGCTGGGGGCAGAATCCCCATCCTGTATTTCAGGTAACAATGTGGATTACCAATGGTATTAAACTGGGTATTTTACCATAAAACCCATTTCAGATGAGCCTAAAATGGGAAGCCCAGAGGAATTTTATTTCCTGCTCCAGGGAGAACAAGCTGTTCCATTAGGATATGCTACAAATCCTATTAGAATCCTTATAAACTTCATTTTCTTGTTTCCAGGAAGGATGGGGCTGCAATGTGATCATCACCCTGTGAATCCATCACCTCCTGCCACAGAGGAAACACATGGACTGATGTTTGACAGCACAAATTTGGAATAGTTTTTAATTCTGTGAGTTAATTGTACAAATTGGCTGGTTTTCTTCAAGTGCATCCTTAAAAAAACCCAGGAATTCACACTTTAAATGGAAATGAGGAATCATACTGTTCTTCCTTAAAAAATGGCAAAGATATATGGATAAGTACTCTGAAAAATAGATATTTAAACCCCAAACTTATGTTGCAGGCAAGTCAAAAGCCTCCCCAGCCTCTGAGCAGGGCTAAAAACACACTTAAAGCAGCTGCAAAACTTGCAAAGCAAACAAAGGCTGCAGAAAGGAATCTTTTAAAGTACCCAGAGAACACAGAAGTGTCAAATTAATATAAGAAACCACCACACCAAGACACAAAAAGGTTCCAAAAATGTGAACAGCTCCATGCACAGGGATTTTTACTGCACCAAAGCTGCAGTTTCCGAGTTTCTGGGGTACTGACATTATGTAATTAAGTAAATGGTTATTTTTTTAAACTGTATTTTAGAAAATATGTATTTTCCAGCCAGTTCTGTGCCTGTGGCATCCTCCCAGTGGGAATTCCTTCCCAGGGAAGGGGGGCTGTTCTTATGTTCTCTAATGACCTCGTTAACCTCTGCTCATCAGCTGAAACGGCCCAAAATGAGCATTTAATGGTCCATGTTTTGCCCCCATGGACTGTGTGGTGCTTCCTCTGCAGAGCTGCTTCCAGTGGTGGGAATTCATGTGAGAGCACATATTTTACATTTACAGTGCAAAGCTTTCATTCAGACACTGCTAAATATCAACTGTGCTTCAGAGGCAGCCCCTAAATAAGCATTTCAGAGGCAGAAACTTAAAAAAACTCCAATATTCAATGATAGGACAACAGTGAGGATGAATAGTACACAACAACAATAAAGTAAAATTAAATTGATCCATTAGAAAGAAAGAATAAAAAACTCAGGCTGTAAGTCAAGAGATGCACATTTCTTTTTCAGGGAGAAATAATAATTGTAAATTTACAGAATAGGAAGTAATAGCATTAAACTTCGAAGGAAAAGGCCTGAAAAATAAGGACTTGATCAGAAATATGAGCATAAACTGGACTTCCAGTATTGTACTGGAAAGAACTGGTCACACTGGAGGTGCAAGAGCAGCTCCCAAACCTCCTCCTCCTCCATCCAAGGCCTTGGCCAACCGTGTTATTTGAGCAGCACTTCTGAAGGAAAACACGAGCTGTGATTTACAAGAAAGCAATGAAAATGATCAATGACTCAGAAAATTGGCTCCAAAAGAAAAATGGAAGTGCTGGATTTGGTTATTTGAGCAAAGGCAGGATTATACAGTCCTGGAACTGGACACTCAGAGAGGAGCTTAGCACAGGAGCACTCACTGCAGACAGAAAGGCAGGGGGTGTGTACATGTATTTATGTATCTGTGTTTCATTCTTGCACAGCACTCACATCTCAGTCCTTGCCCTGGCCCACCTAAAATAATACTCCACACAATTAATTGCTGCTCTTCCCTGTTGGTAAAAACCAATTTTTCTTCTCAGTATGAGCTTTAGTAAAATAGACCTGTCCCTTAAAGCACCTTCTAAACATGCAGGAGATGCTGTACCCAGCAGAGCCCTGGTTAAATGCTGGGAGCTTGGGACTGCAGACAATGGGGGGTCACGTGCACATCCTCACATGGAATTGTCTGGGAAGTTCTCCAGGAGCAGGAGTTCCCTGAGCTCCCCAACCCTGGGCAGTATCCTGTATTTTGGACTTACTCATTCCACACTGGCATCACAGCAGAGCTGTGCAGGATTGCACCACATGCACACGAAGCCAAGTGTCAGAGATGTGCACTGCTGCCAGCCCTGCTCAGGAGCAGTGGGAAGTGCTGGGAGAACCCACCTTCCCAAGGGATCCCTGCCCTGCTCCCTCCAAACCACCCCCAGACACCCAGGGAGCAGAGGCTGCCCATCCACAGGGCACCTCCAGGGACACAAAGGACACACCAAGGGCACGTGGCCAGGAGAGGAGAAAAGCATAAAACCAATACATTCTCCCAGCATTCAGCAATCCCTGGATGAGGGATTTCCTAAGCAAGAGGAAATACCCTTGTGTTTCCTCATTCTGGTTCCATTTTGCCTTTCCCAAAGCTGCCTGTTGGTCCCAGCTGAGCCTTCAGCTCAGTGCTGAGCTCCATGGGATGCTCCCTCAGAACATGTACCAACTTTCACATGTTTTGGAGTCAAACCACCATGGGAGGTCTCCTGGTGTTGCCAATGAAATGAACGTTCCTTTCCTACTTCCTCCCCCCCAACACTCATGATTTTACAGTTTCACATGGCCCTGAGCAACCTGGTCCAGGGGAGGGTGTCCCTGACCATGGCAGGGGTGGGGCTGGATGGCCTTTAAGGTCCTTCCAACCCAGCCCATTCCATGATTCCATGATCCCTGTTACATCCCCCCCTCTCTGGCTTTCCTACACCCCAGAGCTCTGCTGTACTGATGAGGGAAGGGAACAAGAACCACTCACCCCATTTGAAACACAGCACAGATCTGGACAGGGCCACACTGATTTGTCTGCTCAGGTGCATATTCCTAACAATTCCTAACGTTTCATTTGCTTTGTAACATCCTGCATTCTCTAAAGACCTACATTTTACAACTTGAACCTTTTCTGGCTGTGCAAACCCAGGCAGGTCAGAGCCCATCACTACAAACTTCCAGAACAGGATTTGCCTGTGTCAAGCACTGTGTGGGACACTATATTTCCCATCATTTAATTGCCTTACTGCTCCCTCACAAGGAGGTGTTTCCGAGGCTCTTCACTGGCAGCATTTGTTCTCACAACCCCAAAGAACTCAGGAGCAAAGTGTGTCACCCAAAAGCCCCTTTTTCCAGGCACTTTGAACAGACTCAGTGCAGCCCTGGCTCCACTGATGGAACCAATACCTTATTCCCACTCTCATTTCCTATTAAACAATCAGTTCATTCCCCCTTATCTGCAAGAGGACATTCCCTCTGATTCCCATCAGTGGCTCTTAGACAGCAACACTGTCAGGAGGGTTCTGGGACTGGAAAGGCAACAACATCCTTCAAAATGTTCTCAACAGCAAAGTGTGGCTTTCTCCACACAAAAAATACAAAAATTACTTCAAATGTCTAACACCACTATATTTTATCACTATTTTTTTCAACTTCACTGCTCCAGATACCAGATTAACTCATCCACAGTCTCCCAGATCCCCCCAAAAGATCTCTAACCAGCCTCATGTCACACTGACCAGTATCTTCAGTCTGATTTTTCCAGTGTGCTAATTTAAGTGGTAGGTTACACAGCCCACTTGGGAACTCAGGATTTCACACTTCATCTTGCTGAGAAAAGTGGAGTGAACACCATCTGGTCCTGGTGATCACTCACTGTTCACTCCAGGGATTTGGTTGGAAATATATTTCACCAGCTCTGCAGTTTCAGGTGGGACCTCCCTCCAGCTCCTTCTATTTGCAAAAATAAAATATAATTTAAGACCAAAGTTCCCGGTTTTGCAGAGAACACAGACAGCAAGAATTCACTTTTCTGCCTCAGGCCATCTTCTCTCCCTTTCTCTCCCCACTCCAGATCTGCTGACCCTGTCCTTGGCAGGCTCCCAGCTCCAACAGCCCTGGAAAAAACTACCACAAGATTTGTATGTTATTAGCAAGTGACTGGAAGCTTTGTATTAATTTACTTGCAAATAACCACGAGAATAATAATTTTTTTCCTTGTCATTAGGAGATTTCTGGGGAGGTTTTGCAGGTGGGTTTTTTCCTCTTTCCAATGTAACTTTGGACTGGTCTTGGGCCCTCACTGTGAACATGTGCTGAGAATTTAACCTTTGCTTCTTATTTTTAGTAAAATTCCTCAACATTATAGGGATCCCCCTGTAAAAGACTAAATGGTGCTGGTGATGACCAGTGGATCACCCTGGGATGGCCATCAGTTTACAGCCCTAATAACTACCCTAATAAATTTCCAATTCCATCTGGACTCTCCGTGACTGCAAGGCACTACATGTCCTGGGGTGTGAGGTTGGCATTTGGCAGAGGTTGCTCAGGTCCTGGGGAGGGATGAACACTCACCACCCCCCTCTGAGCTCCATTTATCCAGAGGGACAGAGGCTGTGGCTGGAAACCCCCTGTTAACACATGGAACCAACCCCAGGGAGCTCGGGGAACTCAGCTCTCCCTCTCACCATTCTGGGGTCCTCTCCAGCCCCCCGTGGGTGCTGTGCTCCCACACAGACCCTTCCCAGGCTCAGGAAAGCACAAAACAGATGCTGCCCCAGCACAGCCCAAAGCCTGGCACGTGTCACTGGGATTGCTACCTGGCCTGGCCTGTTCTGCTCTCCAGACTATCCTGTGCCTGGATGGGAACCCCACAGCTGGAGCCCCTCAGAGCTGTACACCCCAGGGGAGCAGGAGCCCAGCCCTCCTGCAGCTGTAATTCCAACGTGTCCCGGGATGTCCCACACGGGGTGGGAGCAGTGCAGCCTCTGCACTCCGACCCCCAGCATCCCAAGGGATCAGGGGGATGATGGCACAGCTCCCTCTGCTCTTCCTGCATGGATGGAACACTGACCTTTGTCCAAGGACCAAACGACAGCTGCCTTTGGAAGAGACTTTGGTGGTGCCAGTGGCAGGAGGAGGAGCAATGGCCACGAACTAAAACACTGCAGGTTCCTGCTCTGCCTGAGGAGGACCTGCAGCTGTAGGAGGGACAGGAGCACTGGGACAGGTCCCAGGGAGCCATTCCAAACCCAGCTGCTCCAGGTGACCTGGCTTTCCAAACCCAACCATTCTGTGATCCTGTGACTCCAGAGTATCTGGAGCCACCAGGGAGTGTTTGTTCCTGCCCACCCTGAGTTGTCATGGCTTTGCTCACAACAGGAACACACAAGTGAAACCTGAACCCAGCTCTAGTCTAATGATGGACAAATGTGCAAATTCCTGTTTCCTTCTGCGGGAGAGTTTTTGCCTCAGTACTTTCTGCTCTGTCACTTCCCCCCCAGTGCTTCCAGTAAAGCCCCTCTGTGACCAGTTTTTATTTCAGATACCACAGATTTATTTCCTTGTCTAAGGAGAACTTCTGAAGGCACAGTCTTGGATTAACGTGCTGTCATCACATGAACTCCCCAATTAAGGAGGAACTCATGACAAAGCAGAGATGACAAAACATATTTCTATATTAAAATGAGACAACCAGATCCTATGTAAAGGCTTATCAATTGTAATAAACCAACCCAGAGCTCACTCAATGCTCATTAGAGGGTGTTACTGATTCTCATTCAAAGCAAACCTTCTAAGAAACTTCTAGGATGATTTTTAGAAGTAAAAACCTCGATCTAGGCATCAATAATGTAAAAGTGTTACATTCATTATTTCTCTGTTTTACTAAGCTCTCCTTCCCCAGCCCTTCTAGGAGAAATCAGGCCTGTTTGACCCTGAGCCTCCTCCAAGTGCCATGGAAACATCTGAATGACAAGAACCCTCATCAAAATTTAAACTTCTTACAGCGGCGCCAAAGGCAATGAAATTTTTATTGAATTCCAGAGCCCTCATTTTCCACATAAAGCACAAGAAGCAGCAGCCAGCCCTGGGCACGACACAGGCCTGCAGCCTTTAGGGTCTTGTTTCCAATTTCCAGCCATTTCCAGCTGGAAGCCTCAATTCCAGCCACTCGTGAGCGAAGCTGCAGAAGCTCCTCCTGTCCCTTCTCCACTAAAACACCAACAGGGACCCTCCA
>WEIV01014714.1:25636-75731 GCA_013390005.1 Calyptomena viridis | reverse complement strand
AAAGGCCTAAAATGATGATATTAACATCCAACAACATTGAGAAATATATACATGTAAGGTTCTGTTGGCTATAAATTACAAAATATTGTTTATATTTGATATTCAATCTACTCTGAAAGTATTGAAATAGCCCTGAAATACCATATTAATTTGGAAGATATCCATGTTTCTAGGCTTTCAACTCAATTTCTGTGATGCATTCCCTCAGAATTCAAATCTGATTTTCTTCGTTTCTCATATTAATGGGATTAAACCAACTGGATTATTTTGCTTCTCTTGCAAATTTTTGCTGACTTCTTTCATTTCACCTCATTTATAGCCAAAAAAACACCCCAAAACCGAGTGAATCAAGAGCTACTCTACTTGATGGATCAACCAGCAGGGCTTGCTTTTAAACAGACAGATGGTATCTTGCCTCTAGAGATAGACTGTTCCACCTGCACAAATAAGCTTCCGTTACTTTTGAACCAGACTACTTCCCAGTATAATTGTAGAGGAAAATACCATATGGATCATCTTACAGGGATTGAAACAAGAATATGATAACTATATAAATAGTATTTTTAGTCTCCTTGCAATTAAAATATAGTGGTGTTTTGGTTTTTGGTTTGGTTTGGTTTTTTTCAGTATTCAGTCCAGTTCTAATCCTGGTGATGACTTCTACACCTTTTTATTTGTAGTTTAAATGCTTCAGTGCAGTGGTACAGAGGCCAGAACTCTTCTGTTAGAGGAATGAAGCATGTGTAATAAAAATCAGGTTCTCTCAAAGTCTACATTAGAAATCCTTGTATGCTTTGTTTCTTCTCTTGAAGAGTAAAGTTGGTATGCTGTACCAAGCTTTTGTTCCCCAAGGAAAAAGGACAGGAAGAAACTGGAAGTGTCCAGACAGAAGTATACTGGGATTGTCAGAAGCCTAGAGAAACATGGCTGCAAAAGGAAGTTGAGGCACTCAGATCTTGTCATAGGTGTGAAAAAGAAGCTGAGGGGTGATCTAGCAATGTCCTACAAATAACTGAAGAGCAGTTAACAAAATGACAGAAACAAATTCTTCTCGTTAGTATAAATGATATAATAAGGTGGAACAAACAGAGGTTATGACTTCGGAGGTTCAGATTAGATATTAACAGAAGCATTTTTCCTAGGCAGTGCAGCAACAAAACAGGTAGTCCAGAGAAGTTTTGGAATCTCCATTTGTGAAAATTTTCAAGAATCATCTAGAAACAATGATTAGTTGCCCTAATCTGGTACTGATTGCAATCCCACAGTTAGTGGGAGACTGTACTACTAGCCCTCCTGAGAGTCCTTCCAATCAGTGTTTCTACAACTCTGTAAATTCTAGGGTAATATTGGTATTCCCAAAGACAATAATCCTCTTCAGAGAAATAAGTCCTTCTATATGTTTTCAAAACTGGTAATACTATTTACTGCCACTGTGAATGTGGAAACTGAAGAAAGCCCTTGCCTTTGCTGTTATTCGATTCCTGGTTTTTAAGTACAGACTTTTTTTTGAGGCATGTATACTCCTTTTACCAACCTCTTGTCACTGTAAAATCACTGCTTGCTATTAAATAAATAAATGTTAATTAGGATCCTCATTTTCTTGAGCTACAAAGCTGGTCTCATTGGAAGGAAGAACGTAATTTAGAAGTGCTAATTGTTTTATTCTACTTCAAAAATTAATTAAACATTGTTATATGATAAACAACTACAAATTTGAAAATTTAAAAGTTTGAAAAATTTTAATTTAACTCATGAAAAAAAAGTTAGAAGCATTCAGTAACTTTGGGAATCCAATTATAATTTTTAAATCTCTGTCTTTGAATAAATTAGCTCTGAACTTTTTTTGGACTAATTGTGTCTTTTGTTTTAGTACTACACTGTAATAAGAAATACTAATCTAGTATAATAATAAATTTTTATTGGTCTTGAAAATAGGAAGATAATTTATTTTCATTTCACTTAAAATATTTAGATTGTTCGTTACCTGAAAAAATGTGGGAATAGCAATTCATTCCAGGATCTAGACTGCTTAAGGTAAATACTAAAATAAACACCACTGTACATAAAAAATTAGATGTTTCACCTGACTAGGAAAGGCTCAAATATTTCAATTAGAATATGGTTAGTATTGAATTTCTTTTACACTGTCATCTTAATATGTTTGTGTCTAGACTTGTTTATGCAAACAGTATCTTTATCATCTGTCAATATCTGTAATTCTCTGTCTGCTTATAAATATGTCTATTTCTTCTCTTACAGTTTCCTTTGTAGAATTTTTCTTACCTTTATTTCTTTTTTTTCTATTTCCTCATATGCGCTCTCTTCTGATCAAAGCAATTTTTGTTTGTTTGATGCTTTGTTTTGCTTGCAAGGTAAAAGTCTCATCAGGTTTGAGAAACTCGAAGTCAGCAATTACTTAGTGTTATGACGTGAATAATTATTTGAAGGCAACTAAATATTCCACTCTGACTTAAAATATATTAAAAAATAAGAAGAAAGGAAAAAGATACAACTACGAATGAGTTTTATAAATTATTTACTTTGAATCTGAAGATCATGACTAGAATCCATCTTTACTTATAAAACATTGAATTTTTTGTAATATTCTGAATCCCATTTAGCTATCCATCATCTATATGATTCTGTCACCTTTAGATTCAGAGTTTTTAAAAAAAACAAAGTGGAAAGTGTTTCTATACATTCACTTTGGACATGAGAGTTGGTATTTAACATTTATAAATTTTACATATTTGTATATGAGACTATTCCATTTTTTGGTTGCAGAATATATAAGCTAATCTGGTGCATTGAAAATAAAATAGTTCATTAATAAGACAAATATGCTGTATTTCTATGAAGTTACAATGTACCGTAAATTGCATGCACAGTAAAAAAATGGATGGTGACATTAGAAGCAAATATACTACTAGAAACAAATTACTTTAAATCCACTGCTTAACTCTTCTCTCCCCATCCCTCTACAAAAAATACAATAGTCTTATTTCAGTGTATATAATGCTTTTTCTGAAGAGGAAGAATATATAATGACTCAGAGTTGTATATGTTTTATCCTTCACAATGCATAGATGGATGTAGGTAGAAAAACAACTTTCACAGAAATGTGTCATTTAATCATGCAACAATTTTTTTAAGAAATCGATTTTGTAACTAACTGATGATGACAGAAAAAGTGGAGATAACTAATGATGAAATGCCAAAAATATCTTATTTAAAAGACAATAATCTCATCTAGAAAATAGGCTAGTCTTTCTAAAGAAACACAAATAATTGTGACAGTGTGAAACATCATCAGTGAATATTCCCTAAAATAAGCGAATGTAGAGTTTTAAGGGAAGAAATTGTAAAATCTGATTCACCATTGTTCCAATGCCTGTACATCTACATTTACTTTGGTAAAATAAAGTTGGTATAAGTCTTCAAATGAACCTGTGTGCTCACAGATGCATGAAAGACTTAAAGAGCTCAATCTATTTAGATTATTAAAGGAAATGTTAGTAAGCCATTTAATTGCAAGATTTTTAGTATCTTCAAGGGCAAATGATTTTTGATAATAAAAGCCTTCTTAATTTAACAGACGGAAGGGTAACTAAATCCAGTTGCTTGAAGTGGTTAGAAACAAAATCAAACTAAAACTTGGGTACATGTTTTTAAACATCTTGGATTACTAGCTGGTATAGCAATTCAATGAAAAAGTGGAGAGTTATCATTAAACCCAGATCAGAAATCCTTACCAGAGCTACATCCTCGATCAATCAAGGCTTTCAAAGACTGATGAAAGAATCAGAATAACTGATATTAGATCACCTGGGAACAGAAGTTACAACCAGATGGGACAAATAACAGTGTAGTCTCTACCTCTTCTTCAGACTGAGGTGTAGTACACATGCAGTTATGTGTTGGTTAGATTGTTACAAATGGTTTCAAAAGTATTTGACCTTCAGTTTCTGAGAACAGGTAATGCTTTGTGCAGAAAATTTGGTCAAACCATTATATGTATCATTTGCATCTTAGCAATTCCTAGGCACCAACTCAGTTCTCCCTTTTTTGTAATCTGAAATAAAATTCTTACTGCTTTATCAGACTGATACCAGTGGAATTGTTTCAAAAGCCATAGCTATTTCAGAGTCTGTTTTGCCTTTTAGAAAAATGGTCCAAGTATATCAAGATACTATGTCCATCACTGCTAACATGTATATAACACTATCGTGTTTGAAAAAATATTATAGATCAAATAAGTCTATCTGCCAGCATGCATCCACTCCTGTCACAATCATCTTGGATTTTTAAGTGCATTTTTGTAGCCTTCTGTAAACTGTAAGGATCCTTATTTGGAAACCAGATTGCACTTGGATTCTGTTCATATTGGCAATTCACCTTACAGCAGCTTCAGAAAGGGGATTTATACCCAAACATTCCCATCTCCCTAGGTGCATAATGAACTTCTTCTAAAAAAAAGTAATGTAAACATGTCTGCCAACATGCTGCTACTACACACATGTACAAAATGAAACACCAGTAAATGAGTTTAACTGTAATACAGTGACACTTTTGCACAGGGTATGTGGGGAATTGTCTACCAGTCAGTCATCTCCAGGCTTCTTCCTTTTCTCCCTTGAACACTGCTGTCATTTCTATGCCCATTTTCCATTCTTCAGCTACTGCAGGAACCAATGCAAAAAAGTGATAGCACATTTCTGTCCCTCCCCAGTAAGTCAGCCAGAGCTTGTTGAAAAGTTGTGTAAGGTCATTGATCTAAGGATAGCACATACAACCATAGAGCACCTGACTGCAGCCCTAATTGTCTTACAGGTAGTGGTAACACACCCAAAATCAAGGACAAAGAGAGATCTCACATACCACCCACCCTCTCTCTGTGACACATCAAAGTCCAGTTTCTAGTTCATGAGTTCATTGACATTTTCTCCAGGTTCACACGGTGGTTTTAAGTTCTAGGGGTCTTTTCCTTGTTGACTGCATGCACGTGTTCTTCTGACATAGAAATTTCATACTGGTTTGTGATTTTTGCAGGCAGTGTTCCCTGTGCCTTGCAGCATCATGCAAAGCCCAAAGTCTGCCCCAGTAATACTGCACGACAATCCTGTAGGGCTGCACCCAGACACTGGGGGCCTATCACTCCACCTCACAGGATCTGTCTGTCCTTAACATGTAACAGTGATTGTGTCAGGTGCCCCTTCTGGGGCTTCCTGGAGGGTGTCAAAGGAATTAGACAGCCAGTCAGAGGACAGTCTAAAAAGACATGGTATGACAGTGTCAAACATGGCCATCAGCCAGTCACAAAGCAGAATGAAACACGAGGCATGGTACTCTCAGAAGTGCCAGCCTCCCTGTATGTAGTGAGAGGACACTGCCTCTTCTGTTATGCTTTTGGGTAGAGATGGATCAGCAATAACTGAGGACTATGAAAACACATAGAACTTGACATTGTCAAAAAAGGAATGCCCCACCATAAAATGGTGTCTGAAACAACATGGTAGACCCTGAACATTTAGTAGTAGGGGGTTTCCAGCTCTGCTGTCTTTTGGCTATCCTTCCTCAATGTTTAGCTGAATCAAAATGGCAGTCCCCTGCATCCGTAGGGGAAGGGACTTCTTGGTCTGATATACATCTGGGTAAACAGAGTGGTTGCCCTGCCAGTCATAACACACCATATGACCAGAAAAGGGTCATGACTTCCAAGGAGAATAGTACATACAGTTGTATATAGAAGTGAGAAGAACTTCTGCTGGAACTGGGGTATGGGTTACTTCTTATCTTGAATAAAAGTCATCCCTATTGTATTATCAAGGATAAACTCAAGGAGCTATGTACACTTGTAGTGGTTTGACCCTGGCTACATGCCAAAGACTCACACACACAGCCACACTTACCACTCCCCACCCTGCAAATGGACAGAGGAGAGAAAAAAACTAAAATGTTTCACAAGCTTTGTGATAAGGACCNCACAGCCTCCTTCCAGCATCCATCTGCTCCAGTGTGGGGTCCTTCAGTCCTCCACAGACTGCAGATGAATCTCTGCTCCCTATGGTTCCCCATGGGCTGCAGGGGAGACAACCTGCTTCACCGTGGCTTCACCACAGGCTGCAGGGGCCCCATTCCAGTGCTTAAGGCATCTCCTCCCTCTCCTCTTCCACTGCCCTTGGTGTTAATCACAACTTCTCACTCTGCTCTTCTCTTCGTCTGCCTCTACCATTTTTTTTCTCCTTCTTAAATATGTTATCACAGAGGCGTTACTGTAACTCCTCATTGGCCTGGCCTTGGCCAGCGACGGGGCCAGCCTGGAGCTGACTGACATTGGCTCTGCTGGAAATGGAGAAACTTCCAGCAGCTTCTCAAAGAAGCCTCCCCCATAGGCCCCCCTGCTAACAAAAAAACCCTCGCCACTAAAAAACTACCACAACACTCAAGTACTCAAGGACCTACTACATAGTTTGCTATTTCTTGTCATGATGAGAAAGTTCTCATTCCCATTTGTGTATGGTTCCTTAAGTACTGTACAATCAGTGTTACAGACTTGCCTAAAACTGGAGAGGATCAGCATGACCTACAGCATATAATAGCAGACCGTGTTTATGGAGATACCTATCTAATAACCCTCTATTTGGTAAGGGACACATGAAACAGAAGAACTCTGAATATTAAAGAACAATTTTCTATACTGACAGCTGCGGTATCTACTACTCCATTGCCAACTAATTCAGGGTAATTTACTGAGGTTATATGTATGTTCTGGGAAGCCCTGCAACTGGAGTACTTGAAGATACATAGAAAGACATGAAAAATCATAGTGAACTTATTCTACAGGTCTCAGGGAAAATATGTTCTTTCCCTGACCTTCTCTTCTGAAACGGGTTTAGTTGCTACTTTTTTATTTCTGGGTTGTTCTTTTTTTAACAGTATTTCAGCAATACAAAGAGTATTTTTATGGTGAGTTAAAGACTGTTATAAATAATCTACTGTCCTTATGACCGTCACAACCAGGGAACTGGCAAGATGCTTGTATTTTCTACAAGTCTTGACTGCAATCAGGGCAGTACACTACTGGCACTACATCCCCTGAGTGAGTCAGTGAGTTGTCTAGTGTGTCATTCCCCTGAGTCACTGACAATCCTGGTTACTCTCAGGGCCTCTTTGGTTGGTACCTATGCAGCTAGGAGTGGATGAGGAGGATGTATGTGCCTACTCAAGACTAAGAATAAAGGCTTACTCTTCCAAGACAGATTTACTAGATTCTCTTGTGAGGATCATGTTTGCCTTCAGGATTATGCATAGAGCCTGTGAGAGCAGACAGGAAGAGAAAGCAGAAGACTGAGAGTGGGAAGCTCCTTCAGAACCATTAGTGACCACTTCCCACAGTAGCTCATTCACTTGGTCAGTACCCAGTGAGTAAGATTTCTGCTCTTTCTAGTTCAAAAAATTGTAAAGTGGGGCAGGGCAGGTCTGTCACAGAGAAAGATATTCACCTTTGTTCGGTGGATATTGCCTGTTTGGAGCCAACTGGAGCTCTTTGGAGCTGATTCCTCCAACCTGTTGATCATGGGGAGCTGCCAATGGCTGTCAACCAGCTGGGAATGAGGATCTGCAAACCTAGAGTAGGGGAAACAGCCCTTTGTGTCTTGGGGTGAGGGGGAACCTTTCGACTCTCCGTGGGGTCCCCAGAAGGAATATCTAGGGCAAGAGATAAATATATGCACAGAGTCCCAAGATGGGTCCTGGGTACAAGGGGGCTGCACCCACTGTAAGCACCCCACTGGCAGGGTCTGCAGAGTATTGGCCCTCACTATGGCAGCCACTCCCCTGTCCTGAGGTGGTAGAACCCAGGAAGACAGGCAGAGAGGCGTAACACCAGGGAAGAGGTGTTGGTGTTAGCCACTTTTCTTTCGTAACTCTTTCAAGGGTATTATCAATGAGAATTTTCTGTACTAATTTAAAATTTAATTAGGCAAAAGTAAATTTCTGGATCCATAACTTTGATTTGTTCCCTTTGCCAATAATAAGATTTTGACTGTAAGAGCCCCTGAACTGGGAGAGATCCAAAGTATGAAAAATTCAATGGTAAGTTAATTATACAAAATTCCTGATCGTCTCAGGCTGTTCAAATAGAAAAGTATCTATTTGCTACTTTTGAAATATTAGCTTATAAATATATGCCTCTTGATACTTCACTCTGCTTTCTGCTCCAGCTCACTGCATAAGTTTTCAACACAAGCTATAATCTGTGAGATAAATATTCTTGAACTCTTAACCAAAGTAGCTGTAATTTGGTTCAGGCTTCAAAGGACGTAAAGGCCTGAGCCATAGCCAGGCCAAGAACTCCTCTAGTTCCAATGTGTTCTCTGAAAACCCATAAAGGAGGAGAGTGACACAGCATTGATGCCCATGAACTTAGAACACTGATCATGAAATTAACTCATGAGTAGTGAGTGGATTTTCTAAGACTCGTTTTTCAAGGCATAAAGAAAGTTGTGGATACAAGAAGTCTCATGCATACTTTTCCCATTTGACTATAAGCCAGACACCTTATTCTATAAATATCACTTCAGTGATGCTTCTTTGAGGTCTTTTACAGATTGCATTCATGACAGTGACCTCCCCTTGAGGTGGGATGCCTCTCAAGGTCAATCCTTAAGGTGGAGAGACTTTTCACTGACAGCAGATCTTTGTTAAGTAACCAATATCTTGCATAACCTTTTAGTGAGGTAATTAATTTGTGTATTTGTAACTGATTTGTGTTGATAGTTTTGATACACTGCTCAAATGGTTGTGTGTACAATAACAGAGTGAACCTTGACATCAAACTTTGTTAAGCGCCATTTTAGATCATATTAAAACTACTTTTGCTAATATCTCTTTGAAAGTGGTCCTGTCAGTGAGGAAAATCACCCATTCGCAATAGCCTATTGATAGGACCAAAGTTCCACAATAGCTATGTGTAACTTCTCATGATCCTGGATGCCTTTTCTTGCCTTGCTCTATACATGATTATTTACACCTTGTTGAATTTTCCCTTCCGACACTATCACTTGCTATGATAAAGATTTAATTTTTTGGACATACACACAAAATTATTAGTGCCACATTCACTAGAAAGAAAATGTTTCCTTTTTAGCTGTTGTTCAAGGAATGAAATCCTTAGCTCCTTCTCGGATGAGATTACTTTTGCTGTTCTTTCTCATCAGCAATCACTGGCTGAAGGACTGAGAAAAAAGTCTTCCTGTTGGTAATGTGACTCATGCTTGTAAACTTTTTGGGATAGAGCAGGGCTCTTGATGGAGGAAAGAAGAAATAGCTTCAGAACAGCTTCTACAGACAGTCCTCAGTTGCATACTGAGTGTCTCAGTTTGAGACATTTTGAAGGGGCAGAGACCTTGGAGAGAAGTCTCCTTCCTTGGATTCAGTACCCCTGGTTTTCTCCAATACAGAGAGAGAAAGAGATTAAACATGCCCGGATGTAAGTGAAAAAATAACTCTTTACCAAGTAGAATGCCAATAACTATACTGATAAAACTGGGTTAAGCTAACCAGTGAGGAAAACTTCCCAAGCCCTTGACCATCAGACCAAAAAGAGATGGGCCTCTCCCCACCCAGAAACCTGTCAGGAGTGGCTGGAGAGTTAGCACTGAATTGAAGCTGTGGTGCTGGTACAGGCAGTAGGAGCAGGACTCCAGAGCCCCCAGCTGACTGAAAAGACCCACAAGACACCAGTTGGATCCAATAATGAGACTTGCTCTTTGCAATTTTGATGTTTATTGGTCAAAACAGTGGTTCTAGTGCTTTCGAAGTAGTAGTAGAAGTCCTGGGTGGTAGAAATTCCATGTAGTGAGGGAAGAAGACTCCTGTTTGGAGTGAAGTCCGAATGTGGTCTTGTATTGGGCTCAGACTAGGTGGGAACACCTCCAGTACTTCCCCTGGGGCAGGGAGTTCTTCTATGGATGATGTAATACTGGATCATTGGATATTTTGAGAGTCTTTAACACCTTCTAAGATGTTACAGCTGCCTGTTACATCAGCACAGATGGATCCATTATGACCCTCAGCAGAGATGGGTATCTTCAGGCTGTGTTGAACTGTCCTGGTGCTTTTCCAAGGTGTGTTATCACAAATGAGTCATTTGTGTAAGGACAAAGAAACAACACCTAGCTCACAACCTGAGGTGGCAGGTGAGCACGCCCTTAACACCCTGGATTATCTAAACCACCAGCACTCCAGTCTTTCACACTTGTGATACATTGTGGATACATTCTTCTTCTAGATAATAGTTCCACCCTTAACTTCAGTTCCCACCACAGTCTAAAATTAGTAGGCATACTTGGGGAAAAGAGAAAAGAAAAAGTGAATACCAGAATCTTTGTGTAACCCAGGACACTGAGTTACTGATCCTTACCATTACAGGTCATTGAAAACACCTTTTCCTCTGATCTCGCATCTCTTGACCAATGTGTCCCAAAGCCATCATTGTACCTTGTGCAATGAAAAGAACTAGTTGCAGGATTGTAACTTGTAAAGGGCCAGAGAAAAACAGAGAAGTATCTGGAGACAACTGTTTCAATGCACTGAGAAGAAGCTCAATTTTATGTACTCTTAAGTGAGGAGGCACGACTCTTTGACATGTGGTAAGTTGTCTGGTTGAGAAAACGTAAAGATGTAATTTAGAGAGAAAGAAGATAATAGAAACCAAGATTTGTTGAGACAGGTCATAGAGATCAAGCTTTATTTTTGGAGCTGAAATTGAAAAAAATATCTTTGAGTCAAATTCAATCTGCTTTAAGTCAGATTTTGCCTTGTCAACATCATTGCCATTTGGATTGAGTCTAATAAGTCTGGGAGAACTGGATGGGAAAAGCAGAGATTTAAGGAGGCAGAAAAAAGAAAAAATGTCAGAATCAGCTGCAGCAAGAGGAGAAATTCATATAGCCAAGAAGCAATATACAAAAAAGACCATGACTATAGTTTTTTAATATTTGATTATTTTCTCTCATAATGATCTGGGTTCTACGTTCTGTTTGAGACCAGATGATGTGCTCTCAACACACACAGGAACAATGCACAGAGAGGAGTATTCTGTTCCTGAACAGAATTCCTGTTGTATTTGAAGGATTACATCTGCACTCCATTTTAGGATGTAATTCAATATCTCATAGTTTGAATAAGATACCTAAGCTGCCCAAGAGAGTCCACTCATTTGAATTGCATTTCTGTATGTTTGCCAAAGATCAATAGTGCAGGCTTTGAACATTTTTCCGGTCTATACAAAGTATCAGATGACATCATTGCTCTCTATTTTAGAACATGGTTCCCTGCACAGAGGGTCCTCCTCCTCTCTTAATCCCTACATCTCTTCTAGGAACCATTTGAGATCAAAGTACTTATTGATGGGAAACAGGGTATGTTGTTCATGCTGACTGCACTTATGCTGTTAAATAACAGAGCAATGGATCAGTTTTAGGGTTGAGTCCAGGTCAAATGGTACAAATGGGATTTCACTCACATATGTTAATGTTAGCTTTTCTACCAAAAAATTTGCTTGGAATGGTCAGAGCAAGTGAATGAATGAACAGTTAAGCATCTCAAATGACCTAGAGATTATCACAACCTTGCCTCATATATCAATAGTTTCAAGGCCTCAGCCTCACAACATGCTTCCTGTACGAACTAAGCAACCACTCACAGTGTTACATTTATGACAACGCTGGAGTAATGATACAGACAATGCTGGAGTCCTAGCACAGAAAGATCTGAGTCTATCAAGTGTCCAGCCATGAAAACACATCCTCTAAATGGAAATGGGTTTGTTGATGGGGAAAGTGTATGTATGTTCACAAAGGGGAGAAGCAGCAGCAAGAACTGAAAACTGGGCCAGCAAGACTCAGGTTTACCAAGAGAAGCCCAAGAGCATCAACTGAATGCAAGATAATGTGAATGAATGGTTCCCTGAGGTCTTACTCTGTGGAATAATTTTGCATAGTAGCAGAGTAGCTTTATACCTGTTCAGCACTTCATAACTGGCAAGATAATTTTGTAATCTGGTAATTAACCCTCTGCTGTGAAACCATGGCATTGTTGCACAAAATTCTGCACTCGGTGTTTTTGGAGGAGGCAGGACCACAGTGAATTAACACAGCAAAATTATAAATATCTGCAGTGCTGAGTATCCACCTAATTCAGACTCTCTGTGCTTTGATGTGAAATCACAGTGAAATCACAGTGAAAGCACCAAGCCTATGGTTGGCAACTTTTCAACAATCTTTCTACTGTGCAGTGGTACCTGGTTAAGAATCTATCAACTAATCGGAAATCATGAATCTTCAAGTTTACTTGACTAAGAAGACATGATTCATCATGTCTTTATGTACCATGGCACAAGAGAATTGTGAATTGCCTGTAAAATGAATACATCTTCCTCTATCATATTTGTACTAAGAGATTGTGTCAAATGTGTCCTTGATATATGCAGCATTAGTTATATTTGCATTGGCAACTGCTCTTCCCAGGGCTAGTGTCCAGTCTGTACAATAACATAATGCTCCTGTACTATAATGCTGCACTATAATGATGTAAGAAAAAAACCATCATAGACTGCTGTGCTTCTGTTCTCCTCTGACCCTGTAAAATTAAAGCTTTGGAATCATTTGCTAAGATTTACAAACATCCTAAGGTAGGGCATTTAGATACGAGTTATTAATTACCAATATATGTTTGGATTGTAACTCCGATGTTAAATGCATCAGTTTTAAGAAGTAAGCAGTTTTCAGGTCAAGTGTTGAGTAAGAGTTTATGACTAGGTATAGGACCAGACCTCCTTTAAACATTGTTTCCACCTCAATAGTGGTAATGGTGCATTTAACACTTGATTTCTTATTTCTCTTCCCCATCATTCATGCCTTGCATCATCAAAATGTTACTATTTTGGGTCTATCAAACACATTTTTCCCTCATTTATAATTTTTAAATAATATGTGGAAAGTGTTACAACCCACAAAAGTGATGATTTTGTAAAATGATGTTGAGTTAATGCATTGCATACCCTTGCATTTGACATGAGGTAGTAGTGGGATATTTGACCTTGCAAAGCCCACAAAATTTTTGAAGATATTATGAGAAAGAAGAATGCCAAAGGCTTTTCGGGAGATTGGTTTGAACTATGGTACAAGCATGTTTGGTTTTTTCTTTCGTGTGTTTTTCAGAAGAAACTAGCTAATTTATTCTGATTGTCTTCTTTGGAATGAATGAAAATTTATGGGACTTGTATAATTAAGGGACCAGAACCCATGAGTGAACAGGGAAGCTGAATTATCTGAACCTGTATTTATAGATAATCAATGTACTGCTATTCTATAGGTTTCGCTGACATTGTGTCCGGCTCAGGAGGCATAATGATGAGAAGGCTGACTCCATTAAGTGTTCAGAGGCTTTATTTATCTATTAGAGTGCTAATTTCTATGCAGAAAAAGCTTAAGCATCTAAGCATTGGAAAGGGCTATAATACCTACCAAACAGACTCTGCATCCATGGTTCCCCATGTCTGCCTGGAGAACCCTGGACAAATGTCTCTGCCTAATCAGAAGATGACCCGGCAGAAGGTGTGCTTTTTAAGAAGTCAGAAAATGTCTGCTGCTTCTTCTTGCACAGTTTCAGAATATATATCAGACTATATTGTTTACATTAGCTGTCCAATGACCTGGGGATCAAGTTCTCCTTGTCCAACCAAGGGGGACAAGGTCATATCCAGTCAGAACATGACTTTTGCTCATGCTCAGGAGAAATGTGGCCTTCAGCACAGGGCTACACTATTCTACAAATATCAAATTGCTGCTACCTTACATCTCAAGAGAGTTTGCCCACAAAGGAATGTGATTTTCTCATATGATACTGAAAAGTCTCATAATACATTTATATTGAGAAAAAAAATTGAATCAAACTATGTAGCGAGGAACAGTGATTTTTCTTTTAGTGCAGACATCTATTGGAAAGATTTTTATGTGATCTTCCTCCAACACAAGCAAAATTCTTTAAGAATTTTAATACATACAAAATATATTAGTGGAATTTCACTCCACGGAATGTTTATCATGGAAAAACAGGAATTAAATTTATCCAGTAATTACCAAATACTGCCTGTAGAAAACAACCTGTTTATTTCTATTGTTCTGTTACTTATTTTAACTCTATATAAATTTAAGGACAATTCTATATTTTAAAATATATATTGATTTGTTCCACTCAGGAAACCTTTTTTCCCTTTTTTTTGTGCTTGTCACTCCTTTTTACATCAAAGCTAGTTTTATTATCTACATGCTTCGGAGAGACAAAACTTCCTGCCGTTCTCATGTGATGTCATAGATTTCAAGGATATTTAATGTCTTGCTTAAGACTGAAAAAGGTCTAGCTCTGGAAGATGAAAGATCCTCTATGTTCAGGCAAGAAGAAGCAGAAAAAGAATATTCATATTTCTCAGCTTTTGGATTGTAAGATAGACAAAAAGAATTAGTTCAAAGACATAGAACAAGGGTTTCTGAAGAAAGGCATAGAAGCATCTTTTGTTTTCTGCTGGATTTCTATACTGCTTAAAAGACTTTTTCAGTTTTTCAACTTACAACCTGGCCTTCAAGTGCTGCTTGAATCACTAATAAAAGTAAAGGTTTGGAATCCACTTTGTCAGGCAGTAAATAGTGACAGCTCCATATGATATCTATTTTCTATTTGAAAATAGAATTCTGATGTTTTTATAAACACTGGTTACATTTTTTACTGCTGAGTTTGTTGGTTTTTTTTACTTATTAAAATATCCTATGTCTTAATCATGCCTTAGATATTGTTAGAAGAGAGATACTCATATATAAATAATATAAGCTTGCCAGCTTAGAATAGCACCCACAAATATCTCAGCTTTTGACTGCAGCACATTCTGAATATACAATTTGGTTTAAGTGTGATTAGGAAGGAGAAAGGGAAGAATAAAACCAGTTGCATTATCTACCATTTTGTTCTATATGTTGCATTTTTTCTATTAAAAGCTTCTGTTATTAATGTGGAAAAAAAAGGAACCTTTTCCTTTTCTCAGTTTGAGAAGTATCTACGGTCTCATTTAGGCATTTCAGTCAGTTTCATAATGATAGTTGAAATTAATTCAATTCTAGCACCAGTTATGTACAATTTGTGAAATAAAAATGTAAGAAATACAACATTAAAAAGAATGTTAATTGCAAAGACTAGAAATAGAGATTACTGAGTTCTTACAAGATGTGTTTTTGAATGCTGTGCCCAAAAGCCTGTATGTAAATCTACATTCCAGTAACTAAATATGGTTTGGCTTTCAGAATGCTGAATCACTCAAGAAAGCTGTTGACATAATTGAAAGCCAGGGAAACTTGCGCTCTCTGAAAATAAGACACATTTTCTTATATGCATAATTTTACCATATTTATTGAACTATTTCAATCTGAAATTATTTAACTCTTTTTCATAAATCGGCCTGCCTAAATTTTCTGTTTTGTAATTCATTCTTTCCATCATCATTTTGCCTCTTCTATACTGGACAACTGGTATCTGAACAGCAAACTTAAGATGAAAGGGAATCAAAACAAAAATCCAAATGTAGCAATTATTTCCTGAGTGCATAAAGAAAACTAGAGCAGTTGTTCCTGAAATCTTAAAACTCTAGGGAATTTGGTCTACAATTCTACATAGCTGGCTGAGATCCAGACTCATTCATATTTTACAGAAATTTGAGCAGGAATATTTTTATAAATGTTTACTGCATTACCTCTCAGCTGCGCAATCTCCATGTTAAATTAAAGGATTATACTATATTTTAGCTGAACCCTGAGGCTTCTAGAACTCTGTTTAGCAAATTATGACTAAGAAAATATTAACCACATTAGCATGAAGAAAATAGCAACAGTAATGGCTTAATGGTCAAAACAGCTGTTTTGCTGTTGCTGATACCCCATTTACTATTGAGAGCTCACCAAGTCTAAAAAATACACTTTTTAACTACTAAAAGTTCAGCGTTATAACAAATAATGTTGAAAAATAAAGGAATAATTTTTTAAATTGTATTTTTTAACTAGTTGTACATTCAAGCTCACTTTAATTATTTACATGAATCCAATGTTGTCTCCTATTCAAAATTTTCTCATCCTAGGTTTTTGAACAATCCTTGTTTTCAATTCCAGTTATATGCATTCTTATTCATATAGAGTTTAGATTTGCAGAGATGATAGCAATCTAGTTTCTTCTCTGAGAAGTCTCTTTCATACAGTAGACCACCATATTGGGTTTACATGGCTAGGTTTAAGTAACAGCAGAGACTCCAGGAGTGGCTTCTATGAGAAGATGCCAGAATCTTCCCCTATGTCCAATAGAGCCAATGCTAGCTGGGTTCAAGATAGACTTGCCACTGCTCAAAATCGAGCCCATTAGTGATGCTGGTAGCACCTCTGTGATAACCAGTTTAGGAATGGGGGAAAATCTGCTGTTTAACCACAGCTGGAGAGAGAAGTAACTATGCAGTGAATACAGAGAAGGGGGAGGCTATGCTCCAAGTGCCACAGCAGAGATTCCCCTGCAGCCTGTGGTGCAGACCATGTTGAGTTAGACTGTCCCACTGCAGCCCACAGAGGTCCACACTGGACCAGATATCCATCTGCAGTCCATGGAGGACCCCAACATGAGCAGATGGATGTGTCCGGAACGAGACTGTGACTCTGTGGAAAGCCATGCTGGACCTGTGGATCTGTGGAAAGAGGAGTCCCTGATGAAGCAGTTTGCTGGCAGGATTTATGACCCCATGGAAAGGATGCGTATTGGAGCAACCTGTTTAGACTGTTTCTGAAGAACTGCACCCCGTGGAAGGGACCCATGCTGAAGCTGCTCATGAAGGACTGCAGCCTGTGGGAAGGATTCATGTTGAAGAAGTTCATGGAGGACTGTCTCCCATGGGAGTGACATGCTAGAATGGAAGAATGAGAGGAGGAAGGAGCAGTAGAAGTAACCTGTGTGCCGGTTTAAAAGTGACTGGTATTAAATCTCACTGGTATTGTGAGATTTATTACTTTCAAGAAAATCAGAAGAAAGTAAAGAGAAGACTATAACCAGAAGAAGGAAAGGAAATGCTAAAGTCAAAAGAGGTACTACCAGCTTCAGGGATCAGAACAAAAACTTTGTGAACACTTGAAAAAGCTGAATTTCTGTATGCAGTTGACTGTGTCCTATTTCCCTAGATCTTGATAAACAGCTTGGTGATTTCTTTTTTTAAGACAGTCTACATATTCTGCTTAATTTTGCATAGCAGTACATCTATCCAAACAAGTGTGTTCATTGGAAGATGCAAATATCCACTGCATTTATTGGCAAGCAGAGTAACAATACTGAATATTTTAGTCTTTCCCACAATATAACATCATCAAGTATTCACCTCTTGTTCTTTTTCCTTCTCCTGTTACCTTTTTTCTATGTCATAAACACAAATCACCACCTGAACCCCTTCGTTTATGGACAAGATATAGCTATCATTGTTTGGTTTTAATAGCAATTTGTATATTCTTTTTCAATATTTATTTTTCACCCAATATCACAGAACAGTCTGTAACTTGCTGCGGATTTTTTAAAGGAGAAAAAGTACTTTTAATGGTGGTAGGCTTTTTTTTTCTTTATATGAAATTTTTCAATGGAAAAATTGAGTTAAAATTCAGTTAAGTTAAATTTAGTTAAGTTGAGTCATTTCTATTTCCCTTTTGCACAATGTTATAATCATTCTTTGTGCAATTATCCAATGGGATCCAATTTAATGCTAATTTTACATCAAATTAATGCCAATTGTTAAAACTACTGAACTATTTCAGTAATTTTAACAATGAGAAGCATTTTTGTTTGTTTTGGATTTGTCCCCTTGTGGAGGAGATCTTATCCTAAGAGAATGTGTGGGAACTAAAAATCCCATGAGGCAATGTAACAACTTAACCAGATACAACATGATACCAGTCAAAGTGATTCATTAGGAAAATAATTTGAGATGGTTTCACAAGAGAAATGGAAAACAAAATCTACTTAGATAATCCAGCAGGCATACATAAAAGAAGTCTCATGTTATACACAAATTTAAAGCACTGAGATGATTGATTTATGGTCATAAAACTATATAGTGGAAAGAAAATGGTTATTTTTTATTCACATACCAGAGCAAGTTATTTTGAAAATTTATGATAACATATTCTGTTTTCATTTAATTACTCACTGATATATTTTTATATATTTTTTCCAATCAGGAATGTGATCATCTGTATGCGAAGCTACTGTATTCAAAGCATAAGGCCTTTACACATCTAATCATTGAAAAGGATTTTGGATGTTGGTTCTTGCCCTACCACAGTTACAATTAGTCCTTCTGAAATATTTCTTTAGATAACTAAATTATAATCTTCTCTTAACCAAACAAGAAAGACCATTTTAATCTCATTTTCTTATTTCCAAGAGAGAAAAAAAATTACCTATTTTATCCGTTCTATTACATTTTTGAGGGTCAAGACAGAAAGTTAATAACTTTCTCTTGCCCATTTGCTCTGACAGCTGGCGGTCAATTAGTGTTCCCTCATCCCATAATTGGAATCGCTGATTACAAACCACTGTTGCTAAGACTCAAATATTGTGGCTCATTTGCAACTTCACTGCCAGGTGAGATTAAGGGAAATGTCCCCCTGGTTAAGCCACCAGGAGCTGTGCCAAACTATAATCAGTCTTTTGCATACATCAGAGACCTACAAACACAGCGGACTGATTGTATAAGCAGCAGCTGCAAGTTAAAGCTGCATCAAATTCTTCAAACATATGCACTTTGCCAGATATCCAACCACTCCTGCAAATGCCAGTACTTCATTACTTGGAAAGTTTTCTAAGACATAGAGCTAACACGAAGTAGAGGAATACTAAATTGTCCCCACAATATATAAAAGGGTTTTTTTTAATCACATACAGATAATAATTCTGATTCTGCTATTTATGAAATTATAATTGTTGTTCCCTCTGCATTCAGTCTTCAAATACCTAATGCTGAATCCTGGTAAACACTGAATTTGTATACAATTCAATTTCTGAAGTAGCTTTTACGTGAAGAAGTATTTAGCCTAATGTTATCATGTTATCTTTTTACCAAAAGATGTTTAGCTCATACTGAACATTAACTGCAAAGTAAAATCCTTTGGAGGTAAGGGAAAGGGAAAAATCTGGGATACGCAGCTTATTCTGATAAAACTCATAAATAGTGAGGTCTAAGATGAGGAATATGGCTTCTTAGTAGACAAATAATGTTTTTACACATCCATCACTTTTTTATTTCCTCTCAATAAGTCTTATTTTTAATATCTCGCTCCTGTCCAAGGAGCCCTGTTTGACAATCAGTCTTTCCAGATATTGCCCTTTCTACTTCTCTGTGTGTGTGTGTGTGTGTGTGGCGTGTGTGTGATTATTCAGCTAGAAACATTACTGTGTTCTAGGAAATAACCAGGGAATCAGAAGGCTGTGGTTCTGTCATTCACAAATATAATCTCCTGATCCAATGAGGATTCCTTCTCTCTAACATTTTTTCCCTTTGTCTAAATTAGTTTACATTAGAACCTCTTTAGGACTAGGATTCTCCCATATTTGTGCTACCATGTCGCAGCACACTGAAGGCCAGCCAATGGGAGCTACCATCTACCAACACAGCTCAGACAATAATTGGAAGTAGTTTCAGCTTTCAGCTTGTTCTTTCAGAGGACAGTACCTAAATGTTGCAAAACAGTGAAGTGAGGACAGCTGATGCTTGCCAAATACTCTTTATTCCCATTATTAATATTATTAATAAGGCATTTAATATTACACACACTCTGCACCTTCATTACAGCTACAGCTAAATCCTATATCTATTGCTAACTACTAACATGTCTACTCTACCCTACATCTACCATGTCTACCTCTATACCTACCTAATAACAATAATGTAATAATGTCTGCCAGCTACAGCAGTAGCTATATTAAGCAATAAGAATGTTTACAATATTAATCCAATCATCTGAGTTGTCCACGTGTCCTCTGATCCAATCAATGCTCTGGTCAGTCTGTGTCCATGCAGGTCTTCATCAGCTGCAGACCATCAACAGTTAAACATGTCCTTGGTTAAGCCTCCTTATCACAAACTGCCACATTCCTGCCACAGGCTGCTTTGCTTCATGCATGTGCTCAGTTCAACTCACTATGCATTCCTACACCTAAAATGTGTTTAAATGTTTTTAGGCTTTCAGGTTTTCTTTAAATTCCAGAATAGTCAGTTGAAATCCTCATCTTTATTAGCTGTTAGTTTGAAGTGAGCTTACTCATTGAAAGTAATCAATGTGTTTAGTGTTCTGTTGTGTGTAATAGGAGTAAGATTACTGTTCACTTCAGAGCAGTCCTTGCTTCATTCAGAAATGCGCCAACAAGAGCCCAAAAATCTTAACAGACTGTGTTGCAATACATACTTCTGTCCTCATGCCTGAAATCCTTGCCAATCTTTTATCCACTTACATTCACATGTGGGGCTCATATGCTGAAATGTGCATTTCTTAAGGTCCACTGTGTGATTTCAAGTGACACAAATTGGCTTTAACTGAATTATGTTTTCCAGTGATCTCTCCTGAGCTCTAGCTGCTTCTACATCAAATGCTGCAGCTTCCCTGATCAAACTATAAGGGCATCAGTAGAGGAAGTGCTGTCAGAGTTGCTTACTTTTCTTCCTTCCCCTGCTTTCTTCTGAATTTTAAATTGAGAGTAACATTGCACTTACTGAAGAGATTAACTTGCTTCATTAGCAAGAAGGATGTGAATAGTCATAGACTGGGCTGTGATGAGAAGATTAAACTCCCAAATATCCCAGAGCATATATAAAGAGGTGCTTGGAAGTCAGCATCTGGAACAATGAGTGGAGAAGTAAGATGCAATGTGTGTAAAGTTTTGAGTGCTGGCAACACTGATGGGAGGAATAGACCCATTAGAAAGAGAATTCCTGAGATAGATAGAAAATTATAGGTGAGATGACTCCATTGCCTACTTACAAAAATGTTTGGTAAAATGACTGAACAGCCCTATTTTCTCAGCAATAAAGGTGAGTCTTGCCTGTACTGAAGAGATCTACTGGATATGAAAATTAGAAAAAATTCCTATCTATACTTTAAAATTATTACAGTTGCCAGTTGTGGGTCAAAACTGAGGGATGCATAATAATCATATCTTCAATTTAAAAAAACTTATACTATTCTTATAATTATATTTTCACTGTGATTGCATTCAATTTATTATTTTCCCAGAGAATCATAGAATAATTAAAAAAAATGTATTTTTTTCCTAGAAAGTATGTAATTGAATAATTTGCCTTTTGGGTAGATTTAGAGACCACATTTTTAAATAGGATTAAGTAATCAAGTATTGGATGTCAAAATCTTTTCTGTGAGTTTTGAAAATTTAAGTCCAGGTACTTTTACTACTTTTAATATGTTATTTGTATTTATATATTTATTGCAATATTTACTTTAGAATCAACAGTAAAAGGACAAAAAGAGGTTACTACACCTTATGCAGTCCCTGAAATATATCCGTGTAGACAGAAGGATGGCTTCTCTGCAGAAAACACAGTTCATAATACAGAAATCTAAAATGGCGACAACAAATCACATCCCAAGAATTATTCATACGCACTGGCTATCAAAAGAATCTTGTGAAGTAATATAAACATAGATATGGACACTGTATGTGTCTGGCATTAGTTTAAATGAATCATTTCAGACTGCTTTAGCTTTTGCATATTCTTTGACACCACCACTATCAGTAGACTATCACTGACTAGAAACCTGTTACAGTTCTATTTTTTTCTCATTGGCTACCAATTTTTTTACTGACTGTGTTACAGACCTGAGAGGATTTGCATTTTTTTCCATTGGTGGAAATGCATGATAAGTTGCTTTTTTGTAGTGTTTTGTTTTAATAATTGTGTTTCAATTGTATCATATTCCTATTGAAATTTAAAAGGATTCAAAATAGTTGCAAGTTCTGTTACATTTAGAATTTGCAATTCTGAGATAAAAATGCAACAACAGTTTAAGATACTAATGCCTGTTTAACCACTTGGAACTTAAACCAAACTGCTGGTAATTCATTCAGATTTCTTGCTTATTATGCCAATGGTTTTATCCTTCACCTGGAAGGATATTCCAGGGGTTAGTGGTAATTTCATTTCAGGCTAAGATCATCTCCATGGAGCAAAGACTGCCAATTGATTCATATTGTGCTGAACTGCATAAAAGTTATGCCAAATTATGTGCAGATACTTTAAAAGCAAGTTGTTCATAAAAAGGTGAGTGGCAGAGTGTATTGTACTGTAAAATAAAGATAGTGATAAGTGTTGCTTTCTCGGGTCATTTTTTTTGAGTTTACTACTCTTACTGAAGCTTACAGAAAAATTTACATCTTGGAGATAAATATTAACTATTTAAGAAAAAAATTTAGTTGATTTTTTCTTAATGAGAGCTTTGTAAGCTTGTTATCAAATATTAGCTTAAAATAATACTCAGCTAGTAGTTAAATATCCTGAACTCACTCTTAACTTTCTAGATATTGAGAAAAGTAAAGGACCCTTTTCTCATCTTGCCTTTGGTATGTACTCCTATTGTTGTATTCTTCTGTAAACACCTATACCACTTTACTTAAGCAATTCTCTTAAAATGACATATGTCCTGCTTTTGCAGTAGTCTTTAATTTATAATATATTTAAAACAAATTCAGTCAGACTACAGAATTCACTAAGTATTTCATTCCTATTTTCTTACTTATATAAAATTTTATTAGGTAACTGGACCCAAAAAGTATCTTGTGCTTTTATGTTTTAATGTTATTTATTGCTTTTGAATATGTATTATTTTATTAAAAAATTGTGATTTTGAACTACTATAGAGTCCTCAGCCAGAGAGAAAAATCCTTCAGAGACAGATTCATCACACCTACTTGCAATAAAATCATCTCTTATAAAGGTCTCTTAACCAAGTGGTGTCAGATCAACCACCTGGACTAAAACATTTACAGTATGTTTAGAATATATTATTTTTGGGGGAGTTTTTTCCCTTAGGAAATTTTAGTGCAAATACCTTCTTCTCTGACTGACTTCAAGCTCTAGATCTGGTACAACTCACCTAATGAGGTCATAAGGTTTCCTGCTGTTAGGTTTACTTTTACTTTAGTATATGGTGCCTAGTTAGGATAAACATTGGTGAAAACATTGTTGGCATTTAATGGGCCATAGTCTCCCGGGAAGCTGGTAATGCAAGGAGTACCACAGGACCTGTCTTGTTTGAGGTATTTTATTCATACCTGGAGGAGGTGATGAGAATGTGGCCTTATTGAGTTTGCAGATAATGTGTGTATTATTGCTGTTCAGCAGTATTCTAACCAGCAAATAATTCCACCTACAGGTAGAAAAGCCATAGTTTTTCACTTCTCAAGTATAAATGTTAAGTACTTTCATAAGTAATTGATGAATAATGTCTCTCTTAAGGTAGTGAATAAAACTGTTCATAAACTTAATGGTGTGTTTTCTAGCAATTTATACTCATTACTTTGTCTCTCATAACTTTTGGCTTTCAATAAACACAGGTTCAATAAACACATTTATTCTAACTTTTGCTGCTACTTCGACCTTTTAAGTTTCACAAACAAAATTAGAAAATCTTTTTTATGCTGCAGTCCTCTAAATTGCAATACATTTCAGATTTTGTGTTTTTAATTTCCAAAGTTTGCTAAAATGACTTATTATACCTTTTTGGTTTGGCTACTAAAGCTGGAGTTGCCTAGAGGTCTAGTCTGAACATCATGGCCATTGTTATTGAACCGTAACATTCTCTTAACTTTCTGAAAGAGACATATTCACAGCCACAGAAGACATTAGGTTTCATAAAACAAGTTACCTATCCTTTGAGCTTCAATCTCAGAAAAGGTATTAACTTTTGTACATTGGGTGCTACTAGCATGATCTTTCATTTAATTGACAAATCAGCAAATATAATTGATTCTTTGATGTGCAGGGCAGAATAGCAGAACTAAACGTTCTATCTCTTCCCTAAATCTGTAGTCATTAAAGCCCAATTAGCCTAGATACAAGTATCACAATTTATATAAACTAATATTGAATACAATCCATATGCAGTGCCTAGGAAAAAAATTAAAATTCAGGCTTCCCCATCTCTGAAGTGAATGCTCTGAATTCAAACATATTCCTTTTTTGAATGGTTACCCATCTACGTGTCTATGAAGCAAGGGCCTCTTTCTTAATGTTCTCTTGTCCTGAAGGTATGTTCCAGAGAAGTCAGCTTCCATGAAGCTGAAGATTATGTTGAACATGAAAGTTTTGATTAGTGTTTTAGCTTTTAAAAAAATCTATAGAACATTCAAGTATGGAGCAGAATGCACTTTTCTGACCACATGGTAATGAATGGGATTTACTGAATTTTCTGGGCTGTTTTTTGTTTTGGTTTGGTTTGTTGTTTGAGTTTTTTTCCTGGTAAACTTATTCTTTCTAAAGTGCACTAGATGTGTTTTGAGGAAAGCCTTTAATCACATCCTTCTTGAGTTGCAAGAAGATATAATTTAAGGATTAGAAGTCTACTTAACACTGAGGTAAGGGTTGAGCTTTTTGGTTCCCCCCAAAACATGGATTTAGGCAATGATCGCAAGATAATTTAGGCAAATATGGAATGCACTGGCAAATTATTAGGTATATGAGGAGCTGGTAGAGGATGTTTAGACTCACACTTTAGATTAACCTAAATTAATTACCAAAATTATCTTTATTCCTAATTGAGGAACTGAAGAATTAAACACACATCTCTCAACTCAAAGGTTTGAAAAGCATGATGAAGAATACAGGAAAAGACTCTTAATATGAGAAAAATATTAAGAGGTTCCTTTAGGACAAGTGTCTCTCTCACACAGAAGGTTTTATGTTGTGAGAGAAATGTCAAAAAAGATCTAAGGAGGAAGTCAGAGGAATGTAGCAAAATAGAAGGAAGAAAGCCTTCAGAAAAGGAAAGATAAATTTTCTTTTTTTCCTTTTTCCTTTTGTCTTGTTTTTGATTTCAGCATAAGTTCAATGTGTAAATGCACTATTCTCTTTTAGAAAAAGAGAAAGTAAGTTATCTATTTCAAGTTATCTGCTTCATTTTGTTCCAGACTCAGAAAGACACTGTCTTACATTTTCCCACAGATTTCTCTCCCTTGGTCAGGAGTCACCTGGGAGCTGTGAGAATGATACTCTAAAGTTCAGTAGTTACCTGCTGAGCAGAGCAACTCTACTATAGTATTCACAGTTACTGGGGGTTTTTTATCCTTCATACACAGACACTTCCATCAGTCTCTGATGTTACTGCGTATTCTTTCTGAAATATTCATTGCTCAGACCATAGTTTTTTGTGTGGTTGTACTTGGAAAAATAGAAGTATAATCCTTTCAGCCTCCTGTACTCTATTTTTCTCCTTTTTACTGAAAGGACAAATGTAAGCATTTTGCTGCAGTATCTGTTCAGTTTTAGAGTACTAGCTTTGCTCACTGTTGTGCAACTGTACATTTCAGATATAAGAATAATTCCAGTTTTTCACTCTGTTTTATGTGGCCCTGATAAGGAAAGGATGAGAAAGATAAATCTGTTGATTCTCTGTTATTCTGCCAACCTATCTGATTTGTACTTTTCGTGTTGTAGAGGGAGGTGGGAGAGGTGTCAAAGTAGTCTACCTCCTGCTGTAAGTCAGCTCTACTTTCACAACTTTCTATTGATACCACCTTTTGAAAGAGAATTATGAAAAAACCTCTATTCATAAAGAAATATTCCATTCTCCATTTGACCGAGTGTTTCAGAATTTATAACCTTAAATACACTGGATGAATTGTAAAAAGAGGAGGTGTACACACATCTGTTCCCCCAAAGAAACAAAATATGACTTCAAAAAAATATAAGATAATTTTTTAACACAGTAATTTTCTGGAATTTTAGTATGAATCGCAAAGATGGTTTCTACCACACTTCATTTTTGCTACGCTTGCAACTGAAAGATGTGGTACATAGCCATGCAAGATTTCAGAGCTGATAATCCATGGGCAATCTGCAGGGGAACAGCTCATGTGGCCTTGTTCTCCTCACAGTCTCCCTAGCAAGTCCTCTGCTAGTACTGTTGTGTTGAGATCTCATTTATGTTATGTGGAACACAACTATGTATTTCAGACTTTTTTGATCCAATATGCCAAACTGAAATACCAGGCCTGGTTGGTTGTCTGCTGTCCAGTTTCCTCTGGGCATAGAGATTGCAACGTTGCAAAGCATGTGCCTGAAATACCACACTTAGTGATGTCCCGCCAGAAGGGCCTTAGCTCTGAGGCTCAGCAGCATCCCTCCTCTTCATGGCACCCAGTAAGTCTGGGAGCTAGACCACACATAAGACCTGCATCATCTCTGAACAGTTTTTAGGAAGCTGGTGAAGTCAGAGAGAGCTAAGGAAAGAGTCAACAAAGGCGCCAAATATATACTATTTGTCATGTCTGTCATTCTCCAGCATGGACAGCCAGGAGGAAGGCCTGTGGTGTGTACCAGTGACATAGAGAGAGGTTAGGAAATACTCTGTACCTTTCAGAGCAACATAGTAGATAGTTTTTCTACTTTTTGTGAGAGTTTTTCGACTATTCTTTATATGAAAAGATCTGCAGAAATCGTTTCTTTATTCAATTAAACTGAGAACTTATAAATAACCATGAAAGAAATCTTTTATGTAAAAAACCAAAAACTTTTTTATTATTTATTTTAAATTTCCTTGCAAATTGGTAAAATGTCTGTTCAGATCCAGTAATAATACAGGAGGCAGATTCTTACTTCACTTGACTCTTAGGAGTTATCCAGCTATTCATATGGTGGCATTTTGAACTAGATATCATGTCAGATGACATTTCACTATTCAAAAAGAAAAATAATATAATAATGATAACATAGCTTCACACTGTGGACTTTGCCTCTTTGTTATTTCCATGCCTGATATTAAGCTGTAAGGCAAGTACCAACCCCATTAAAAACTACTTTCCAGTGATTTGGTAAATACACTGTACAAGGACCTACCAACAACTTTAAAGATTAATCACTGGTTAAACTGAAACTTGAATTTTTCAAGATGACAGAAATTTTGAAGGAATTATCATAGTGTATGGCATAATACTTAGGTGCCAATTTTTTATAAAAAATACAGGAGATGTACAAAAGTAAAATGAAGAAATGAGGTCTATACTTCATTTAATTGTGCCTTTTTTATGGTTGTATGGCATGTATAACATGCATTATACTTAACCTCCTCTAATCTTAGTAAGCTAAAAAGTGATGTTGGGAAAAAAAATCTTTTTTTTTTCTTTCTTGTCTTCCTGTTCACTTGTTTTATATTGGTATTATGGTTTGACTTTTGCATTACAAAATTCTCTGATCTGGGATTATCATCTTCTGTATACTTTCAGAGCACCTTGCCCAATGCCCAATGCCTGGTTGAGTCTTGCTATATTGTGAATAAAGACACATTGCTAGACTCACTGGGATGTTTCAGCTGTGTTAAACCACTTTGACAGCACAAAGCAAATGCAAATATAGTTGTGGTAGCTGGTTAAATCAGATTTATTAAAATTCTCACCTGCCACAGAAGTCAACATGAATAAAGCATTAAGTAAGGTGGACCCAAATTCATAATGCTAGACAGTTGGCTGTGGATAAAATGATTGAAAAAGTATAAATTTGAGAGAGGAGGGAGAATATAGGGTAAAATAAAATTTAGTAACATTTCTAGGAAAAAAACCCTGCACAATCCTATATGCATGATATTTCATTGGATCTGATCCTAGTCTAATGGCAGAAGTGGAAATATTGCTTTACACATTAACCCCAGAAGACTTTCAGAATACATTTTCTTCATCATAATTTTGTACATTTTTTTTAGTATTCCCTATTTGGGTGAGTTATATAGTGAAATTGATTGACTCATCCAATAGTTATCTGATGTGTAAGCCTAAATCACAGAAATTCCATCCATTTGGTTTTTATTTTAATATAAGATGATACATACAAATATTTGATGTTAATTCCTGAATTAAATATATCATGGTATATAGAAACTGAGGGAACAATAATACCAGGTTGCCAGAAATGCACAAAACACCTGACATCACAACTCACAGAATATGAAAATTATTTTCAGTTTTGTATATATGTATTCATATTGTCTGTTCTATTTTAAATGACTATTTCACTACTACCAACCTGGTTATTATATTAAGAAACTGTTCTATAAGGGTTCAATGTTGTAATCATTTTTATTAGAGACTCAAATAATGTTTTTAATATTGTCCATGTTGCCTCTATTTTCTGTTCAAAAGACTTTTCTTCCTTAAATAATAATATCCTTATTTCTTTCATTTTATCCCCTGATATGTGCTTTGCACTTGACTGAGTTTCTTTTGCTAAGTATACTCCTTTTTTTCCCTCATTTTTTTCTTAAGGATAGTAATCAAAACTTTCCAGTTTCATCTGTCCTTAGCAAATTAGAATTTACATTTGTTTATTACGTGTTCAAAGAATGCATGACAATATAGATGCAATGGTTTTAAGGCATAAGCCTGGGATGGCCACAAGGAAAAAAATAATTTGTGAATTTTGCCTATCATCCTAAATTAGTGCTACAAAAATCTTTATATGTAATTTTAAAATTATTTTTTAGAAAGCTTTAAAAATATATTTTTCTGCATTGTAGAAACTAATACACAATCCCTTAGTGTTGTAGAAAATATACATGGCAGGAAAAATAACCAATCAATCAAACACAGAAGATATCATGTTTCAAAGAACCTTGTAAGTAAACTAAATAATTTTAATTTGTATGTTATTGCACTGTATTTGCTCTGTTATCTCCAGAGCTTGCTCTGTTATCTCTTGAGCTGGTATAGCAGAATTGTTTATTTCTTCTATGAAAAAGTTTCTACTTCTAGTCCTGCTGTGATGGTGTATATCAGGCCTCCTCAGGATAGTGTAAATCAAGAATGACATGTGTCATTTCTAGAGAAAAAAAATTCTCTTCATGGATTTAATAGCCTAAATGATAATTTTTTAAAGCTTGTAGGAAAAAAATCATAATTTGCATATCAAGCTCTGTTGCATTGTTATCCTCATTCTTCCTCCCCTCCTTGATTTTAACATTCATTAATTGTATCTTTTGTTTAATCCTCTCCTAAAGTTTTGGGAACAGAACTATGACTCTCAGAGGGAGATTAATAATAAGAATGTAATATAAGTCATGCTTTGCTGGACAGACCAGTCTAGATCAACCTGTCCCCATAGAAGTGGCCAGAGACATATTTAGGGAGAGCACGTGAGCCTGGTCCTTGTCTGTGATCCACTACCACTATTACTTCTCTCAGTTCATGATTATTGTATTAGAGATTCTAACATGTTGCAGTTTTGTTCATTTCTGTCAGTATGGATTTGTTCTTTTTTTGCTCATTTACCCCTGAATTTGAACATGTTGACACTCCATTATTTCCTATAACATCAAGTTGCAAAAGTTCATTCCCTTCTGCGTAAAGAGATACTTTCTTTTATTTTGTTTAAACTGGATTCATTGAGCTTATTCTAGCTTTAATGTTATGGTATTTGGTGAATTACAAATCTCGTTCACTTTATCTAACACTCTAATGATTTTGTAGATGTGAGTTATCATCCCTATCAGCTGTTCCCTCTCCAAACTAAAGCCCCAGACTTAATCCCAGGGCTAAGAAAATGATCAAATGATGGAACAACTATGTTAGGAGGATGGATCACTTTCTTATGTCAATAATCTATGAGTGTTCAGAATTAGAGAATTGCTGAGGCTGGAAGGGATTTCTGGACATCATCTAGCCCATCCACCCTGCTCTAGCTGTGAATTATGAGAAAGAACACCTAGTCCATCCCAAACAAATTCCAGTATGAAGGTGATACTTAGTCTCCCAGTTCATGTGAGATGGTAGTACCATTGAGCATATGCAGTTTAGGCCTTAAGATGACAAAACAAGATTTCTGGGATGGCAGCAAGGCAACAACATAGACTTTTTGTAAAGGTTTGCCTGGCTTCTCCATTCTATTCACTTAGGCACCAGTCGCTTTTTCCACCTGCCATTAAATCATCTCTTAATAGAAAACCCGACAGTAGCTTCTCCATTCTACTGTGATTTCTTTTGCAGATCTAGTAAGCAGTGTGTTCATCTATGTATACAGTGTATACACAGACATACAACTGATGTGTGTTTGTGAATGCATATATGTGCTTGCAACTCAGTACCCATCTCACACCATTCTATCTTTTTTCCTGTTTCAGAATCAGCACCGGAACTCTGATTTGCTAGGGGATGTCCAATGGCCCTATGTCTTAATCAAGACACTTTTTCCTTAAAAGATGTCAGAATGTGATGATTGTATGAAAGTACAGGAGTAATGCCTATAAAGAACAAACTGCAGGTGAGAGCTGCAGGACACCAGGCAAAATGCTTACTGTAACTCCACTTTTTTTTTTTTTTTTAGTCAGTTTATAAATCTGATTTTCAGAGGACAGCTTCTAGTTAAAAATATAAAAGAGCTAAATGCTTGTTCTACAGCAATTCTGGTGCCTGACACCACTGGTGGACATCTGATGTCAGAGACAAGCTGTACCAGATACATTACTTACACTTGATATGACTCATGGAATTTGTATCATGGTTCAGGACTGTGGGACATTATATGACAGCCTATCATTGGCACAATGACCTCAGAGATAAATATCAAAGGTGCACAAAAGTGGGAAAAGATCCAGCAGGAGTTCCAAGATCTCAACCTACAGACAAGAAAAGGGCTCGCTCTAGTGGTATGAGCCAGCAAAACAACAAAGATGCTCTACCTGGATGTCAACATCCCACAGCCTCAAGGTTGGAGAGAAAGGGAGGTATGAGGCCAAGGACTAAGAGGGTAAATAATAAAATATACAAATTGCATGATCTATAGTGTTTTGGGGTACAGCTCTGCACTTGTTCATCACAGCCTAAATGAGGAAAGCCTATTCTTATAAGTGTATCACCAAAACATACAATCTGTTTTGGCAGTCAGGAGGACCAGAAATGGGGTAGTTCTGTGTCCCTTCTCTGGCCACAGGAGAACACCTGGACAGACAGCCCAAACACACTGGTATCATCATGTCAGTTCCTTTTTGAGGTCTGAGAGCAACAGCATCTTCTCAACCACTTCCAAGCATGTCATACAGATTATACACAGACATGTTCCCTATCCACAGCAGTGTGATGCAGTATGTGGCTCCATTGCTTGGAAGACAGAGCAACAGCTGAACTGGATACTCCACTACTTGGTCTCACAGTGCAGCTTCTTCTAACAGCCTCTATTTCTATTTTATTGCTTTTTCATTGTCACTGCTACTGTGACACTCATTATTATTTAAAATAATTTAATTTCAGTAAAACATTTGCAAAATACTTTTTTTTTTCAGATAAAAGTGTTGGTTTTGTCACCCTGATGTCACTGATACCTTCAAAACAAACAAAAAAACCCAAACTTCCCAGAGGTTCCCATAGCAACTCAAAATGACTTTAATTTCTTATGAAAATATTACATTAGTCTTGTTCCCAGTCCCATATAGTTGAAAGCCAACATATCATAGGAAATATCCTTTATTTCACCACATTTTCTGGTTTAGATTCTATAAACAATTTAACATCAGTGGTGTTCTCCAGGGCTTGGTATTTGGGACAGTCCCGTTTATTCTCTTTCTCTATGATCTGGATGAGGTGATTAAGTACACTCTCAGACAGTTTGCAGATGACACCAGGTTGGGCAGAGTGTTGGTTTGCTGGAGGGTAGGAGGGCTCTGCAGAGGGCTCTGGTAGGGGGGTAGGAGGGCTCTGGACAGACTAAATCGATGGCCTGAGGCCAACGGTATAAGTTTCTACAAGGCCAAATGCCAGGTCCTGCACTTGGGTCACAATGAACTCATGCAGTGATACAGGCTCTGGGCAGAGAGGCTGGAAAGCTGACCATCGGAAATGGACCTGGGAGTGTTGGTCGACAGTCACTGAACATGAACCATCAGTGTGCCCAGGTGGTCAAGGGGGCCAATGGCATCATGACCTGTGTCAAAAATAGTGTGGCAAGTAGGACTAGGGAAGCCATTCTTCCCTCATACTCGGCACTAGTGAGAGGGCACCTAAAATCCTGTGTTCAGTTTTGGGCACTACACTACAAGAAAGACACTGAAGTGCTGGAGCATATCCAGAGAGGGGAAACAAAGGTAGTGGAGGATCTAGAGGAACAGCTATGGGAGCATATGAGGAGCAGCTGAGGAAGTTAGGGTTGTTTAGCCTGGAGAAAAGGAGGCTCAAAGGGGATCTTACCATTCTCCACAACTACTTGAAAGGAAGTTGTAGCAAGATGGGCATCAATCTCTTCTCCCAAGTAACAAGTGAGAGTACAAGAGAAAATTACTTCAGGTTGCTCCAGGGAAGGTTTAGACTGGATATGAGTAAAAATTTCTTTATGGAAAGGGTTATGAAGTGCTGAAACTGTCTGTCCAGGGAGGCAGTTGAGTCACCATCCCTGGAGATGTTCAAAAGACATGTGGACGTGATGCTTAGGAACATGGTGTAGTGGTGAACTAGACAGTGTTAGGTCAATTGTTTGACTCAATAATCTTGAAGGAGTTTCCCACTACATTAAAAGAGAGCTTCATCAAAAGCAACAGGCATTCATTCTTTTATATAGTTGTCATAATCAGCAGAGCCTTTCTTGGGGTTACTTCCTTTTTTGAAGGTGGTGTTTTCAGAAGAGATTCCTATTTCCATAGAATCAAGTTTGGACAGAATTTGGTCAAAGTTGAGCACTTCTGAACATTTCAATAAGATGATAGAATAAATCTAGCATGTCTTTTGGTTTGGGTTGGTTTTTGTTGTGTTTTTTTTTTTCATTTCCTGCTCCCTTATCTCTGCACAGCTATCAAAATCTTTCTGTACCTGTGCCAGACAGTATAGTTGTGCATTAGAAATCCCAAAACTAGCTCCAGTTGAACTGAAACATCTATCCCATACAGACAGACTTGGAGTAAGCCTCATTGCAGTCTAGTCCCTTCAGCACAGTGCAAAATGGATCAGCCACAGACTACTTTGGCAGTCATAATGCTTCAGAGGCAGTTTTCCTAAGGATTTCTGTTCTTCTAGAAGGTAACATGATAATATATGTGTATTGCGAGTGTATTAAGAGAAATTTCTTAGCTCAGTGTCACTCTGAAAAACGCCTGAAACTCAGATGATCTATTAAGCACCGTTTTGCAACTCATTTGATTATTTAAAGACTAGTTGAAGACTAAATAGGAAAATAACAAAAAGCATTAAGAGAAGTCAGCAGACGTTTCTTCAGTGATAAGAGCAGATAAGCAGCAGAAAAAAACCCAACCCCAAAGTACTCCATAAACAAAATTTTTAGTATTCAAATCTGCTGTTTTAATGATATGGATGTTATAGTGAAGAAATGCAATTTTATTTTTAGATATATATAACTATATATAAATATATTTATTTCAGATTGTAATGAGTGAAAAAGAGAGCCAGATTCTTCTCTGTGCCCCCTTGTAAATGGAAAAGAGGTCATAGGCAGAAGCTAAAACACAGTAAATTTCACTGAAATATGAGGTAGGTTTATTTATTTATACAATGGTGGTCAAACACTAAAGCAAGTTGTCCATATTACTGTTTCCATCTCTGGAGATATACAAATCCTGGCTGAACAGGGACTGGCAAAGCCAGCTGACTGTGCTTTGAGTAGGGCAGGTAGACTACACAGTCTCAAGATCTCTACCTCAGCCCTGCTGTGTTTCTGTTGTTTTAAATTAAAAGCTAGATTAATTACCATGGTTATAGTCATTACCATGGCTATAATGTGTGACATAGGGATATCTCTACCATTGTTAGCTTTGACGGAAGAACTTTTTATAGAGTTCAATAACTATAAAGATAATAGATACAACTTTAGGTGCAAAAAATCAATAGAACTATCGCAGCTGTAGAATTCACAAAGGAAGAGAGTAAAATGGAGAAAAAAAAGAAGAACAAGACAAAAGGTAAATCCCTGGAAACATACCAGCCTAAAAATCTCCTATACTTGAGTGTCCATGTGAAATATCTTCTCATTATACCTGTATGTCCCAAGGTAGACTAAAGTTGGAATCAAAAGAGTATGTATTTCCAAGGTAAACCTTTGGATTCATGAGAAGAGCTACATAGAGTATGTTGGCGTTGTCAAGGCAAAAGGCAGAGCAAGGAACATTTGATCAGAAAAGATCTAAATGACCCAATCTTCACAATAGGTCCAGAACTAAAAAATTAAATTGATTAAACATTGATTTAATTAGTTATTTATTTTTAATGAAAGATTCAAGTACATTGGAAATTGCACGACTGAGTTAAAAAGAAAATAAGGAGAAAAACATAAAAATTCAGCAGAGAGACTGGAGGGGATTGATGATGGTTACCTCGCCACTGCAACAGAACCTCACACTGATTATTCAGCGAAAGTATCAGTTAGACTATTTTTAGTCTTTTCATGTGAACAAATGAACCAGAAAGAAATAAAATAAACACCACTGAAAAAATGTTTGGGTCGCTTGGGGTTGGATTTTTTGTTTGTTGGGGTTTTTTTATCATCTGCAGGTTCTGGACAAGGAAGAAAACAGTTAAAAACAGATGATTATTTTTGAGCTTGTTGAGGGTGTTTTTTTCATTAGTTTCATATTTCATGTCTTTTCCTCACTATTGGGTAGCAAATAACAAAACCGTTTGGCTGAAAAATTATTAAAGATCAAAGCCTGTTTTACAACATGGAGCAAAGCTTTTGAATTCAGATGTCAATTACTTTATTAGTGTGTTCAAGCGCCTTCTATTAAAAGTTCAAAGGCACTGTTGCCCTTACCAACTAAAGTTTAGTGTTCTCGAAAAGAGGTGCAGTGGTAGTTAATCTCTACTACTGGGAGATGATATCTATGGATTCATATTTTTACCTCTTTTTGCCACAGTATTAGAAGACATTATTTTGTATAACACTTACTTTTATGTAGCCATCCCCTGCCAGGGCTTGCCATGGGGTAAGTGTATCCCCTGCACTCCCCAGGGGATGGCTGAGGGAAACGGAGGAGGAAGAAAGTGCTGGCGGCCCTCCCTGGTTACATATAATACAAGTTTATTCTCTCCAGAGGCAACAGGCCACCTGGAGGGTCCAAGCTTATGTGGGATAACCAGGGAAAGAGCCCCTCCCACTACCGGCCCCTGGTTCTTATAGGGGCTCCAGCCAATGGGAAGGGAGAACAAGGGAAGGGACAAACCATCTGGGGTGAGGGGTGGGGCACATATAACAGACCATACCACAGAACAGAACAATAATATACAGTGAGAAATATATGCTAATTGCACACCACCACACTTATAGAATCATGAAAGGCTTGGAACGGACCTTATAGATCATCTAGTTGCAACCCCCCCTGCCATGGGCAGGGATGTCACCCATTGCATCAGGTTGCTGAGGGACCCATCCAACCTTGCCTTGAATATTTCCAGGATGGGGCTTCCATGACTTCTCTGGGCAACCTGTTCCAGCATCTTACAATTCTCTGAGTAAAGAATTTCTTCCTAACATCTAATCTAAATCTCTATTCTTTTAGTTTAGCCTTGTCCTACCACTTCTTCCCCTTTAAAAAGTCCCTCTGCAGCTTTCTTGTAGGCCCCCTTTAAGTACTGGAAGGCTGCTGTATGTTTTCTGTGAGCCTTCTCTTCTTCAGGCTGAACAGCCCCAGCTCTCTCAACCAGTCTTTGCAGGAGAGGTGCTCCAGCGCTCTGATCCTCTTCATGGTCCTCCTCTGGACTCACTCTAACAGGTCCACAGCTTTCTTGTGATGAAAACTACAGACATGGAAACACTATTCCAGGTGAAATATCATGAGTTGAGAGATAGAATCACCTCCCTCAACCTGCTGATCACTACTCTTTTGATGCAGCCCAGGATATGGTTGCATTTCCGGGCTGCAAGCACACACTGTTGGGTCATGTCCAGCTTTTCATCTATGAGAACTCCAAAGTTCTTCTTTGCAGGGCTGCTTTCAATGAGTTTTGCTCATTTGCTCACTGCTTTCAGTGTGGACTCATGTCTTGGATTTTCTCAAACCAGGCGCAGCACTTTGTGTTTACTCATTTACTTCTTTTACATGATGATATTAATTTTTCTTTTGCTTCTCATCATATGAAAGTCTATAAAGTAAACTAAAACAGAGATTTGTAAGACATCAGTTATCCTGTTATACCTGCCAGTATAACTAGATTTAGCCTATAGCGTAAGAGGTAGGTTTTTTCTTTTAGTGGTAAACATACTATTGATTATTAATTATGGTTTATCAAGATGAAGTATTTCTATAAGCCCCTTCAATCAAACAAGTCCTTATTCTATCACTTTCCAAAATAAGAATTCTGGTTCATTAGTTTACTAAGACTGTCATTCAAATATCAGAGAAATTTTTGTACTCATAATCACCCTGTAGAAGCTATATTTGTTTATTTACTGGCATAGTTAGAATAATAAAGTAATTTCTCCTCCCTTTGTCCCTAAGTAGCTGTTTAGTTTTATCAGTATAACTAGTAGACTTAATTGCCTTGTCAGAAGAGAAGCAATTGCTAATTAGTATCTACTACGTTTATTATTTTATAGGTAAATGTTGCAAAACTAAACCTTTGGTGCGAACATAATATATTGAATGATAACCCTTCAATTTTCCTTCTCCTTGCCTTACACAATGAAACATCTTTTATACAAAGAAAATAATACACTTTGACTTTTTATGCCTCTGTTAGAGGCTTCTCATAGTTGCTCAGTACTTTACAATAGTCTTCAGTTATGACAGGTGAAATAATTTTCGATACAAGATTGCTATACTAAAATTAAACAGTATGTATATGATGAAGTGATATTTACTACATTCATTACATATGCTGATGTAACTAAGTAATGTAAAGCTTGTGTTCATGAAAACTAGAAACATTTTATAAAGTAGTTAGATTTAATATCTATTCAACATTTTATCAATAATTAAACACTTAAGTGTACATGAAGAGGTGAATTTTCCTTTTCACCGTAAATCATCGATGTTGGAGTTGTAGCCTAAAGATCATAGAAGAGTAACTGAGTCAAGAAATTTTAAAATCTTCTGGAATTCATATTTGAATAATATATTACACTTGTAATCTTTTTCAGTGTTTCTTTTTTTAAACAGTTTTGAGCTATGAAAAAAGAAAATCAAGTGTGTATAACAATGCTTCAAATAAAGAGCTGTGGGAAGAAGGCTGAGAGAGTTAACTTAAATCTTTCCATGTAGTGTCTGACACAGTGTAGTGAAAGGTGAGCTGAATAGTCCAGGAAAATCCTAACAACATTTGTCAGAAGTCAAGTAGCTACAGGTATTACCCAGTTTTAATAAGAGTAGTGGATTATAATTTAAATGGTCAAATAGTTTTGTTCTCTAAAAGTCATGTTGTGATTTATGAAGATCATCTTTCCTTGGGGCTGTGTTCCCCAAGTTCTGTCTTCATAGAAAACAACAAATGAAAGTTACTAAATATACCTAGCAAAATCAGGTATTGTCTACTATCTATCAGTTACAGCACTAAATATAAGCAGAATATCTGACAATCAGTCCTTCAAGATCAAATGTATTTTTTTTACAGAAAAAGAAATATTGAAGTGTGCAAAGCTTAGAGGAAAATAAAACAGAAATATGTATTCAGAGAGGGTTAATTTAGTCATAATTGTTGCTATGACTTTCATACCTTTTCACAGGTCAGTTAAACAATTAAGATAAAAATTAGAATGAAAAATAATTACACATGTAGAAGAAGATGAAAGAATAAGGAATAAATAATAATAGGATCAAAGCTGGACTTACCCATATTATGTAATTTTACTGGACTACACATGAAAATTTGGCATTTAACTAGCTGTAGTTCTTACAGCATAGGCATATCTTTGCCTATGAATAATTTTTAAAGGATTGCTGTTACACAAACATAAGTGAAACTTCAGGTTATGGGGGAGTGATGAGATGAAAAAAAAAGTGTTGATGATTATGGGAGGGTCTACTTGTGACCTGCTTGTTTCTGTAAGTAGATGAGCTGGGGGAATTTTGGGAGATGTGGGTGGGTTTCTAAGGTTACAGTTAATCAACATTTTACTGCTTTAGATGCAATGAGTTATGGTATTAATAACATTATGACTGGCTAGGCATTTTTGCAGCTACAGCCAAGTATTTATGTACAGCATTTTCTGTGAGTTTAAAATTCAATTTTGGTCAGTCTTGTGTGTGTGTTTTGGGGTGTGTTTTACTTCTTTTCTTAAAGCAAAAGAAAAACCTAACCATTAAAATAAAATCTGCAGTATTTTAATAGTTTTGTTGCCACAACTATAACACTTCAGTAAATAGCCCTTTGAAAAATAAACGTACACTGAACATGGAGTAATATGAGCATTTGAAAAAGGACACACCAGCAGGTGAGACAAACTATTGCCTAGAAATTTGGTTTTCAGACTCATATATGATAAATTTATATTCAATTCTTTCCACTGAGATTCAAATAATTTCATTGTAGAATTAATATACTTGTATTTCATCTCTTATATTACAAAAAAAAATCCACAAACAATTTTGATATGATTTCCCAAATATTCATTGCAAGCAAGGCTTATTATTTTACTTTTGTAATTCTGATTAATATCATTCAGATTATGGAAGAGGGTTTGAGATCAATTACAAGTATATAGGCACTGTAAGCAATAGTTACTTACTATGCTCCAGCTTTTCAGACTTTTAATGGGGTTTTTTGGTGCATAAGAGTATATGCAAATTTCTCATATAAAATTGTTCGATGGAAAAAAATCTTCAGTATCTGCTTTTGCTTATTCATAAAATGCTAACCTGGCAAGCAGACAAATATAAATATTTAATGAAGTTTTAAGGTAATATTCTTTCTAGAAGATGAAAAATTATACATAGTTGATGCCTAGTCACTAAAGAGGCATAAATAAAAACATTTTTCAAAAGATATTTTAAGACCTTCTGCTGAGAAATATGCTTAACTATTTATGCATTTTTCCTACTACTGAGTAGCTTTAAATATGGGAAATATTCCTGTTAAACTTTTCTATCTCTATGCCAGTCGATAACAATAAATGCTCATAAAATAAAATAAACACCTGTTAATGTAGACAATATATTGAAACTTGCTTTATTTTTGAACAGCACTGAAAATCTTGCAATGAAAAATCATGTTGACCTCACAAGTGAAGTTCAAATAATAATTTCGAAATATTTGAAAGGATGCATATTCAATAAATCACAGAGCATTTTTTTTAGGTCCATCTCAAAATTTCATAGCAAATGGTATAATTCAAGTTACAATAGAATATTCTTGTGGGCTTTTACCTAGTTTTCAGAAAGATATTACGCCTTCTGTACATCTATAAAGGTGTTTCAGTTTCTAAAGGTTTTTCATGGCATTAGACAACTGAATTGAGCTTCTATGCTAAAAATCTTATAGTTATCAGAATTTTCTTTGGAAAACAACATTAAGAAAAGTATGATCTGAAGTTAGAACACCTTTGTTCTGTTAAATGCAAAGAGAACTTAGGTTGATTAGATCAAATGTAAACATTTAAGTGTAGACATCCAAACTTAATTTAAATGAAACATGCCTAAGTAAACCAAGCTACAGCTGTCATTAAATTTATTTCATGTGTTATAGCTACATAATAGGCTGATAAAAGGACAGCATAATTTTGGTTGGAAGGACAGGTCATCAGGTTTGGACAGGTCATGGACAACTTATTTCAAGTCACACAGGGCTGTGTCCAAGTGACTTCTGAATATCTCTAAGGACTGACTCTTCACAACCTCTCTGGAGGTTCTGTTCCAATGTTTGACTGCCTTCATTCTTCTTACTATGTAATTTGCATTTATCATGTGCACCCCTGAGAGGATTCTACCTCCACTGTGTTATACCTTCACTTTACGTAGTTGCAGACAACAGTAAGATATACAACACATCCATCCCTTAGTTTTCAGGTTTTGGCAGAAAACTTCCAGCCCTTTCTTTTGAGTTACATGCTTCAGCCTCTCAACCATCTTGGTAGTCTTTCCCTAGACTCAATTCAGTATGGCGTTTTCTTTGTTATGCTAGGAAATTCCATACTAGACACAGTACTATAGGGACAGCTTTTTGTGTGTCAAAGAAAGGGGTAGGATCTTTCCCTTTACCTGGTTGGAGGTGGTCTTGGTAATATAGCCAGAATGCTGTTGGCATTCTTTGCCACAAGGGCACACTGCTGTCTCACACCAAACTCAACCACTAGGATCTTCTATACCATTTAAACTCCAAGTCAACATTAAACTCGTGCAGGCTCTGCTGCTCCAGATGGATCCCTTTAAGTCCATGGGGACTGATGGTATTAATCTAAGAATACACAAAGAGTATTCAAAAATCATTGAGGACTATCTCAATGATGTTTGAACAGTCTTGGAAGTCTGTAGAGGTGTCAGTCAACTGAAGTTATCCCAGTTTTCAAGAAGGGCAAGAAGGATGACCCTGGAAACTACAGGCCTGTCAGTCTCACTTCAGTTCCTGGTAAAATTACGGAGAAGATTATTCTGGAAGGTATTGAAAAACACCTGGTCACAGCCAGCACAGCTTCATGACAGGAAAGTCCTGCTTGTAAAACCAAATTTCCTTGTAAGACAAAGTAACCCATCTAGTTGACCAAGGGAAGCCAGTTGATGCAATCTTTTTGTATTTCAGTAAAACTTTCAATACTGTTTCTCACAGGATCCTTCTGGACAAGTCCAGCACACAGCTGGATAAACACATAATGTGGTCGGTGAGCAATTGGCTTATGGGTTGAGCATGGAGGGTAATAGTGAATGTGGTAACACCAGACTGGTGACCTGTCACCAGTGGGGTTCCACGGGGCTCCATCTTAGGCCCTGTGCTCTTCAACATCTTCATAAATAGAGAAGGTAGACATAGGACTCAAAAGTATACCAAGTAAGTTTGCTGATGATACTAAATTGGGAGGAACTGCTGACTCCCCCAAAGCAGAAAGGCCCTGCAGAGAGACCTTGACAGAGATGGGCAATCACCAACCATATGAAGTTTAACAAAGTGCCAGATTCTGCACCTGGGATGAGGTAACCCTTGATGTATGTACATACTGGGGAACAAGAGGCTGGAGAGCAGTGCTGTGGAAACAGACCTGGGGATTCTGGTTGATGGAAGTTGAACACGAGTCAGCAGTGTGCCCTGAAAGACAGGATGGCCAACCACGCCCTGTGATTTGTGTCCATCAGGCACAGCGTCACCAAACAGTCAAGGGAGATGATTATCCTGCTCTACTCTGCACTGTACCTCAAGTCCTGTGTGCAGTTTTGAGTGCCACAATATGAGAAAGATATACAGCTATTAGAAAGCATACAAAGGAGGCTGAATGGACTAGAGGGAAAGCTGTATGAGGAATGGCTGAAGTCACTTGGTCAGCTGAAGAAGGGGAGACTGAGAAGAGACCTCATTGCAGTCTACAGTTTCCTCATGAGGGATAGTGGAGGCGCAGGTACCAATCTTCTCCCCAGTGATAGAATCCAAGGGAATGGCAAGAAGCTGTGTCAGGGTAGGTTTAGGTTAAATATAAGGAAATATAAGGAAAAGGGTCTTCACCCAGAGGGTGGCTGAGGACTGGAATGAGCTTCCCAAGGAAGTGGTCACAACACCAGGCCTACCAGAATTCAAGAAGTATTTGGACAACTCTCAGGCACATAGTGTGATTCTTGGAGCTGTCATGTGCAGAGCCAGGAACTAGTCCCTTTCAACTCAGGATATCCTATGATTCTATCTTCTGAAAAACTGCTTTCAATCCAGTCAGTTTCCAGCCTGTACTGCTGCATATGTTTATTTTAATCCAAGTTCAGACTTTTGCATCTGCTTTGATTGAATAGCATGCGGTTTTTGTCAGTCCTTTTCTACAACTTGGTGATGATCCTTTGAATAGCAGCCTTTCCTTCCAGAGGAATCCAATTCATATCACCTGTGAATTTGCTGAGGCTACAGTCTGCCCCATTTTTTAGACATATAATAAACCAGTACTGACTTCCACAGATGCTACCAGTAATCAGCCACCAGACATGGTAACACTAATCATAAACCTTTAAGCCCAGTGGCACTGCTACTTTTCTTCTCACCTTATAATCTACCTGTGCAGGATATATCTCACCAATTTTTTAGGCAGCATATTAAGTGTTAATAAAATTGATGAGTCAGGGTAAACAGAAAACATTTCTCTCCCACCACGCATAAAGCCAGTATTTCACTATAGAATGCAATCACATCTGATCTACATATTGATATGTTCTATATTTACATAAGTGTATGATATTGCCTTGGAATCCATTTGGGAGCATAAAAAGGGAAGAAGATGTAGAAGAACAGCCAGCAATCATGCTTGAATAAGTTCAATTGTTTTCTATGATGAAATTACTGTGTGGATCATGGAATAGTGTAGATGTAATATATTTTGACTTTTGAAAGGCTTTCAACATAATAACCATCTGAGCTTAAAGGATAGAATTCAGTAGCTCTATGTCCATTTGTTACTGGGAATGAGTGGAATCCCTGAGGTTTGATGGTGAAGCACAAGTTGTTCAATATCTTTATCAACAACCGTGGTGATGGGACAAAATATGATCTTTGAACTAGAAATATAATGATGAACTTAAGGACTGTAATGATGGAAAACTCTAGAAATTACTCAAGGAAAAAAGCCATCTGCATCCTGACTAGAACAACTCCAAACAATACTGTGTGCCAAACAAGTACCCAAATGCCAGTTTTCTGGAAAAGGATTTGGGAGCAACAATGAATTAATAAAAAACTAACTTCACAAACAAGGCATACTGTGATTCACTGGGAGAATTGTATCTGACCAACCTAGAGAAACTATTCTTTTTCCACTCACTGCTAGCAAAGCTACAACTGGGACATTACACTTCTTTCCCTTGCCTCCCCCAGTTTCAGAAGGATAGGGAAAAAATCGAGGGAGTCTAAAAAATGACACATATCCAAGAAGGCGTGTATGAAGGAGCTGGACTTGTTTAGTGTGACAAAGAGAAGTTTAAGAGGTGAAGTACTTGAAGGACAGTTACCAAGACAGCACAGTTCATCTATTCTCATTGGCTTAGAAGGTACAAGGAGCACTGGCCGTGAGTTCAAACTGTTATGAAAAGTTTCTTTCACTGAGAGGTTGCCAAGGCACTAGATCAGGTTACCATAAGTGGTTTTAGAATCCTCATCTTTTCATAATTTGTCTTATGAGGAACAGTTGAGGCAGCTAGTGTTGTTTAGCCTGGAGCAAAGGGGCCTCATGGGAGACCTTATCATTCTCTACAACTATCTGAAAGGAGACTGTAGTGAGGTGGGAGTCATTCTCTTTTCTCAAGTAATAGACAATAGGATGAGAAGAAATAATCTCAAATTGTGACAGATATTAGGTAAATTTTCTTCATGAAAAGGGTTATCAAGCATTGGAACAGGCTGCCTGTGGATAAGTCACCCTTCCCCCGGGGTATTCAAAAAACATGTAGATGGGCTATTTACAAACATGGTTTAGTGTGAGTTGGCAGTGTTATGTCAATTGTTGGACTCTACAATCTTAAATGTCTTTTCCAGCCTAAAACATTCTATGATTCTATGGATCTTTTCTTAGGAAGGGGATGGTATCCTACCAATAGGAATATCTAAGTGTGGCTTTTGACCCATGACTGCTGGATGAAATTTGCAAATAATACACAAAGGTGAGACCAGGGCCTATATTCTTCCCCCATGCTAAACAACATAATTATGCAGTAGTAATCATACCTCTTTTCTTTACAATGATTTTTACAAAGGTATCCTGGAGTATGTTAACCACAGTGAAAAAGCTTTACTACTAAGACTGATTTCAATTTGCTGAATTACTCCCCTGGTAATCAGAACACTGTCCCAGGATATTTGAGTCTGAATTCTCTCAGGCTGATGTGGAAACTGAAGACTTCCTGAAAATGTTTTCAGCTGGAGAAAAAAGAAAAACAATTCTGCAAAGAGACGCATCTGAAAATATTGTCTATTACTCTAAATGCACTAGAAAATTCTAGTAATAATATTAGAAAAAGCCTGAGCCTTTCAGCATCATCGGACATCCTCTGAAAATACCAGGCCCTTTGATGATTTACTCAGAAGTACTTATAACTTCCTTGTTTGGCACTGTCATAACAGTGGCAAATATGCAGCAATAAATATTCCGTCCTGAAAAATCATGTGGTGCTCATTGGGCTGAGATGCCCATCAGATGAGTAGCTGCTGAGGTGTTCCCAGGCTCACAGCCTGGAATTTGGATGCCTGGATTCAATTTCAGTCCCATATGAGGCAAATAAAACATATATAAGTCTAACTACATGTACTCAAGGGAATAGAGGCCATTAATGGTTCCACTAAAAATTAAGGGAAAGTGGAAAAATTGAAAGTGATAAATATATTCACACCATATGTTTTAGCAATCTAATTTTACATGCCTGTGTCAGCAGTCTAAACTCTGTTCAGTTGCTTGAAAACACTTTCTGGAGGAGTCTCTACGTAGGCTGTTTCTTATGATTATATATGCTCTATCTTCAGTTCTTATATGCGCAGTCTTTTTTTTTTTTTTTTGCCATATAAAGGAGACAAATGGCACAGACAGGAATAGATCAAGGTTTTCAGGCTGACTCTTTCTAGTTCCCTACTCACTGGGCCCTATTGTCGTTTGAGGTTTTTTTCATCTACATCAAGACCATGCTTTTTTCCTTTCATTTCTGTAAAAACAAGAGAATCTTTGTTGAACCAAAGAGCTCTGTAAATGATGGCATCTATTTATCAAGAAGGAAGTAACTAGAAAAACATAATATCTGGTGTTTCTTGCATTTCATGCCCTCCTTTTCCTCACCTACCCTGACCCACTGAAGTCTTCAGCAGTGGACATTGTCTCGCAGGGACAAGGACAGGGACAGGAGCAGAACCAGGGGCAGAGCAGATGTCTCCCAGCACTTGCGAGTTGGAGCTGGTTTCCTCCTATTCTGCAGCCCACCCTCAAATGACTGCCCTCCTTCTGGCAGGAGCTGCTGCTCACCTTGTGGCAATGGCCTGAAAAAAACCAGCAATGAAGGGACACAACAGCCCTTTGTTAAGGTCACAAGGCCAAGGAGAGGCTCATCCATCATGGGTACCCTGCTCCTCCCAGCTGCAGTAGGAGTCAGTATGATACAGGTTAAGTGCAAAACCAAGGAGAGGAGATAGATACTAGGAAGTTTTCTTTTAAAAGAAGTCAACTTTACTATTAGTGAGGCTTTTCTGTCCTAAATAGGCAATTCTGACTTGCAGTAATTTTCAACTCTATAAAAACATTGTGGCCCTTTTAGCCCCCCCCCCAAAGACTTTTGTTGCTCATGTTACGGATGGGATTCCACTATCCACCATCTAAGCCGTGGACTCAGTTGTAAGCAGCTAAATTTATGTGCCTGTGTGCAGGTTGGGTGTCTAAGCTCCCATTATGAGCAAGTCAGTTGGGGGAATAAATCAGTTTCCTAAAAGAGGTACATCCAAGGCGTCTGAGACGTCCACATATACTTGGCAGATACAACACAGGAGTATCCATGACTTTCAGAAATGGCAGTTAAATTCAGATGAGATGTCAGGATATTAAATGGCATAAGATGTCTATGGAAAATTCTACCCTGCCCAAGGAAATTATCTCACTGTGATCAATAAACTCAGTGGAATTTGGAGTGATCTGCTCACATTAAATTATGCACTTATACTGGTTAGTTGAATCCCATTCCTTATGTACAGCAACAGATTATGCTAAGTACATATGTAGATTTTCTAAGATTTTACTAGGGCTGAAGTAGACTTTTAAATTAAAATGTGGGTTTTTAGTTTTTCATATATACTGCATGCCAGTTGGCAATGGAGAAAATATTGTTTAACATTTGCATGCAAATGTGGCAAACTTTAAAAGTTAAGAAAAAGTAGTTTTATTGTCATTGGAAGGAATGCATTTTAAATGCCAACATGTAACAGCATATGAGGAAACCTAAACCAGAGAAAAAAGGAAAATATTTAATTATATTGTACAAAATTGTCTGGGACCTAAGAACTACATATTATAAGACAGAGTGAAATATCCATATATACATACCACAATGCTGGCCAAAGGCTGAAAGACCCATAGAGTTAACAAATATTATCCATCTTTTACAGATTCAAATTCTTAAATTATGCTTCTCTTCACCCAAGTTTTTTTTTCCTAAGCAGAATTAGAAACCTGCAACACTGAAAATTACCCACTGGTTAGGACACTTCATGTGTCCTTTACTTCAGGGACTTCTGGTGGCTGTTAAGGATAGTCTTGTATTGCAGCATCTTGTAGCTGTGGCAGCTAAATCAACTGACTTATACTGAATCACATATTTCCATGAAGCTGTAAGAATGTGAATGTATTCAAAACTTGTACCAGTGCATCTGGTTTGACTGAAGTCAGCTGAAGCATTAATAAAGCTATTTTCCACAGAGAACAGAAAAAAAATTAGACCTCTTATTAGTTTATTTTCACCAATTTTTGTCTTTTTTCTGTCAAACACACATCAAAGCTTTTGTGAAAGAAGTCTAAGTAAAAAATTGTGTCAGCAAAAGAAATCAGTGTTGTCTTCTATGAGATCAAGGACTTGAGATAAAAAGGCTAAAAAAAAAAAGTCTTAATAGTTGCTGGTTTTTTTTCTTCAGGATTCTTTCCTTTTTTAGAACCAAAACTAGAGAGATAAAATTGCCTTCAACCTTATCCTTAAAAACTATTAACTATTACTAATTTCAAAACCAAATCCACCTTAAATGTGCCCAAAACATTGTACATTAAATTAGAGAACATGCTTTAAGGACACAGAGGAATGTGAGATGTCTAATTAACAAAAGAAAAAAATCTAAACCATTTTTAATACCCTAGGATTTTCAGAATTTTTCTTCTCTGGAACAGGTAGAAGTTAATCATTGTGAAAGATGCTGTGTTTGCACCCAACTGCACTACAAAAGTCTTGCAAGCTCACATTGATAATAGTATCAGTGCAATTCATATGACATCATGACAGTGATCACAAATATGAGGATGAAATTAATTCTATATAAAAAGAATAAAGAGAGGATGTGCTTGTACTATTTGAGGTTTTATTCATCAGGTTCTTTCACACTAATTACAATTATGCTTTTTAGGTAAAGAATATTTTTTATAAAAGTGCTGATCGTTGTTATCTATAAAGCTAAATGGAAAAGTAGAAACACTACTACTACAAATACAGATGAAAATAGCTTTTTTAATTGCCTTAGATGATCAGTATATTGATGAAGCTGCACATTAGTAAAATATGAAAGATTAAATATAAGTATGCTACAGAGTATTGGTACTGTATACCAGTGTTTAGAAATAGAGTCAGTTATCTGAATCCAGTGTAATTGATTTAGCTCTATTAATTCAGCTGTGTTTATTCATTATATGAGAGGAAAATTTAAAACTGTACTGACCTTCACGGCCGTACAACCGTCTTGGGCCACAGGGAAGATTTGCAGGATTGAGGCAGAACAATGAAAGAGAGAATGAAAATGGGGTGGCTGGTCTATATTTTATTTTCTGTTTGAGTGCAATAACAATGAGGTACTGAGGGCAATATATGGTTGTCATGTAAAAGAGATGCATTAAATTTAATATCAGGAAACACTCCCTTGCCTACAAGTGTCTACATGCCTCAACATATCCTTTTTATCTTCCTCCTGCCCCCCAGAATGTGATGGGTTTCCCTGATGGGCCCTGTAAATTCTCATACAATTGCTTCGGACATGGTAAGGGGCAGAAATAGCTCTGGGTGATTCAATCAGTTTATGATGGCAGGAAGGTTTAGGGAAAATAAAATTTTTAAGTTTATACAACTGATTCTGTCTGCTCTTAAGAATGTAATAGGATTCATTTGTCTGAACAACAGTGCCTAGAATTTTCCTGAACTGTCCTACCTGGCTTCTAACAGTCTCTCCAAAATAACACAAGCTTGCTGTCCTTCTGAACCATACCTACCAGACTGCCCAGATGTTTGGATATCCTAAAACACACCAGATGGCACTAAATGTCTGCATGAAGGCAAACAAACTGAATCCTTGTTCAGTACAATCAGTAGTTGGAGCCTTCATAAAAGCTGAGACATCATATCTCCATTACCTTCCAGAGGTTGGCAAATCTTGCATAGGACATAGGACAGCAGGGAGACCCACATTTTTTCAGATCAGCATCTGCATATCAGCCAGAAATATCCTAAGGGCTCCCAGAAGACATTAAATACATGTGTTAGGTGAAAGAATTAGTCATTGAATGTAGAGAGATATTCAGCTGAATGAGATGCAATAATTTTATCATCTGAAAGATCTGTAGACTTCATTGACTTTGTTGAGTAGAAACTTGATTAGTCCATACATAATGTATTGGGAATAGAGGCAAGGTTTACATAGGGGTAGGCTGTAGGGATGGTCTCTGGAGAAGAGGTCAGAGGCTGTCGGAATTTCAAACTCATTTCAAACTGGCTGCAGAAGAATCACTGCGGGACACAGCTGAGCCCCTCAGCCAAGCTGGTGGTGCCTTGGGGAAAATTTTTCATCTTAAAAGACAAAACAGTGCACAGGCATTGAGGAGTGAGATTTCTAAAAACATGTGAGAATCAACCCTATGAACACCAAGAGCACAGAAGGGGAAGGATATGCTCCAAACTACAGAGCAGAGATTCCTCTTCAGCCCTTGGGGAGGTGCACACAAGATCAGGTGAAGCAGCGTGTGGAGCAGCTTGTGGAGCAGCAGGTGGATCTTTTCTGAAGAAACTGCAACCTTCTAAAAGCCCACGCTGGAGCAAATTCTCCTGATAGGAACTGCAGCCCATGGAGATGGGCAAATATTTTACTGCAGCCTGTGGAGACTACCACACCAAAGTGTGGTACCTGCACTGTGGCTCATGGAGGACCCCTGCTGAAGAAGATTTATTCTGAAGGAATGTATGCTGTGTAGGGGACCCACAATGGAGTTAGAAAAAAGTGGGAGGAGGAAGGAGCTGAAGAGAGGAACACTTAGGTGCTGACCATAGCTATCTTTTCCCCACCCTCCCAGTCCCACTTGAGGCAAGGTTGTAGAGGAGTAGGGAGTAAAGAACCAAATTTGAGCTGGGGAAAAATGAGTGCCCTGTGGTGGAAGATGTTTTAGTTTTTGTCTGTTTCTCAATTTCCAAATCTATTCTAACTGGCAATACATCAAATTAATTTTCCACAATTTGAGTCTGTTTTGCCCGTGAAAATAATTTGTAAGTGTTCTCCCTGTCTTTGCCTCAAACAGTGAGTTTTTTCATTTTATTTTCTCCTCTTGTCCTGTTGAGCATAGGGAATGAAAGAGCAGCTGGGTGGGTCTTGTGTTTTAATCCCAGCTGGCAGATAAGAACCATGCAGCTGCTCGTTCATACCCTACAAGCCCTTCCCCACCTCCACCTCCCTGGGTGGGAAGGAACATTGAAAAGAAAAGGTAAAACTCATGGGTTCAGGTAAGAACAGTTTAATAATTGAAACATTATCATCATCATCATAATGAAAAGGAGAGAAACAAAACCCAAGAGAAAAAAGTGATGTACAATCCAGTCGCTCACCTCCCACTGACCAATGTTCAGCCTGTCCCTGAGCAGTGATCAACCCCTCCTGGCAAACTCCTCACAGTTTATATACTGGGCATGATGTTATATATAGTATGGAATATATCTTTGAACAATTCGAG
>WEIV01014714.1:1370-19878 GCA_013390005.1 Calyptomena viridis | reverse complement strand
AAGTTCTTTTCTATGTCCTGTATGGAATTAAGGAATGGCAATTTTGTCTTCCTGATATTATTCAGAATCACATCAATGTATTAGAGTCAGTTTGTGGAAGCCATTTTGCAACACATGAATGAGAAGAAGGTGATTTGGAACAGCCAGCATGGATTACCGTCATGTACAAAATGCACGATGGCCTTCTGTGATGAAGTGACTAGATCTGTGCATGAGGAAAGAGCAGCAGAATTTTTCTACCTTAAATTTCGCAAGGCTTTTGGCATGGTCTCTCAGAACATCCTTGCATTCAGTTTGTATCATCCAGAGTACCGTAAGAGTAAAAACTGCCTCTATCATCAGGTTCAAAGGAGAAAGGTTACTGGACACTGGTTACAAATGGAGCTCCTTGGTAGTCTATATTTGCACATATCCTGTTTAGTTCCTGTTTATGAAGGGACTGGAGGAGAAGAGAGGAAGCACCATCATCAAATTTGTGGTTTATGACAGTCTTGAAGTGCAGCTGACACAGGACTGCTGTCCAGAGGGACCTAGACAAAGGAAAGGGCTGTGGGAACATTGCAAAATTCAACATGGATAAAGGCAAATGGAACAAAGTTTGCAATTTCCAGGCTGGGAGCTTAATGTCTGGGGCTCAGTGCTGTAGTAAAGTACTTGAAGGCTCCTGGGACAGCAGGCTCAAAGAAGGTCAGCAGTATCTCTTGGAAGCAATGAAAGCTAGCAGCATCTGGTGTTGTATTAACAGGAGCACAGCCAGTTGTTCAGTGATTATCCCCTTCTACTCAGCACTCATTAGATCTGCATCCAGTTTTAGAGTTTACAATGTATGAAAGACAGGATAAACTGGGCAGCCCTAGAGAAGGCCCCCAAAATGGTGAGGGCTGGAGTTTGAGATGGATTTGTTCTGCCTGGGGAAGAGATGAATTTGGGGGCATCCAAAATCCACATTGCAAATATGGATATGTTTTGCAATGGACCTTCATCTTGATGAGCCAGAAAGGGGAATAGGATAAGGCTATTGGAGATGTTTGCGTTTCTGTGTCAGCATGTAGGCAGCAAAGACAGTTCCAGTCTGCATGTGAGCTGTACTGTGTTGATAAGATGATGGGAGTCCAGGCCAGGAAATTGATTTTGCCTATGCTTGGAGTTAAACACCAGAAAAGTCACTTCTGTAAAACAACTTTCAGAGAAAGACAATTTACCTGACATGGATTAAAGCTGCATCAGGCCAAACTGTTCATGAATTACCCTTTTCTTAACAATTTTTCCTGATGTCTGTGACTTTGCAAGCTATGTAGGTAAGTCTGTTTTGAACACATCATGGCTTCTTAATCAAGAAAAAGCACAAAACCAATCAAATTCTCACCAGTTCAAATCAAAAATATGTATTTAAAAATATACTTAGAAATATAATTGATGGTCATGGTAAAAAATCATAGCAACATTTAAAAAAATGCATTTGCTTTTTTTTTCCTGTCTTTGAGACTTGGAAGAAGCACATGATCAGAAGAGAACATTGTACTTAGTCATTTTATTGCTTTATTGACACTTGATCTCAGTGCTGTAAATTGTGATGTAGTTAGCTTCTTGGAGACAAGGACCTGTGTAATGTGTTAAGGGAGGTGGATCAATCTCACCCATATGTACATCAAATACTAATAAAGTTTCTGTGCAGAGACAGATCTGATAGAAAGTTGGTTAAAATTAAATAGAAAAGAAATAGATAATGTTGGAATTAAGCAAGCAAAAAAGCAACCAGAAAAAAAGTACTGTCAAAAGTATTAGAAGAAATTAATCTCCATTCTTTATTGGACACCAGGAGAATATAGTCACCAAGGATAAGGAAACAGGCGAGATGCTTAATAACTTCTTTGCCTCATTCTTCAACAATAAGACTAGTTATCCTCAGGGATACCAGCCTCCTGAACTGGTAGACAGGGATGGAGAGCAGAAAAGACTGCCTGTAATCCAGGTGGAGGTAGTGACTTGCTGTGCCACTTGGATACTCACAAATCTATGAGACCTGATAGGATTCATCCATGGGGGCAGAGCTCGCTAAGCCACTCTCCATCGTTTATCATCAATCCTGGCTATCCAGGGAGGTCCCAGACTACTGGAGGTTGGCCAATGACACTCATCTCCAAGAAGGCCTAGAAGCAGGATCTGGGGAACTATAGGCCTGTCAGCCTAACCTTGATGCCCGGAAAGGTTATGAATCCTCTTTAGTGTGATCGCATGGCCTATACAGGACAACCAATGGTATATTTCTACTGATACTAATCAAAGATCAGTTCTCAATCTAAATATTTTATATAAGATTATTTAATGAATGGCAGAAAAAGTATTACTTTTAAAGTTTAGAAAAAATATAAAAGCATAACTATTGCTTTCACTGAGAAAGAAAAGATTCTTTTAGTATGAAGTAGAAATACTGGTCATTTCATTTTTGCTTTTTTTTTTAGTTAGGAACTCATATATTCTTGGCAGCTCTTTAGGAACTTTCTATTCTTGTGATAAAGGAAGGGTATCATTAACGTTTCAAAGTAAAGCAGAGGTATTTAAATGAAAGTCTAAAATACTACAGATTAAGATGATCCCCTCTGAAGTTTTATATACTTTGAGCATTATTGAATATTCTGTAAATATTCTATTTATTTAGGAAAGCCTGCTGGTCCTAGATTTATCTTCCTAAAATGTAGGAATATAAATAAGGATACTAAGTTAAATAAAATAAACTCAGACCAGAAGCTTACTTTTCATCTTCTAGAATTCATATATAAAATTCTGTTATATAGAGGTACAATACAGGAAGTTCATGACTCAGTTCAATCTCTTACTCAACAGGAGATTCTTTGTTATTGTTCTGTTTTCCAAATTTGAGCTGGTTGCATCCATCCAAACTTCTATCTCCAACAATAAGCTGATTAATATTGTATGTTTATTTTCATTGAAAATCATAAAATGTCCTGGCTTGGAAGGGACCTTAAAGATCATCTAATTACAACCCATCTGCCATGGTCAGGGACACCTTCTACTAGACCAAGTGTCTCATGCCCTATTCAACCTGGTCCTGAACACATCCAGGGATGGGGCCTCCACAACTTCCATGGGCAACTTGTTCCAGTGCCTCACCACCCTCACAGCAAAGATCTTCCTCCTAATATCTAATCTAAGCATACTCTTTTTCAGTCTGAAGCCATTTCCCCACTATATGCCATTGTGAAAAGTCCCTCCCCATCTTTCTTGTAGGCTCCCTTCAGGTACTGGAAGGACGCAATTAGGTCACATCTAAGCCTTGTCTTCTTCTCCAGGCTGAGTAAAACCAATTCTCTCAGCCTTTCCTCATAGAAGAGGTGCTCCATCCCTCTAATCAACTTGTTGACTCTCCTCTGGACTTGCTTCAACAGTTCTATGTGCTTCTCATGCTGGGGACCCCAGAGCTGGATGCAGGTGGAGTCTCACCAGAGCAGAGAAGAGGGGTAGAATCACCTTCCTTCAACCTGCTATACATGCTTCTTTTGATGCAGTCCAGGATACAACTGGCTTTCTGGGCTGTGAGTGCACATTGCCTGCTCATGTCCAGCATCCCATCCACCAGCACCCCCAAGTCCTTCTCAGCAGGGCTGTTCTTGATCTGTTCATCCCACAGTCTGTATTGATACAGAAGGTTTCCCTGACTCAGGTGAAGCACCTTATACTTGGTCTTATTAAGCCTCATGAGACTGCCATAGGTCCACTTCTTGGGATTGTCCAGGTCGCTTTGGATGGCATTCTGTCCATCAGGTGTTTTTATGTGTTGATACAAAATTAAGAGTAAAAAAATTTATTTCCAAGGACTTATGTGATGTTTCTCCTGCTTACTTAACACTCAGTAACTGAGTAAACATATGGTGACATAACTGATTCAATCAACACCTGTAAAATGATGGAAATATTTTAGAGGAGATTGGCAAAGACCCAAATAAAATATAGAACACAATTATACTAAATTTTAATTGAAGCTGACTCTGTGCTCAATTAAAGTTAAGGACATATTCTATTTGAGAACTTCCTGTTAAAATATATACTTGCATCCTCATTTTTCTTCAGATCTTTCTAACATAGCAATACTTGATAATGCCAAGATTTGATGACATGGATGTTTAAAATGCCAAAACTAAGGTAAAATATAGATATTTATAATGCTGAATGCTTTTAAGAAATTAAAATAGAAATTCTATAAAGAGCAGCTTTGCAGAAAAAGGAATATGATTTTAACATGCCAGAACCACTATTCTTTTTCAGCTTTGATTTCACTTACGAATTTTTGTACTCTCTTTATATAACACTAGTAATAATAATCACTTATCTATGCAGATATCACAGCAATCCATGCACTATAATCAGCCCCTGAATTTTACTGTTTAAATTCACCTCAATAGTTACGGACCTTAAAGCATAAAAAGAGGTACAATTTTAGTTCTGTCTTTCTGATAAAGCAAGAATGTTCTCTAGCATAATTCTTTTGAACTTTTTTTAATACTTAGCATTACAGTAAATTAAATTTTTTTTTAGAAAGTTAGCAATTTTAAGCTTCTTTGAAAGACTAATCACTGCATAACAATTAATTTCTCTTGTCACTCTCACCCAGACTTTCAATCTGAGTTCTCGTGAAAGTAACTTAATCTCTGATTATGCCTTATGTAGAGCAGCTCTACAGCTCATACAGAAGTCAAACACAACTCCTGTACTGAAGCTATGTCATGTGCCTGCCAGAGGGATTGTAATGAGTAGTGCCATTGCAGTTACAGAAAGAGAGCTCTCAAGCAACCTAAATTGCCAAATGAATTGCACCTTTTATTTGTCCATAGCTATCTACTCTAAGTAATTCTGCTAAAACCTTATATGGTTTTGTAATATTGATTATTCGGCTTTACAATTTTCATATTATTTCCTACTTGTACAGATAAAATTGTGTGTTTTTTACATTAAATAAAAATTACTTGACATTCTTATTCACACTTTTGCAACAAGCTGATAAACAGTTTCAGTATTTTTGATCATCCTAAGTGTATCCATGGATGTTTTAAGTGTTTCTTTCATCTCTTTTTTCAAGTGAGTCAAGTTATTATTATGAGTTAAGCAACTCTGTGTTTCTTTTCTTTCATTTTAAGAAGGTACTTAGAAATGTTGTGTAATCAATATAAGTTCTTTCCTGAAAGCCTCTATTATGAAAATAATCTACGAACAATATTTTACTTATTATGTGGACATTACAGTCCTTAAAAGAGTCTTTTGTACTTTGCAGGACTATTGAATAATGGATCTTTGAACAGCAATATAGCAGAGAACTTAGGTGGCTAATTTTCTCCCATGAAAAACTTATTCTTTTTTTTAACCCACACAGAAAAAGCAGTAGTTTAGACCTTTATAAAAAATGTCTTTCAATGCATTTCTTTTTAAAACACAGAAATTACTAACACAGAAATTACTAATTCACTTCTCCAGCCTGGACTGAACACTTGGAGGAACAAAAACTTACCTCTTGTTTGTGTAATTGATGGAAAGTGGTTTAGAGTTGTAGTTGAGGTCATATAGCTTCCAACCAAACAGCTAGCTGCTGGATCGAATAATTAACATTTAACTGCTCTGAAAAATCTCTTAGCATGATATATAATGTACAGGAAAACATAGGAGTAATTATTCAGAGAGATTATGAACTTTTGTATGTTAAATAAATCAATTTGCTTCAATATCTGAATAATATTAATTTAAAACATAAAAAGAAAACTCTCTCCCCAGAATTTGGATAACTAGTCCAGTAAATCAGTTGAAAACAAACAAATACAAATAGTCTAAATGCACAGTGTATTCTGATCATCGGGAGCTTGAGCCGCTTTGCTGATGAATTGTAGTTGTAGTTGACACTAAGATGGTAGTCAGCTTTCTGAGTTTTGTAAGTGCTGCTATGAACTAATGAAGAACAGTGACCTGGAGTGAAACTTTGAAATAAAGCTAAAACCTGATAATACCCTTTGAAATGTAACTATGCAACATTTCAGTCAGGTCCATGTTTTGGCATTTGCTGGTGGCATTTTTTTAATGGAAATTAAGAAAAAAGGTTGCATTAAAATACAAATCTAGCAATACTGTAAATTGGATGTTGTTGTTTTTATTTTAACATATTAGAGGGTATGGCAATTATTCCAATGCTAAGCAAAAGAATTCAGAGTGCTGCAGAAGTGGTTTCTGTGAGACAACACCAGTAGCTGTTCCCATGTCAGACAGAACCACTTTTAGATGACTCCAAGATGGACCCACCACCAGACAAAGCTGAACCCATTGGTGACATTGAATATTTAAAACTAAAAATATTTAAGAAAGTGTAACGCCTGCTGTGCAGCAGACGCCAGAAGAAGAGAGAAAATATGTGAGAAAATATGACAGAAACAGCTCTGCAGGCACCAAGGCCAGAGAAGAAGTGGGAGGAGGTGCCCCAGGGGCAGAGCCAGAATTGTCCTGTAGCCCATGGAAGCTGCCACAGAGAGACAGATTTGCACACTGCAGCTCATGGAGACCCCATGACAGAGCAGGTGCATGTGTCCTGAAAGAGGCTGCAGCCCACAGAGAGCCCAAACAGGAGAAAATATTATTAATTGGCAATAAATCGAATTCATTTCCCTGAGTCAAATCTGTTTTGCATAAAATTATAATTAGTGAATAATCTCTCAGTCTTTATCTTGTTCTATGAGATTTCCACTGTATTCTCTCCCTGTTCTGCTGAGGAGCAGGAGTGATAGGGTAGGTTTGTCAGCACCTTGTGTCCAAACAGGTTCAACTCACCACAAAGTTCTTTGTGAAGGACATATTTAGTATCTATCTCACACTATTGACTACCAGCAAACCAAAAATTACTAATTTTAATTGGATGACTTTCTGATAATTTAAATTAGGTGAGTTAGAGAACAGCTCTAATGAATTCTCTGGATTTTACATTAACATTAAAATGGTGGCCTCTTACTTAGGTATATTTTTGTCTAGCAATCTAAAATTTAAAAAAAAAAAAAAAGGTCATGTTCATATACAAAAAGGTCTGATGAGATTTTGGAGAAGTCACTACAGACAAAGCACAAACTGCCGGTGTCACTGGCATACTTAAAGAAGATCGTGAAAATGTTAAAAAGGTTCCACAGTAGTACTGACAAACTTTTGCTGAGGGGTGCTTATGAACATTGTTTGAGAATTTTGTGCAAGAGACTAACACAGTTAATTGTGCATTATGGGATATCCTACGGCTTCATGTAGCTTTTGCTTAGAATATTAATTTCTTTGTATTCTATGGTTTTGCTTAGAATTTTAACCATTACGTTCCCTAGGTTAATACTAAGTACTCTAAACTGTTCAGAAAAAAAATCAGTATCAGAAATAAAGATTGGTGAAAAAATATTTTATGCAAAAAGACTGATCAAACAGATACAGAATTAGATAATATTCTATTAACTCTGGAGTTCAAAAGGATGCTTTTAGATCAGTTTGCAAAATGAAAGTTTGCATATGTAACCCATATGTCACTCTGTTTCTTTGGTATTCAGATTTATTACAGTTCACATGCCTAAAATAAAATTAAACTAAGTGTATTCTACTACAAACTCAGGACTGCTTATTGTGATTTTACCTGAATTGTCTGAGAAATCTCATAACTACTTTTTCTGTAGCTCTTATTTTTTGTAGAATGGAAAATAATGCAGTATTTTTTTGCAGGGTTTTGGTTTATTCTTCACTTCAAAACTTGCATTTTTGTTAGCTTTTCAATATTGTTTTTGAACTGTCAATTTAACAGTTTCTCCAGATTCTTTGATAAAATTATAAGGATCATTTCTGCAATCAGAAGTGGGGAAATAGAGATAAACCAATACAAATGTATCATATAATGTAATAGTTAACTTCTGGAAGTATGAGATGCTTTTTAATCAATTTTTGGGTCTTATCATATGTAATAATGACAAATCCACTACAACTTGTTATGATTTTTTTCCACTTTGAGTGAGAATAATACAGGATGAAGAAATAGCTAATTTTATTTCACAGTGGTCATAAAATAGAAAAAACATCTCTTTTCTGGTTCTGTGTTACATATTGCATCCTGACTCCCAGTGGGCTGCCTTGGAGCAAGTAAGTGTCAAGTAAATAGAAAACAGCTAAGGCAGCAAGAATTTATTCATTACAAAAATGACTGACCGTGCCTCAAGTTGTGCAGGAGTGTATTCCCAACATATTAAAAGGTCAGTCTCTGATTCAGCAAGGCACATCATAGGTATATTTGTAAGCATGGTTCTGATTGTTTAACCAAGTCAAGGTCATATACATCAGGGCTAAGATCTTCAGATATGTTTAATTGTGACATACTGAACTATACAGTCTTTCTTGCCTAAAGCAGACTGATAGGTTGACAAAACAAGATCAAGAAAGAGCAACATTTTAGTATTACTATAATTATGTATGCTTTGGCAAAACCAGAAGGCTCCAGCCATTGCTGAATCTCTATTGCACTCTCTTGTGGTAGGAAGGAGCTTTTACTCTGCATTAATATGAAGGTGACAAAGACGCATTTCTGTGACGGTGGCTTCTTTTCCAGGACAATTGAGGATATTCTGTTGTTAAGTTAAGCTTCCAGAAACTCTCTCTAGTGACACTGGACCATCCAAAAAATGGATCTATGAGTAACAAATACTAGTCTCAGATGACTCTGAATTACATTTTTTTTTTAATGATTAATCATTAGAAGATGATTAACAGAAAATGGGATTAATATTCCCTCCAGTTCCTCAAACCGTCTTTTTTGTAGGGTATCATTAGTATTGTACTATACCTGAACTCAAGTCTGATGTTTTGCATCCATGTACACACCTCCCTTACAGCAGCATGGAAGAAAGCACTAAATAAATCATCAAACAGGCTAAGCAAGAATTTAAAATCAGTTCCACTAGCCCTTGGGAATGCATGGGACAGCAGAAAACATTAATTTTTAACTCTTCTGCTGTACATCAACAGAGGTTTTTTTACCAAATTCTTTTCTATTTCTGAGTTTTTGTTGTGTTCCAGTCATATACAAAATGGAATTTATACTTTTTCTCAGAAGTTATTGAGTTTGGAATTTACCTTAAAACACCTAAAACTGCTCATTTTGTCATTATTATTCTCTTATCTCCCCCTGTATGTAATGGGGATGAAAGATAGTTGGGTCTTCACATGCTTTTTTCCTCCCCACACACACAGTCTCCCTTGGGATTGTTTCTGATATGATTTATCATAAGAACACCAGGCGGAAATTTCAGGAAGAACTGTCTGGATGATCGCATAGTGAATGCATTCCAGAGATCGAGGAGCTGTGATGATTGAAATTGATTCTGGTGCACATCGGCCTGCAAAACTATAAAATGCTGCTGGAGACTGGGTCAACTGGGCAAACTGGTCTCCCAAGGTTCCAGGCAGCTTCTATCTAGATAGATTGTCCCCTGCTCTGGCGAGAATGCTTGCAGGATAATCCAGCCCAAAGACAGGGAACACTCACTGTTGGACATGTGAATAAATGCACTCAGATTTCATCACATACAGAGATAAAATCCTAAAGTAGCCAAGTAGGCACTTTGTTGCTTTATGATTGTGAATTCTCTAAGGGCAAAGACTGCAAATCTGTACTTTTCTAGCCAAACCAGTTTATATTATGACCTTTAGACCTGCTTAAATTATATAGTGCATTGGCAATATTTAGATACTTTATTAGCAAGAAATCTAATCATAATCATCCACATAAACAGTGTCATATTTCTCACACCTGACCAAGAGTCTTATCTCCATTACTCTGCTACACTGGGTAGAAAAAGAACTTTTTCTACTGGGTAGAAAAAGAACATTTGGTGGAAGTATTTTCTTTTCCAATCTGTGAAAGAAGACTGGCCTAAGGTAAGAACCTTTGCTTTTAGATGGCTAATGTCAAGCTAAAAAAGATTGCTCCTGCTGAACCCATAGGTGCTACAACTTCAGTTCTTGTGATTTATTAGTGGCATTTTCCTCTGTGATCTTAGAACATCAGTATTACCTCAGTGTGCTAAATTGTATATGAAAGTCTTATTTGCTGTGAAATATCTATATTAATACCATCATACAGAATTCAAATTGTAAGTGTTGAGAATTTTGAAAATCCAAATGGCCAATCTACAATTCATAACAACGAATTTGGGATATTACTCTAATATGTCTAACATACATTAAGAAGATAAATTGATAAATGTACCTAAAGAACTGAGACACACAACCTTCAAAAAAGTTAAAAAGGAATACAAAAAAATAAAAGTATTAAATATTTAAAGACAAAATATTTTCTCTTTATATATACAAGCTTATATTTTTATCACCTTTTATAAAAGTTCATAAATATCTAACAAAAATGAGTGACGTTGTTAATTGATTTTGTGCAGTTAGATCACGACCTTGTGCTGGTGTAACAGAGGTAAAAAGGTGCTAATAAAATGATCTAAATAAAAGAAAATGTTATTTTCAAAGGATAACATAAAGTAACTTATTACCAAAGATACATTAACTTCCCTAATCTTCACTAGATTCTGACTGTGCAATGGAACATAAATTATTAATTTACTGAAGACATTACTTTTAGCTATTATTCCACAAGTTTTTACAATTTCCAACCCCTTGAGAAATTGCTCCCTTAAAAAAATAAAAAATACCAAAAAACAGAGACAAAAAATACGTAGACACACCTAAAGCCAAATTTCTCAGTCATGAAAATACGCTTTGACCCAAGAGTAGAGTTTAGATCCCATTACCTGAAACGAAATACAATGCATTACCTAATCACTTAAAAGTGCTGTTGTCTCTGTTTCAGAACTAGCCTGCAAGTAGTAAGATAGATAGAAATATATTATATATTAATATATATAAATATCTTGATAGAAACATCAAGATTATTTCCAATACTTTTCATACTTTCCCACCTTGCACAGAATTGTAATGCCGTAGCTACTGTATAAGAAATATACTTTTTTTTTTTGAGATATAAAGCATCTCTAATGTTAAACAGAAAGTAGAAGCAAAAATCTAAACATTCACAATACTGGTTAGTATTTGCCAAAAACATCTCCCTGTTTCCAAAATGATTTAGTTTGAAAGGAGGTATTTTTATTCACAATTTTTTAAGATTATAGTCACTTAAATGAGGAGTGTAAGTCTGTCTACATCTCTGCTTGTTGGCTTAGACAACTGACAGGATACAACTGCAGGCTGCACAATTTTTTGACAGGCCTTTCAAGTGGATACTGCATCCTATATCAACTTGCAGATTGTAATATTTATACACTAATCTATTAAAGCCAGTAGAAAACTATAGGTGAGGGTCATTACTGTTGTTCCACCAGTTGCAAGAAGGATATAAATGCAACAGACAATTTTAATGAACATTAACATCTGCAGAGATAGTATCTGAATCTTCTTTGGAGGGTGGTCTATTGATAAAGTTTATCCCGATCAAAACTTCAGATTTAAATAAAAAGCACTGAGATTAAATTTGCCAAGATGACGCAAAAAGAAATATTTCATAAGAGAATAATCCATATGAGATTCATAGGAGATCCACAGGAGAATATCTATTTATTTGTTTATTTTACTCTCTCTGCTAAATTACAGTTGTTCTTTCCTAAACTTTTCCATATATGGCTGTGAACCAAAGGGTTATACAGGCAAAAAAAAGTGGCAGGTACCTTTTACAATCTATCTAACAATGGCCTAATATAATCTTTTTTAAAAAACTTACAGAAACAAGCAAATCTGCAACATGTAGGCAAAGAAGCATTTCTTAAAGGCCCCTTTCCATGGGGCGAAATCAATTCTACATATAGTCTCAAGGTTTTACTTAATTCCTCAAACAAGATCCAAATTGGACAATTGTGTAAATTAGGATTGGATCTGATTAACTAAAGATTACTGAGCTATCTCATTGTTGGCTTTAAGCTATGCTTTCTTTCCCCTTTGTGCTTTCACTTGTTAGCGTAAAAAGGTAAATAATGGAGGCAGGGGGTTGTTTATTTATCTGTTTTACAGAAAGGTTAACCTCAGTATTAGAATTACACCATTGCCTAAATTACATCTACATTTCACAGATTCTGAAACTTGTTGATTGTTGGTGGTGCTAATATTATGTACTCATTTAAAGTCCCATAAGAATCAACACTTTTATAAATTGTAAAATAGAAGTTACTGTTCCTCTCAGGAGTTTTTATTGTCTTATCTGTCTTTCATCTCCTGACTTACCCTTGAAGCTATCTAGGGCAGGAATTGCTTTATACGGCTCCTAACCCAATGGTGGTGTGATCTATGCTTTGAGATGAAGATGCAGTTCTGTTGTGCTGATAGTTGGGAGACAGTGAGGAAAGAATTTTCTGTACTTTTCCTCGTGTTTCAGAATTTATGATAATCTCTAGGTATGACTGAACTATTAAGAGATACATTGCCACTGTATATATCTTATAAATGTATAAGCCATCATATCTTACAGATCCTTATATCAATTTGCCAGCTATTGTGATATGCTCGCAGGACCCTTTTCCCTCAGAAGCAGAGGATGAAATGAATCTTTAAATCATTTTCCTTGTATATGTCCCTCTCTTTAACATTTTTTCCCAAGAAAGGTTGATGCAGATTATTTTTTTTCTCTCCATTGGGATTATTTAAATGCCTTCCCAAATGTGTTATATATTATCTTCTAGAACTAAAAATTAAATACTTCTACAACCTATTCATTGACATTTCAATTGACTTTGTCTTACTTGCCTAAAATATATAAGCTAGGCATATTTACATGTTGTTATTTCTATTTTACTAGTATATTCTATAGATTTCTGGATAAAATATTTGTATATACACATGATTTAAAAGTATGTTCAATTTTGAGTTTGCAAGTGTAGCTTATTTTTCCACATATAGCCTGTGGAAAATCCAGTTGTAAAGACAAAATGGATTGTTGCTGAAAAAGAAAGCCACATTTTTCTTTCACTTAGATTTTTCTATATCATCAATTCATATTTCTTGTTTAAAGCATCTATCCTTCAGACTGGAGAAGAGAAGGCTTCAGGAAGACCTTTTAGCAGCCTTTCAGTACTTAAAGGGGAAATACAAGGAAGATGGAGAGGGACTTTTAACAAGGGCATGTAGTGGTAGAACAAGGAGGAATGGCATTAAACTCAAGGAGGGAAGGTTTAAGTTAGATACTAGGAAAAGATTCTTAATTATATATGGGTAGTGAGGCACTGGAACAGGTTGCCCAGAGAAGCTGTGGATGTCCCATCCCTGGAGGTGTTCAAGGCCAGGTTGGACAGGGCTTGGACCAATCTGGTCTAAGTGGAAGGTTTCCTGCCCATGGCAGAGTGGTTGGAAGTATATGATCTTTAAGGTCCCTTCCAATCCAAACCATTCTATGATTCTATATAAATCGACTGAAAGAAAAGCAAAGAACAGATTAACGTCTTATCTTTCTTTCTAGCATATTGTCCATTAAGTACCTCTGAGGTAAAGATAATTCAGTTATTTAGTATCAGCTTAAGTTTTTGCATTTTTACTTTCATCTAAGCTTGAAGAAGACCACATAATATTAAATATACATTTATGAAGGTGATTATTGAAGAAAAATTGCATTGTACTTCAAGATACAGGGGTTTTTTGAGGTAGTTTTAACCTCTACTTACAATATTTGTTAAATAGAATATTGCTTTCCTTCATCTTTCTTTGCTAATTAACTACAATTTGATTTGCTTCCAGTCTTATTCTTACATTTCATTAACTATAGCACAGAAGCCTGTTGTAGATAGCTAGCTCTTTTGGGATGTAACTACATCTTAGGTTCACGTTAATGATATAAATGTAGGCAGGTCAGTAGACCTTTACGTGGTGTTCCTTATCCTTGTTTTTATTTGACACATAAAGTCTTTTCAGGTGAGATAAGAAAGATTCTTTGGACTGTACCAAATGTATTCTTTCTTATTCTTGGGCATTCTTATTTTCTACCTAACTCAGTACTATTATTGCTATTAAATTCCAGGGTTATGACTTCGTTTCTTACTTTTAGCCAAATGAGATTAATGCAACAAAAATCAAAACGGAATTAATATAAATAACAAAAACAAACCTCTCCACCTTGGGAACCATCAGATGTTTATCCATTTCTTCATCTTTCTAAGAAAAAATAAAATCATGATCACAAGAATATCACACTAAGTTAATTTTAAAACAATAAAGACTTAAAACAGTGGGCAAAGGAAAATAAAGATCCTGTCAGCATGTTGATCTAAGATTTGTGAGAGTATACTCTATCAGGATGTTAGGAAATGAAGATCAGTTAAACATAACATTAAACAATAAGACCTGCAATGTGTGCTTGAAATACATAACAATGACAGTACTTCATGAAACAGGGAAGATTTCTTTGAATTTAGGTTGCATTTACTGAAATTTAGGAAATTAAGAAAAGAATGAAAAGCACATGATAAATTATGTTAGGTGTTTGATGCCCCAAGCCTGTCAGTGTTGAAGAGGCATTTGGACAATGTCCTTAATAACATGATTTAACTTAGTCAGACCTGAATTGGTCAGGTAGTTTGACTTGGCAGTCAGTTTCATTCCTTTCAATGAAAATAGTTCTATTCTATTCTATTCTATTCTATTCTATTCTATTCTATTCTATTCTATTCTGAGTCTAGAGAGAAAAAAAAAGAAGTTCTTAAAATCCACAAGACTTTCTTTGAGAACACATAAATTGACTATTTTAAAATAATTTCAGTGTAAATCAGCAACTTTCTGGAGATACATCTCACCACTACACTATTTTTTCCTGGGTAGGGACATTGTGGTACTCTTTTAGGAAAATGTTTAAAACTGAACTGAGTTGAGGGTTTATTTTAGATTATTGAAACACTGAGTTTTATCAGAAAATAACAGATGGTTTAGGGAACAATGTGAGAAACATGGGATTTAGAAGTGTTATAATAATAAAAGTTTCTAGAAGTATGTATTAGAAATCTATTAGAATAGTAGAAGTGATTCTAATAATAGAAAACTGCTGTTTGGTTCATCATTTCACTATGACATGATGAACCAAGAGCTCCAGTCTAATTCTTCTCTCCTAGAGAACTGGCTCTATGCTTGACAGCATCTATTCCTGACTTATACAGATATCAATAAATAATGAATCAAGTCACGACACAAAGTAATGCATGAAATAGTTGGGAAAAGATCATTTGAAAAAGAAACTAAACGCTTCTGAAAACATACTCCTATTCTTACAAAAAAAGACAGTGCTCCATACAAACCTAAACACATGGTAAATGTGAAAATTGGGTCAGAAAAGAAAGATCTTATCCATTTAAATCATCTTTTTCTGCTTTAGCAGCCTTATGGCAGAAGGGTTATTGTTTCTGATGATTGATATCACACACATGCCAGACAGAAGTAGCATGATAGTTATGGATGTATTCTCTTGTTCATGTGATGATGTTAGACACTGCAGGGGGAAAAAAAAAAAGAAATAACATGTGTCATTCTCCTTCTTGACCAGATGCAAAAGTTTGTGAAAGATCACAAGTGCTTTCAGCTGACATATGGTGTTAACAAACTAATGACATTTGATAGCAATGTGCACTTAACATAGGTGAAACTTCAGTTAATTTAATAAAATTTGAAGAATATTTACATACTTTTCTAGTATCTGTACCCCTTTCTTGGAAACTGTACTTTCAAAATTACCATTTTTGCAACCTTTTTTCTCAGAAAAAATGTTCTTTCTTGACAGAAGTATTTCTTGCATAAAAGGCCCATTTCCTAGTAACTACACTTGTAAGTAAAGAGAAGGCTAAAAAATTCAGTGAAACACTAGTACCAACAGACAACCTGACAGAAATTATATTCACCTCTCACTTTTAGTTGGATAATTCCATATTTTAAAAATTTCACGCATTACTGAGGCAAATATTAATTGATTCACCCGGCATCTCTACTGTGCATTCATGCTCAAAGAGGTAGATTGGAAAATGATTAAGATTAATTCCCTGGAAGATTACACAATCTAGCAACTCTCTACTTTCTAGCTTCCACATGATACAAGAATAAGCCTTGCATTTAGACAATTACACAAGTTGCTTGAAGTCAGTCTGTGTGACTAAACTATGTGTAAGTAATCAAAATGTTTAAAACCCAAAATAACAGCCCAAAACAAAAAGACAAACAAATAAAAAACAACAACAAAAAAAGAAAGAACTCCCTAACTTTTGACTAGTTTTCAGATGGAAATAATATCTAAGAATTATATGGATGGGAGGATTTTGAGATAACTAGAGGAAACAGAAATTGGCCTAAAATGTAATACTTTAATACCTGGAAATATTACTTATGACTTAATGAATTGAGTCCAAAATAACAAACCCTATAGTCTTTAGTAAGCAAGTTTTCATTTCACTGAAAAAGATTACATAAGAACTGACCATAAAATCATAAGAATTAGAGGTCAATAAGATAAAACTAAATTAATCTTTCCCACTTACTGCCAAATAATTCTGTAATGTTCTCCAGAATAATCTTTTTAATGTATCTCATAGTTTGTTTAGAAAATAATGAGGTTTCTCTAACTCTGATAATCACACTTCCACTGTCAAGCACAAAATTACTAGAATACATGCAATATTTACATCAGGTTGTTAGAACAAAATACATCACTCCACGGACCACAAATAAAAATGCACCATATTACTACTGATTATATTAGTATTTCAGAATGGTTTTAATTTGAATATTTTTCCTAATTGACAAGGTCCTGTTTCCTCTTTTCTAATAAAAATCAATGCACTAACTTAAGAGATATTTCTAATCCCAAAATAGTTCAACATTTCAAGACTTCCTGACGTATTGTCTTGCTACTTCCACTTCTTTGAATCTCCTAGATTTACCTTTCTTATTGTAAATCAAGTCCACCAAACCAGCCAGTTGTTCTTGCTACTCAATTTACAGATACTTTTAGCATAATTAAATTCCTAAATTACTATTCCATTTATGTGTGACTTGAACATTAGATAATTAAGTGCTCTGGAAAGTAAATTGATAACACTGATTAAAAGGTGGGGGTTTTTTAAATAAAACCATCAATAGTAGTGCAAATGGCTCAGCAGGTTACATAGAGGAACATGTTAAATGTCAGCATTCTAAAATTAGATCTAAGAACATATCAAAATTAGTCATGCAATATCAAAGTGAAATGTTTCACAGTGTTCCCTCATTGCCCACTGAAGTTACTCAAGATAGTTTAAGACATCATTTTTGATGAGGTAGCTTAATTGTGTGTCAGGTGATGGTATTGTGATACCAGTACCAAGGCACATTTGTAAAGAGAGTATATCAACAGAATGGTCAACAGAAAAATCAAAAGTTCATTCAGAATTTTTTTGATCATTATATACATTTCAAAATAGCTCCACATAGTTGAGATACTCATGCCACCATTCATGAAAGAGGTAATTCAGATATTCAGATTCTTTTTCTTCTAATTTCATAGTTTTAGCAGTCTTTCCACATGGCAGTGTCCAGAGTTGTAGAAATAAATAAATAACTACATACATACATAAATACATATTAAAAAAAAACCAAACAGCTGGTTTGTAGGTTTGTGGCTTGTTTTGTTTTGTTTTGTTTCTTGTTGTTGTCATTTTAAAAACAGTACTAGCTTGTATGAAACAGCAGAAATAGCACGCCATTTATTTTTCTGTTTTGGGGAGTATGGTTATGTTTGTGCACACATGTGTATGCATGTGTGGGAGAAAGATGGGGGAAAGATGTGAGGAGTTACATCACCGGGGGCTTTTTTCTCTCCAATCTCCATAGTGACTGACAGCTAGCTATTTTAACAGATTTAAGGGAGCACTGGTCTTCACAAGTTTAATACATCTCACACATCAGGGAAGGCATTTTACTGTATGTATAGCAGTGTTGATAATTCCTATGCTGTTGAGAACAGATCACTTTTAATGCACAGAATGCCAGAAAAGAATTGCTCTGTAGCCCAATTTTTAATATACCTAATTGTTAGACAGCAAAAACAATCCCAATATACTGGCTACTGTGTGAAAGACAGATTGTGACTTCCACAAGTGTTTTCTTGGTAGCTTTTCATGCCCTAGGTGTGAGGCAAGCATCTGAACTTGGCTGAACTTTGTCAGCAGGAAAGTCTTTTATTACCTCTTCAGAGAAGGGCAATTTGAGTAATTTGTTTCATTTGTTACAATACAATATGTCAACAGGTTTATGTCTTGTGGTAGAAGTCCAAAAAGGCATTTGAAACTTTGAATGTTTTCTGTCTTCTATCATCTAGTACAGCACAGTAAAACTTTATCTGATACATAAGGGAAAATGGTTCTGGAAATGTTCCAAGGTGAGGTATATTTTGCTACTGTGCTCAAAAGCCTGGATTGCTGTGTGTATG
>WEIV01014713.1:11504-78489 GCA_013390005.1 Calyptomena viridis | reverse complement strand
CAGCATGGACATGGCCTCTCTCCTCCAGAAGAAGACTCTTGCCCCTTGGCTTGCAGGTGTGAAGAAATAGTAGAGTTTCTGCACCTGGCAGTGTAATTTAAGTTTGTAATTTAGTTTAAGAAAGAAGCAGAACCAATTAGCAGACATTCAGATGAGGAAAGGAGTTCAGGCATTCTTAAATGCAAAAGAGTGTTACTGACATTTATCCAAAATGGTCAAATATTTACAGAAATGTTTACAAAACAAGCCCCCAAGTAATCAAACCCATTTCAGAGATAATGTTGTAGATTCTTTGATGGGTGTTTCTGTTTATGGAGTGATTCCTACCTGATGTGACTGTCACTGTAAGTAAATCCGGTCCTTCATTTCTTTCAGAAATTACACCAAAGACTTTCAAGTCCTCCTAAGCTGGTTTGAAAGTGCAGCCTTTTAGTTATTAATTTATTATTTGATTTTTTTCCTTATTGTAAAGGTCTCCTTGATATAAACTGTCCCCCTTCAGACAAAATATCATCTCTCATTTTAATATGCTAGAAAAGACCAGGAAAATGCTGGATATTCCAAATTTTTGTATTGTACTTTTCACAGTGACAGGATGTTAAAGCATGAGGGGCCATGATTTACCATCTCATATTTCTTATTCATTTTTAATCTGCTAGGTACAAGAGAATGTCATCAAAAATATAAAGATAAAATAGGTTTCTAAACTTTTGTTATATTCTGATCTTTTATTTTTTTCTACTTTAACACTTTTTTATTAAGAAGTAGCATTTGTATGAAACTAATCTCTTGGTACCTGAAAGCATTATGGTTTTGTAGATAAAGAGTCAGTTTGTTGGGTTTTTTTCTTGCTATTTTATTTTCACATTGCACAATCAGATATGAGAATATTGATCTGTGTGTTTATGTTTCATACTTTAGGAAGAATATTTGGGGAGTTCACAAAATAATGGCTTATAAATTCAAGAAAATGGTGTTACTTTTGCAGTGCCATTCCTCTAGCTAGGGTCATTTATTTAAGTTTATCGGCAGCTTATAACTGCTGCCCTTGATTTTGTAAGGAGGATACAAAGTGACTTGGACCACATGTTGAAGACTGTATTCAATCACTGCTTCTACTATATCTGTTCTGTTGTTAGAAAGATTAATTTTCCAGTATTTTGATTCTAAGAGCTTTAGTAAGTATTAAATTTATTTTTAAAATGAAAGTAGTCATGTAATACAGAGCTACTACTCCATTATAGAAATCTTAGGGCACAGAAGTAAAGCTTGAGTTTGCATGCTTCATTACCAGAAACCTGAAATAGGCTTTTTTGTTTTAATTACTATCATTCGTGTATACTAATATTTTTATATAAGAGCTAATCCATAAATAAGAATATCCAATGCAATATATTCTTATTCCTTTTATCTAACACCATAACAGTTGCTCACATTATATAACTATTAAATGGAATGCATAAAGACAAAAATATTATTAGGTAACAAATGACATGATGTTTCTTACAGCTATAGATGTAAGAACTTTGTTTATACAGGTAAACATTTTTAGAAGGCAGGTTTCAGTAAAGCAGCCAGAGACAAACTTTTCAGAAATTATTAGTCATCTTTTTAGTCCTCCAGTTACCTAGAAAAAGTGAAACAAACATTGGAAAAGTAGTTAATTTTATGTATTGATTTAGAAAGGTGAATTTTAAAATATGTTAATTTAAGGTGTTTCTGAAGAGCCATGTGTTTGCTGTCTAACTGTGATGTCGAAATTAAAAGTATAGTTGCCTCAAACATCTTTCCTTTTGGCACAAATCATACGTTTAAAATATCTACCTCTACCTGATTGTGAAGATAGGTACTTCAAACTTAAACAACTATTTCTTTAGATGTTTACAGCTAGCTGAGAATAATACTTCCTGGTTTGTGTCAGTATCAGTATTCATAGCTTATATAGGAAAACTCATGTGCAAACGCAACATTATTAGGCACAGTAAAAATGAAAGGAGATTGAATTCAGTGGTACAGATTTGCTCTCGTTCTTGAATTCATGTTGATATTTTTTAAAAGAATCACGGTTACTTGATTTTTCTGTTCTTAAAAACAGGCATAGTGAAGAAATCTTAAGCAATGCTCAGGACTTGAAAGCTATCTAAAACCTAGACTGCACAGAGGTATTGCCTGTGCTTCAGGAGCTTGTCTTTGAAATAGATTAAAAGTTCTAGTTACAAATCCTAGATTCCTTAGCATCTTTGGATTTGAAGAATGGATTGCCAGCATGCTTCTAAACAGCAGAAATGATCTCTTCTTTGTGCAACTAGAATAGAAACCTGACTTCCAAATTATGATTATTTAAATTTGGATATGTGAAAAGTCATATCAAATTATTGAAACACTAGCAAGCTAAACTGAAGTATACCAAACCTACTGATAAGTAAGTATCATTTCTACAAAACGATAAAGTTTGTGGTAAAATAATGCTCTGTTTGAGGGGAATGAAAACTTAAATTCAAGAGGAAAGCACAAACAATGCAAATGTTAAAGAGTAACTTGAAATGCAAGTCTTTCTTTTCTATCCATACAATTAACAACTTAATTTTTGATATTCAACTTCACTACTTAATTCAAGACATAAATCCATCATGTCTCTAAACAGTAGCTACAACACTATCTGCATCATATGTCACTGGTACTTCAAGAGCACTTTCAGTGTCTTTCCTAATCTGATTTTGAAGTGATTATTTCATAAGTGGAACAACCACACTGCATCAGTAATTCAACAGTAACAGTGTTGAGGTTTGCAAGGTTTTTTTATTTTTATTGTTTTTAAATCTTCCAGACCATGTCACAATAGAAACAATTAGAAGATGAGAATTTTAGATTATGTCCCTACTTGTGAACCTGGTATGAATGAATTTTTTCTGTAAAACCAATCCACATCAGTGTTTTGAAAATCTGATTCTAAGCACTGACAATCGAGCTTTATTAAAAAAAAAAAAAAGTAGTAATGAAATTCATTCTTCGTTTCCAACTATTCAGACTGCAGAAAAAAAATAATGTAAGAAATTAATTTACATCTGATTAAACGGAAAGCTAAAAAAAAAAAAAATTGAGACTATTGTGATTTTGTACTCCAATGGGTTTTGTTATCCCAACCATTTGTTCTATACTATAACAAAAGCATTTTTTTCCTTGAAGTAACAAACCCCATTTTGTCTTTAATGTTTTAAAATGACAAATCAGTTTGTCAGCAGCTGCTGTAATATCTTTTTTCCCATGACATTATCCTCCCATTTCTAGAGTTAATGAATAATTTTGAAAATATTATATCATGTTTTAACATTTAAAATATGCAAATTCATGGGGTACATCCACTCTTTCTATTATTTTGCCATACTTGTATCTCTACTAATCTGCCCCATTTATTAATAATAATAGAAAACAGATCAGTTCGACCTCATGTCTCAGCTGTACGTGAGAAGTGGGAATATTAGGGAAATTCATAATGGGTATTGCTGTAATCCATGAGTCTGCCACAATTTTATCCTGTTAGTGCGAGATGAGAGGCATGTAACACATTATATTAGCTTCCAACATTTTCTCAATCACTGTGATATTGGGAAAGAAAAAGGCGGAGTGCATTACTTATTCCAGATACATTAATCACCTGAAGATGAAGCATCGTCTGGTTCGTATGATTTTACTTTTAGAGCTAAAAATTACCTGGAAAAAAAAGTAGTGTAGAAGTAATTTCTTCTTTTTTTGTAGTGAGCATATGAACTTTCTTGGTCTTCTAATTTGTCATGATTTCTGATTGCTTCTTGCACTCCCACACTTAAAATAACAGAGTTGAAAAGTCATATTTCTCTGAATTAGCCAAACTCACATCAATTATTATCACAATGCTATATGAAGATGTATGTTTACGATTAAATTTACACATGTCATGGTTTGACTCTGGCTAAAAGCCGAGAGCCCACACATAGATCTAAAATTTCTCAGAGAAGGGAAAAAAAAACCTCCGACTTTTGTGATAAGGATTACAAGCAACTGTTTATTAACTACTTCACACAAGCAAAACAGGCTCTAACTTAGAATGTTAAGAGTTTACTACTACAACTACAACTACTACTAAAATCAGAGCTTAAGAGTTTAAGGGTGAGCAGTTTGATAGTTGTTACAGACACCTTTCTCCCCCCCCCCCCCTCCCTTTTAAGATCCTTCACCTTCCCCCAACAGCTCGGGAAGGCAGGTGTGTGTGTGGGGGGGGGGTTACAATCAGAGATTTTCTTTGCTGCTGTTCAGAAGAGTGAGAGAGTCCCACCCCAGCTTTCCTCGTGGGGTCTTCTCCACGGAAACAGTCTGTTGCAAACTGCTTCTTAGTGGATTCGTTACTAACAACAGTTTTCCTGGTACTGTCGTCACGTAAATCACTTTACCATAGGTGCAGTCATTTCAGGTGCCGGCTGCTCAGCTGCCTCAGTGTTTCAGTGCTTCTCACGGGCCACCAGTCGTCCCAAGAAATGCTGCTCTGCTGCTCCAGCATCTCTTCTTCTCACGGCCCACGGGGCTCCACCAGGCCCCTCTGCTCCAAACACAGGATCACAGCCTCTCTTTTCCGGCATGTCTCTGTTCCAGCGTGGAAAAATCTCCCAGTCTTTCCACGGGTTCACAGGCTGAAGAATCTTCGCCCCTATGATTCCTCACAGATTGCTGGGGCCCTATTCCAGTGTTTAAGGCATCTTCTCTTTCTCCTCTCTCTGACCTTGGTGCTAATCAAGCTCCGCACCCTCCTGTCTCTTAAGCGGCCATGATGTTCTGCGCAGTTTTTTTTCCTCTACTCCTTCTTAAATATGTTATCACAGAGGCGTTGTTGCCTGACCTTGTCTAGCTTAGAGCAGAGAAAAACTCTAGCAGCTTCTTAAAGAAGCCTCTCTCCTAGCCCCCCCCAGCTAATAAAAAACTCTGGTTACTTAAAACCACAACAACACACTATGGGAAAGGTCTTCCAAAATGCTTTTCCTGGGCAAAACTTTATTCCAGTGAGGTTATCTAAAACTTTTCAATGCACCTTTGAGGATAAGTGTAGAGAATATTTTGGAAGAAACAGGGTATTTGGTGCTCACTGAGGCCTGCATGCACAATCCAGTCTTTCAGTATGATGGCAANNNNTCTCTGATTCCGAAGCAGCTTCTCTTCAGATAAGAGCCTGCAAAAAAAAAAATTAAAATATCAAAAGCTCTTCTATTTTATTCAAGTGTAAGTGCAATATATACAACACACTTATCTGTGTGTGAGTTTGTGTGTGTTTGTGTGTATATGAAAATACGCGTATAGTTATAATGTCTCTAAATATTTTTTCTCAGGAGCAATTAAGTAGTGGATAGCATAGTATTTATTTGCATTTTGAGCTTAGAATTATTGTTACATTAAAGACCAAAAATATTAAATAATAAATAATAATTAATTTAATTTATAGAGTTAAAAATGGACTTTATGTCATTCTAACTAATTAGAAACTCATACAAAATACTTTAACAAGCTTTAAGTGCACAAACACATTGAGCAATTGTTATGCATGCATTTGTGTGCTTAACTTTCACCTTCTGGGGCAAAAAGGCTAGATAATCTAACAAGAGGAGTGCAATTTTGATGTAGAGGAAATAGTCAATTCACAAATTGCAGATATTTAATTAATTTCCTTTTTTTTCTTTAATAACTATCAGATAGTTAGATTTCATTCTCTTTCTTTGAATTTTCTCTTCACACTACAGACTCCTCTTTTTATTATTTCTATTCTTTTTCCTTGTTAGAAAGTTTTTTGGAATCCTTTACTGCGATTCTGATTTAAAGAAAATCTATATGAAACTTTTCATGTAGCTTCATAGTCCTTTTCTAGTTTGTTTGTAGAAATATAAACCTTACCTGCTTTAAAAGTAAAGAAAGATGCAATTCCTAGTGACATTTGATTTTTTTATTGATCTTTTACTAAGTTGCACTGGTTCATACAGTGTGAAAAATATTCATCGAAGGGTCAAAAACACGGATAAGACTGAAGATGAAATTTGCTCTCTCTTATTTTTTGTCCCTTCAGAACATATTTGGAGAGTGTGGTGGCAATGCTTTTGATATAACATATCATGGTAGAAGAGTTAGATAATAAAAGTCTGCTTTCAATCACAATGACTTTATGTATTTTTTCAATTGTGAAATTATCTGCCAATTGGGAACAATATGCTAGAGTTACTTGTTTCATTAACAACATATTCCATATTTCACAGTTTAGATATTTCACCTGCATTTTCTTTTTGACATTTGCAATTGGAGATTTCTATTGTTTAGCTCATAAGAGTGCAAAAAAATTTATATCTATCAGTTAAAATAAAAGATATGTATCAGTATAGTTTTTTTTTAAAGCCTGTGCATATAAAAGATCAGAGGTGTCATGGAGTTAAAGTGCAAATGAAATAAACTGCATCCTTCTTGACACACACACACACAATTGTGATTATGTTGTTGTTTGTACAGTACCTGACCTGCCTGATATTTTTTGGCATAATTTTAATAAATTTAATATTTTATACAAATATTTTAGCCTTTTTTTTACATAAAATTTAATCACGTCTTTTGACATTTATAAAGGAATTTTAATTTTAAAGATTTTGTTCAAGTGTGTGTGGCCATTGGCCTTTTCATCTTAGTCACTCGCTGTAAAACAACTTGTTTCAAAATGCACCAAATCACTGAATCAGTCAGTCTCGATTTACTTTTTAAAATTTTCTGCACTTAAATAAGTATGCTACAGTAGGGCCTTTATGACCTATACTAAGTAACTGAATTTCTTTTACCTCTTTTACTCTTCTTGTTCTTCTCTCCACTTTCATAAAAGCCTGAAAAGCAGTATCATGATCTTGTGGTTTTGTTTTTAACATTTATATTAATAAGTGTTTTCAAAAATGAGCTTGTTCACCAAAGTAAATACCTAACATCATGACTAACATTTTCTCACTGCTTCTTTGTATTCCAAAGGAGATTCCTTGCATCAGTCTGTAGTATCTTCTTTTATACTTACCTTGTGAAGTGTCTGCTGGATAAGTTCACCTTTTTGTTCAATGTTTGTACTGCTTAAGGGAGACTTAGACTGTGACAAGGTCCCCTAGGCAACACAGTTATATAAAAGGCAATTCAGGAAAGGGACCATATTTCAATCTGACACATTTAAGAAAATGGAAATTCTACAAAATAATAGAGGAGACATCACTACCTATAAAATCATGAACTCTTCAGAGAATAGAGCAATTCAGCTGAAGTCAAATATGAGTACTGCNTCAGTTGGAGTCAGCTGTCCCAGTTGTGTTCCTTCCCAACTTCTTGCCCACTTCCAGCCTACTTTTTGAAGGGCAGAGTGAGGCCTTAAACTTGTGCAGTCATTGTTCATCAATAACTAAAACTTTGGTATGCTTTCACTATTTTGGTCATGAATCTGAAAAAAGCCATGGTCTGCTATGAAGAAAATTAACTTCATCAGAGTCAGATCCAGTCAATAACGAAGGATTTGACTTTCGAGGACTTTCCCCTTGAAGGCGAAAAGCCCCCTTTTTAAAGATGTGATCTTTGAAATCCTATATTTAGTCACTTTCCTAAATATAAAACTGCTTCTTGAGAATTTTTATTGTTTCTTAAGAAATCAAAGCCTATACCAGTCTTTCTAATTGCACCAAAAAGTCTACAAATTAAGTATATGTTTAATGATCCTCTTTTTCATAAACTTTTTATAGAGTGTTCTATAACATCCTTTTTTTTTTTTATCTAGCATTCTCTTGCTGTTCATTAATTCCATGTCTGAAGTGAAAATATAAGGGAAAATTATTCTCAAAGAAGACTACAGAGAAATTGCTAACGATAATTAGAAATTTTTTTCAATGCATGCCAACATGTGATAATTTCTCATAGATATTTAGTTAATGGATCTGTTCTTCTATTAATCATTTTATTTATTCTGGGTGTGCAGTAAGTTTAACATTTTTTGAAGAAAACACTGACAGATAAATGGCAAGCTCTAGTACCCTTGTGCTATGTTATAGTATTGCTAGAAAGGTAGGGAAATAAAACAGATGAATATAAAGCAAACTACAACCAGTTATTTCCTATTCTTGGAACTCAAAGAACAGGAAATTTTATTCAAAAACATACACATATATTTTAATATATTTTATTAACAAGATTTCTGTGCATTTTGTTTCAGAAGATGTCAAGTTTATGTTGTCACTCACATACTTCCTTTTCTGAGAAATTGCTAGCTATGATGAGAGATGTTTTGAAATATCAACACGAAGTATATGTATACCAAAGCATCCAGCAAGCAAAAAAGTATTTAATACATCTCTTGGCACTGAAAATCCAAGTTTAGTCTCTTAAAAAGGTACTTAATACCAGGAAAACATGCTATCTGGGTGTAAGAAATGCTTCCACTAAACCTACAAAATAATAAATAACACAATGAAGGATAAGTAGACAACATGTGGTTATAGATCTTTGAGGACAAGCTTTAGTTACACTTCAGTTGAGCCTAACAATTGCACAGCAAATGATTCCTGGCCTTTGTTAAAGAAAATAGACTGGACTCCTTTATTTATCCAAGAATGTAAATAGAGAAGTCTATTGGACAGATGGAAATCCTGCAGCATTTGAAAGCCTGGAAAATTCTATAGGGCTTCTAGTGATATACCTGATAATATTAATGTGTCTGGCACTGAGATACAAAATAGCCTGAGTGAAAGAAATTCTAACTGTTCTTGGTACCTTAGACAACAATAAGGTTGAAAGTGTTTGTAGATATGTCCAGTACTAAGAACACAATAATTTAGACAGAAATCCATAGACTGGTTTTGTGTCTGTACAACTTAGCCAGTCCAGTAGATACATAAGAGCAGCATGGATCAGCTTACTCACTGCTTGTAAAGAAGCACTTTTAACATGTCATAGTTATAAGGTGTCAGAGAATATTCAGCAGTATCACTTAATATGTTACTAGAGCTGATTCCCTCTTTTTATCTTTTCACTTCATGAATTTTCAGAAGTATGCTTTTTACTATTCAGTCACCAGTTCAAACCTCACAGTTAAAACAAAGTAAAAAGAAGTACACCTCTTTGAGTTATACCATAACCTCTCCACTTTACTTGGAGATTACACATTGATGCAAGCTCACCCAAATTTCTGAGCAGGCTTATTTAGGAGTTTTTGAAATTCTGGAAAGCCTTTTATTAGATAGCAACTCTATTTCTTATACATGCCTACACTTTAAAACAGATAAGCCCTTTAAGTTTTATCACTGAATTTTCATTTAGTTCTAAAAGTAAAATAACAATTTATTTTTAATTAAGTAGAAGTAATACAATAATTACAGCAGAAATTACATTGTCTGCTTGCATTGTTGTCTTCATGGTAGCTATTTGTTTTCCCCTGTCTTTATCAATATTGCCTGCTTTCAGTTCTGTGGTACATTAGGTTTTTGCATCTGAAGTGCTCTCACTTATCTTCCTGTTTCACACACTGCCAAACTCCTGAGGCTTGCAATACAAATGGAAAATGCATGAGTAGTTTCTTATTTTCTAAAAAGAGTAAACAGAAGTAACAATAACATATTAAATTATATTTGAACAATTGTTCAAAGGGAAACTTTGACATGAAGTTCAACTGTGATATAAAAAAATAGAAAATACTTTGTTTTTCAAAGTGCTCTTTATTAAAAAATATATAGTTTTTCAATGTTTACATTTGCAATCACATTCCTCTATGACTTAAACTGTCTATGCTAGCTGTCTATACTTTCTGTCTATTAAGAGAGAGAGATAATAATTTCCAGAATTAAATTATTCCTATTTTAAGAGAGGTATTAACCTATCCATTTTTAGGTGAGGAAAACATATAAGAATTGGACCTGTACAGATATGAGAAATAGGGAAAAATAATTTAATCCACATTTTATTAAAAGTCACAGCCTGGAGAACTATCTTCCCTTTTGTTGCTATGAACTTGAGGCATTTCAATTGTGCTAATATTCTCATTGTGAATCTGCATTTCTGTTCCTTAGAAAACAATTTTGTTAAAATTAACCTGTGCTTTCATTTCTTTTTATTGTGTAGTGGTTCCAAATGCATATTCACATTCATCATAAACTGTCTAAAAGCTATCAATTAAGTTCCTTTTCTTGAGGGATACATATTTTTTTTACATCTAAAAATCTGTTTCATAGTCTCCAGTGTTTGCAAGATGGTTGTGTGCTTCATGAAAAGCCTCATACTGAATAGTCTACAAGACAAAATAGTGTCTTTTTAATATTTAAGCACTTCAACAGTAATAGTCTGAAGAATTTAGACATTAATTCCATTCCTATAACAATCTTGTGTAAGTGTGCAATAAAAGTCAGTCGCTAACAACATCTACGTCTGAATTTAGGATACTTTGGGTTATGTTTTACTGAAAATTATTTTTAAAGATGCTATTCATAATCTTTACCAATAATAAAACCATTTGATGTGCTATATCTTAGTATTTTAGATATCTCAACCAGAAGCAGAGTAAAAAATATCTTAACAAATTCTGACTATTTTTAAGGGATCTGAAAACAGTGATACAATAACTTTATTTAAATGAACAGGCAAAATGCTAGGATAGGAGTGATAGAATCCAGAAGCAGAAAAATAAATATTATAGATTTTGCAACAAAGAGTAAGAGATACCTCAAAGTCCAAAGAATTAGCTTTCATCCTGTTTCACCTTCCTTCTACTCATAAAAATGGAAACAGATTAAGTTTTGTCTTTGACAAAACATATTTGTAATCTACAGTTTATGTGATCTGCACCCTACCTCTTTTCAAACCTAATTTGCACCTATATTTTCAGTATCTAGTAAACTATTAATAATTGAAAAAATGAGTGAAAATGTTTCACAAAAGCTGAATGGGACCTAAGACACTTCATTGACCCATCTACACACCAAATGAATAATCTCTGTTTTCTACTGAAAAAAAAAAAAAAACAAAACCGAATACTCCAACATACTGGGAATTTATGTGCTCACAATAAGTTCCTCTTTCTGAGAAAAAAAAAGGAACTGAGATCTGGAAGGCAAAAAAGAGAACACATTACTTTCAATTTAGGTATAGCTGGTACAGCTGGTATTGCCATGTTTCACCTCATGAATAAAAGAGGTGAAGGTGAAAAAAAACTATCCTGAGTGAAAGGAATTCTTATTGCTCTGGCTACCTTAGAAGACAACTCCTCACCTTGGCTTAATGGTTCAAGAATAAGAAACTCCCACCACACTACCACTCCTATTGGCATCTTGTTTGATCCTGACCAAAAGCCTTCAAACTACCTTTCATCTATCCCATAAAACAACTCCGTAAATTTGACTTGCTTCTTCAGAGAGAGGGAAACTCCCTGATTCTCATCTTCCCTTCCTGTCTTTTTCAAAGAGCCAGTATTCATCCATTGTAACACCTCAGTCAAGTGGGCTGTTCCATCATGTGTCAGCTGTTCCAAAAGCATTATGGTGTGTGAGCTTGAGTTGCTCTAGTTATTCCTGTTTATTTCTCAGGCAGTATGCATTTGGGTGTGTACATTTGAGACTAGCATCCTTTTTCCTCAGTTTGCTGTTCCTGAGGTCTCTTGTAACGGTCTTTACGTACCCTTTGCTTTTCACCTTCATCCATCATTTCCTCACTTAACTGTGTGTTTTTATCTGTCTCTCACTATTATTCCCAATTAAGCTCTCCTCACCAGCTTCACAAACCTGTTGCAAGAGATGTTTTTTCTGAATTGCTGGATCAATACCCTTGATCCTTGAGTCCAGAGCCAGTCAGACTCAGAGTGGGACAAGTATTGGTTTCTCCACAGCATCCATGATCGAAGACCCTGTCAAGCAGCAGTGCATTCCCACACAGCAAGTCAGATTGCACATGGGGTCTTCTATTTCCCACAGTCAGGAATCTCCTGTAATTACCGCTCATTGCTTCCTTGTGATACAGACTCAGGATTCAGATTTGGCCCACCATTGTGCCTCCCCAGGAAGAGGTTTCTCCTCTGTGTGTGACACCAAAGCACTAACCCATTCTGCAGCTGCAGGTTTGGGTGGAGAAAGAGCTGTCCACCTGCTGCCAGAATTCACATGCTCCCAGCTTTCAACACCCCAAAAATCTCCATTTGCCATCTGTGTCTGGTTGTTCCTCCTGTGCAGCTGGGAACTTGGGCTCATGTCTCTGCAGTGTATCTGTAAAAATTCTATCAGTCTCATTTTCATTTGTTGTGCTGCTGTACAGTTTGTCCATTTCCTTGAGAAGCTTTTCTTTCTACTAGCAAACACAGCTTCTCAGCCAGAGCACAGATGCAGGTATGGGCACTGTCTTCACTAGTTTCAGTGGGAGACCTCTGGACTGCCTGCAGCTCAGAGAGGAACTCTCATATGTGCTGGGATGATTGCTGCTATTGAGGCTCGTGTTTTATGCCCTGTGGCACATCATTGCATGTTGAGCAGTCCTATGCTGTCCTTAGTTGCTGCTGGCTCCCTTCCACATGTCCCTGTGCATAAACTGGTGTGCAAACTACCACACTTGTGAGCAGCTTCTGTTTGCTGTGCTCATGTTGGGTGATCATCCTTTAGCCTGCACAGGTATTGGCCGAGGGTGCTGGGGGTGCAGATTTTGCTTTGGCTAGGTTTATCACATTACCAACAGCAAGACAAAAGGCAGCAAAAAAAAAAAAAAGCACTCAAAAAAATACTGCAAAGAAAGTTGGGGTTTTTTTTAAGTAAAAATGACATGCTAGAGATCACTGTCAACATGCTGGCACAGATCAGCATATTTGCTTTTAAGTCCAGCTGAACTCCCTAGCCCCTCACGGCTTAACATCTGGGTTTGGGGATTTCAGATTTCCCCTTTGAGACCAACCCACAGAAAAATCTTTTTGGAGATCTGGCTGCAGAGTGTGACACCAGGGGTTGCCCTCCAGAGTGCTTGGAATTGCAGTCACAGAATTGCAATTGTATGGGAAAGGACTTCTGTAAATCATCTAGTCCAATCCCCTATGCTCAGAGTGGAGTCAGATACTGCCAGTTGCTCAAGGCCCTGCCTTGTTGGGTTTCAATGGACAGAGACTCCACAACATCTTGAGGCAGTTAATTCAGTCTTTGACCACTCTCACTGTAAAAAAGTTCTTACGATTAAATGCAATTTCATCTGTTTCAATTTGTCTTTCTTGCCTCTTGTCCTTTCATCTGTCAGAAGAGTCTGGCTTTAACTCATCAAGAGTTTATGTAGACTGATAGGATGCCCCTGAGTCTCCTTTTCTTCAGGCTGAACACTTCCAGCACTCTCAGTCCCTCTTCACTTGACTATTGCTCCAAACCCTCAGTCAACCAGCCTTAAGATGTCCATGCCTTTCTTGTGTTTGAAAGCCTGGACTTGAACCCAGCACACTAAATGTGATCTCACCAGAGGGAAGGATCATCTCCCTCCCTCCTTCCTAAGATGTGAAGAATTGCTTCCTCAACCTGCTGAAAATGCTTTTCTTAATGCAGGACAGCAGGCTTTTTGCCACAAGGGCACTTCTCTGTAATTCCACTGCAATCAGATTGGATAAAGAAGTCAGTCTCCGGGACAGCTCTGATGGGCATGAAGCTTGTTTTCAGTGTTTGCTGTTAAGAAATATAGACTTTGGGACTATGGGAGGGAGATGAAGAAGAAAGAGAACAGTCATAATCTGTTGTCTGGTGTCTCTGCATGACACAAGCAGGGTGGAGGGACCATTCAAAAGAACTCCTTACCTGAGAATGTGGGTGTAGGGCCCCTTTAAATCCCCTAGGTGTGCCATATGTGCTATGTGAGATAGAGAGGAGGGCTATATTGCTTAACATGTTCAAGTCATATATGTATACGAGTAGAAATGCCAGTAGGATTCGTACCGTGTAGGGGCCTGTGCCACATAGCATGCGGTGGGGATGTAAGCATGGCATTTTAAAGCTGAGTAAATTGCTAGCCTAGGCACAAACTGCACCATGCCAGCTGGTGTCTGCGCCAGGCATTTAGTGTACTTGTATAGATGTGGCTATAGAAAAAACCTTTGAGTAATCATTCAAAATGTTTTAGCGTTGTTGTCTCCAATTTAGTTGTATCTTTCTTCATGGTAAACAGGTCCTGACATAACTTTCAAGTTCTAGTCCACAGAAACTAATTTTTCTAAAAAGATTGAGCAAGCACAGCTTATTTTAGATTCCAAGAAGAGTTTCAGAGTGGAAAGACAGAAATATTTATTTTATATAAGATTAATACTATATTGAATTAGGTGATCTGTTGTATTCTGTGGTACCAGATAAAAGACATTGGTTTTAGGTAAAGTACATTGCTTTAAATGGAAGGAATTCACAATGGATTTTGAGAAACATTCATTTGTGGAGAGTAGTCGGTAGGTAGAATGTCTAAGAATCAAAGATAATAAATGTTTTCTGATGATCAGTTAATACATTGACTTTGATTGAAGGGTACCAGTAAGCTGCAAAAGCTTGAGTTTGTATATAGACAGTCGTGCTAGCTAAATGTGAGAAGGGAATTCCTGACTGCGTAGAGTAATTATTCCTAGATTTGAAGTGATTTATTTCTTACAGAATTACCTTTATTTTTGTTTCCACATAAACAAGCCATGAATGACTCTTATTTTTAACTTCAGTCCCTATGGATTGGTGTGGACAAATTACTTGGTGAATTATCCCATTCCCAATTTGACATGGTTGTGTATTGTACTATTATTTCTGCTTTTAAAGATACAACATAAATCTCAAGTCAAAACCATGCAATATTCATACAAAATGTAAATGAGCTGCTGTGATTTAGTGGAAATGCCATTCACAACAGAACCCTGGGACTCTGATAAGCAGGTGTTTAGAGGGAGCATACATCTGTCTGTGTTAGTCTTCAGTTTATATAGTTAATGTGTACTTTTGCATGACAGATTTCTGACAGCTAGTTCCTATGTATGTGTAAGTAGAAGCATTCAATCTAAGAAAAAGGCCTGGGCAATTTATATGATTTTTACCCTGTGTACAAATTCATATTTGTATGTATTAATAAAATATTAGTTTATATTTAGAATCTCAAGAACCTAAGGTCTGCAGGACCAGTTTCTTTTTAACTAGTCTGAATCTACAATTAACTTGGTAATATATACATTAATTTCACCTGCTGACATTGTGTTTGCTAATGGCAATTTTTATCAGGTATCAGACTTGCCCACTACGTTAGAATAAATACTTCTGAAGATGGATCACTTTTTTTTTTTTAAGTGACTGAAAGAAGACAAAGCACCTTTGGCAGGGTGCGTCTTTCATATTGGCTTGTCCACTTAGAGATATGTCTTCAAAGTCCCTTTAGCACAGCTGGAGATGTAGTCCATGTTAACAGGATTTCTCTGTTTTTTGAAATGTGGGACAACCTATCTGACAAAATAGATCAAAAGACTTCAACTTTTTTTTTTTAAAGCAGGTTTCGAGAGCTGGGAAAGAGACGGCAGAGGCAGAAAATACTTTGATTAAGTTGGTTGCCTATTTTTTTACATTTCTTATAAAGTAGCTATTGTGTATTGACAACAGCATTTTCAGATCTACAAATCAAAATTATTTAACAGCTTTTAAAGTCTGACAGTTGTTTGTAAGGACATAAAAATCCTGTCATCCTTGATGAAATCTTAACTGTTTGCTGAACTAAATATTTCACATTAATAGATTAGAGGGGGAAAAAGTAAGATCCTTCCTAAAGCAAGCAAATGTTTATGGCACATTTGTTAGAATTCATGGTTAAAAGACTGATATATGTCTTTGAATATCTAAATGTTTACATCAGTGTACTATGCAACAATTTTTTGCAGTATTGTTTTTTCATAATTAAGAATATATGAACGTAACAAAATCAAATATTTAGTAATTTGAAACACTTAAACTGGGCTTATGATAAATAATTTCAATTCTTTACTTTGTGCATTTCTAAACATGTTTTTAGTAGCAGGATCATATGAACTGGAAATTAATCTCATAAATTCAGCCATATAATGTTTAGGTATCTAGTCTAAGCTAGATGTGTAGGTTGTCTCCATAGTCACTTCAAAAAGATATACAGATGGAATTGTCTTCCTTTATCAGATGTTTACGTCTCTTTAGACAATTAGACTAGAGTAGATATTCAATTTTCACATGACTAAAGCTAAGTAAGATAAAATGTTACATTCTTTTCTTTTTTTTTTGTTTTTAATTCTACCCCTCCACACACCCCACGTATTGATGCAGAGCAATATAGTGTTCTAAAAACAAATCAAAATTTCATAGGGAAGGAATTATTTGTAAGTATGATTCCTGTCCCGCCTTTGAAGAAATTGGATTTTGAGTAGCAAATATAGTGGGACACTACAAGGAGAATCTAAAAAAGTGCTTACAATTTCAGTTTTGACAAGTGGACAAACAGTCCTGCTTGAAATTAAGCAAATTCCAAGACACTGAATGTGTACAACACAGAAAACCTGTTCCACCCACCTTATTATAAACACTGTTCTTTGATAATCTCTTTTGATTTCACTGCTTGTGTTACTGAAGGGCTCATTGCTGCTGCCAGTACAAGCATTGCATTTTATAAGAAAAAAATTGGGCTTGGCAGATATTTGGTGCTATTGACACAACATGTCAATTCTGTGTGTGGTTCAGGAGTATTACTCCACAATTGATGTGATCTTATCCCAGGGACTGAAAACTTCTGCAGCTGAAGCACAGCAGTGTCCCTCTTACAGGATATGTGCTAATTCAGGGATCTGGTTGACGTTCCCTGAGACTGCTGCAAAATGGCCTCTTGCACAGAACTTATAGCTAAATGGAAGATTTGCTTCAGTGGCTTAGCAGAATTCAAATGGTCAAATAGATATCACTATATGATTGTGTGCTCCACAATCGGCCTGGAGACTAGGACTGCAAAATGCTGGAAAGTGAAAATGACTAAAAATGGCTTTATACAGTTCTATTAATATATCAAAATAGTTTCAGGTTGGCTGCCCGCAACTTTTTGATGATGTTAACCCTAATTTCTCTGTTTTTTCCAACTCAGGAAAGAAATTAGGAATAATAATATCTCTTAGGCTTACCAAGGAGCATTGAATTGTACATTAATAACTTCTAAACAATTTTTTATTTTTAATTATATTATCAAAAATTATGCACTTTCATGACTTACATGACCAAGGGGTCATGAGAAGAAATAGGGGACAAAAAATAAAAACCTTGTGTAAGGATTTCTGATACTATTGAGGCAAAGATTTGCATTTGTTGGATTAGGCTGTGTACAAAGGACAATTTCACTAAGTGATATATAATCACCTACTGGATATAAAGAGAGGAGCACAGTGATCTGAATTTCCTTTTTGTTTAAAGTTTTTGCTTTCCTAACTGGCAAACACATAGTGGTGTTACTATATAAACAGTTGACAGAGTTTCAGTTCGGGTTTATGGTTCTTCTACACTGTTTCTGTATCTGTTAGCAAGCATATATATTTATATATCTATATGCTGCATTACCCACTTATAGATATGGACACAGATGTTCAGACACAGCATTTAAAAATGTCTGTTATTATTTTGTTTGATTAGGCTATATGCATGCATTTTGTAACCGGATTACAAAGACAATTACAGAATAATTTTCTTTTCAACTATAATTAGCCTATATTTCAAGTTAATCATGATACATCTAGCAGAATGTTTACATTGTCAGTAACATGCACTGATAAGCTCCAGATCTAGAAACATAGCTAATTGCCCTATGCAAAGAACATGAAATGTTTCTGTGTTCTTTTTCTTTAATTGTGATGGCACTTTTTTTTTCTGTGAATACGAGTAGGTAGTTTCCCCTGGAGGTAAATGAACAATTAAAAAGCTTTGAACTCAGTTTTTTCAAGGTTTTTAATAGGATTTCCCAAATATTCAAAATTAATATGTTCAAAGCAGTCTTACCAAGTAAATTCTCTGCTACCCCTGGCAAAAACTCTTGAGGTTTATGAGTGAATTTTTTTGCGTAAAAAAAAATAGACTCAGAAAAGGTCAACCACTTGATATCCTTTGACTGTACAGCAAGTTATTCTGTAAGGATTCCCACATGCAACATAAAGGCTATTAATTCAATAAAATTTCTTCATTTTTTCTAGATGCCCCTGAAATCAGAAAAAAATTTAGAGTTTGCAGATCCAAGAAGGGACTTCTGATGAATGCTTATGTTTCCAAATAATTCAACTCATTTCCTCAGTACAAAATTTCCCTGAAGCTTATCTCAAGTGCTTATTTTGTCTGGTTTGCTTTTACAAATGCAAGGAAAAGGAAATTGTCAGGTTTATATATTTCCAATAAACATATGGAATGTCAAAAAAATGAAAATCAGTGGTTTTAACTCTGATACAAAAATATGGTGGTTACTATGATTTTGAAGTTAAACAGACCAACTGAATGCAGATTACCTATACTACTCTGCAGCAAGTTTCAGAAGGAACAAACCAGCAGGCATCATATATGAAAGCACAGGCACAACTCCAAAAATGGCAAAAACTGAAGCAGAACTGGAGCTCATATATTTTCTAAATAGGAGGCTGCTGTGGTTGACTATTACCTAATTTAAACTGTGAGTCATAGAAGGTACCTGGCCTCTACACATTTCTTGCTGTTGTAATGAGATCACTCATGACTGACTGACTGTATGACACCAAAAAGTGGTATCAGCAGGAAGAGCTGCTCACTGACATACTGCTGCTTGTTCCTTCTGCTATGATGCATGAGCTCTATGGCAGCATTGCTTAGGAACCAACACATCTGAGAAGACTGATTTTACAAAGGAGTCTGTACCCCTTACTATCATGGCACAGTTTTCAAATGCTCGATGTTTTTTTCTTAAAAAAGAGTTCATATAATTGAAGTGTTTTATTCTATATCTTATAAAACACATTCCTTGGGAAAATAATTTTATTGTTATTTGAAAGTTGTAAACATTTGTGGATGAACACTCCAAGAAATAATAACAAATATGCCAGATAAAAATCACATAAATACAAATGATGAGCTTTATGAGATCGCTGAAAAAAATCCATGATGAAACTAAGCTTTCATGAAAACAATAGTTACTGAAATCCATGCAGAGTTGAAGAGAAGTCAGTACTAAAAGTGAGTAGCAAACCTTCCACTCAAAGGGAAAACATTGGCAAAAAATTCAGGAAAAAATATGTTAGTGGTTTGCCATTATTTATAGGCAGTCATAAATATTTTTCTCATAATTCCATCTACACACAAACGGATTTTTCAAAAGTCTGACTAATTCACTAAAAGATACAAATGAGTGCTAAGAGAAGAGAGCTATGTCATTTCCTCTTCATTTGCCATTTCATTCTTCTGAGAAGGTTATATTCACCAAAAGACTGCAACCAGTTGAAATGCTATCTGTCTTAGTATTTGAGACATATGTGTCACATTTTTCTGATTAGAAAGAAAATGGACAGACTGTTTCAGTGAGATAGAGGTTCCCTGAGGGACAGGATCTATTAAAACAGTTGAAAAAATAAGAGATTTGGTGGCCAGAAGCAGAGGCACACACAGTATGTGAAATGTGTACTATTTTTCCTATGTGCAGAATCATGTTGGCAGGAGGCAGTGACAGCCCAGCCTCACCAGTACTGGTATGTTATAGACAAAAGGAAGGTTATCAGTCTGGGCAAAGCCTGCACAGCTGAATTTCACAGCTTTGAGTTACTTTTGTCTCTTCCTTCTAGTGAGCCTGAATTGGGCATTGAAGCATAAAATGTCTTGTCCGGCAAGGTGAATGTCATAAACGCTTAGACAGAAATGTATTTTTATCAAGGATAGCTAATAGTTTCTTTCTAAACAATTTGTTTAAATAATACATGAAATATCATGAGATGAAGTTCTTACAGTAGGTTATCGAAGTACTTGTAATTGTCTGCCTTTTGTGCTCACCAGGGTAGGTATGCGTTTCTTCTTAGGAGACATATCTAGGATAAAAATTCAATAGATTTGGAAAGATCAGTCTCCCTAAACTTAAATTTAAATATATATTAAACATGAGCATAGCTGGAGATCTTCATTGAATTCATTTCAATTAAGAAAATGGATTAAAATAATAATTATATAATTATAATATAATCGTTATAATAATATGTAATACATTAATAATTATTGCATAATTATAAACATAATAATTAAGTAAAATAATGTATATTATATAAATTATACACAGAAGCATAGATCCACATGAAAATGAAGCCAGAGCTGTTTACACTTCTAAAGACATGCATGTTACTTTGAACATGTTCCTGCTCTCTAATACTTCTACCCATTACCCTATTTCAGCCCTCAGCTATGGAGTTTGCCCACTACAATTTTATGACCCAAATGTTATATTGCCATGCAAAATAAGACCTCTAACCCTTTAACTGAGGCTTTTAATTGTATTCTGCAAAGGCAACCTGAGGCAGGGCACAGTACACTGAAAAATAATCAAAGAGTAAGTGCCTGGATTTTTATATAGCTAACAGTCTGTTTTAGCAAATAACCAAGACAAAAATCCTGGCTGTTTAAATTTCCTTTCTGACTCATGGACCATAATTAAAAGGTTCAGTCCTGCACCTAACGAGATCAGTGAAATGACTACCAGTAATTTCAGAGGCCAGTGAATTAGGACCTAAATTCTCTCCTGCTCTCCTGGGACAAAGTGCCATATGGCAAGCTGACTGCTCTTGCTCACAGTCCTATCTCAGAGAGAGAAAAAAAGGCTATGTGATCAGACACAGGTACTCTGCACCTGCTCCTTTCTTTTTCAGCATCACTTCAGAGTGGAAGCTGCTTTCAGAGTTGCCCAGTATCGGAAGCAAGAGAAAGAGAAATAATGACTAGCTATATCTTTGCAGTGTCATCACAATAATGTACATTTTATTCAGAGACACAGAACGCATAGTTCACATTTCCTGAAAAAACAATAGTGCTTTTGGTTTTGTCTTGCTGTTGTATCTGAAATGTTTTATTTTTATGTTTTTCTATTGACTTCAAGGACTTTCGGATTCTGTGCTATTTCTAATGCTGAGTTATTTGATATTTTTAATTCTTCATTTGCATTTTTTAATTCTGCAGTTGGTAATGTTTTCTTGCTTTGAAAAATCGCAAAGTATGTTATGATTATGACAGCAGAGTTCTTTTAATGGTTACTTTTCTGTGAAATACATTTCACTCCTTATTATACCTGATTACAATTTCTTCTCTATAGGCAAGATGTCAATATTAATTACTCTTAATTTAATTAAAATACCAGAGAGTTATAATATTTAAAAGAAATCTAGTTTTATAGAATTTATTGTCTGTAGAACAAGGCAAATAGTCATACAGGGTTATTTTCTGAAATATGTTACTTAAATCACAGAATCACAGAATCAATTGGGTTGGAAAAGACCTCTGAGATCATCAAGTCCAACCTATAACCTAACACAACCTTGTCAACTAGAACATGGCACTAAGTGCTGCGTCCAATCTCTTTTTAAATACCTCCAGGGACAGTGACTCCACCACCTTCCTGGGCAGCCCAATCCAATGCCCGATCACTCTCTCTGTAAAGAACTTCCTCCTAATATCTAAACTAAACCTCCCCTAGTCCAACTTAAGACTGCCCTCTAGGCCTGTTGCTTGTTGCCTGGGAGAAGAGATTGATCCCCACCTGGCTACAATCTCCTTTCAGGTAGTTGTAGAGAGCAATAAAGTCCCCCCTGACTCTCCTCTTCTCCAGACTAAACAACCCCAGCTCCCTCAGCTGCTCCTCACAGGACTTGTGCTCCATTCCTTTCACCATCTTCATTGCTCTTCTTTGAACACAATCCAGTACCTCAACATCCTTCCTAAACCGGCCCAGAGCTGGACACAGTACTCAATGTGCGACTTAACCAGTGCCAAGTGCAGGGGAAGAATCACTTCCCTGGTCCTGCTGGCCACACTATTGTTACAAGCCAGGATGCCACTGGCCTTCTTGGCCACATGGGCACACTGCTGTTTTATGTTCAGTTTCCTGTCTGTCAGAACCCCCGGGTCCCTTTCTGCCTGGCTGCTCTCCAGCCACTCTTTTTCCAGCCTGTAGTGCTGCAGGGGGTTGTTGTGGCCAAAGTGCAGGACCTGGTACTTGGTCTTGTTGAACCTCATGCCATTGGGTTAGGCCCATCTATCCAGCCTGTCCAGGTCCCTCTGCAGGGCCCCCCTACCCTCCAGCAGATTGACACTCCCCCAACTGGGTTTCATCTGCAAATTTGCTAATGGTGGACTCAATCCCCCCATCCAGATCATCAATAAAAATATTAAACAGGACAGGGCCTAACAGCGATCCACGAGGGACACCACTGGTGACTGGCCACCAGCTGGATGTGGCACCATTCACTACCACTCTCTGGGCCCAGTCATCCAGACACTTCTTAACTCATGGAAGATGGAAGGGTGCATCTGTCCATGATGTGGGCTGCCAGTTTTTCCAGGAATATGCTATGGGAGATGGTGTCAAAGGCTTTGCTGAAGTCCAGAATGCCAAAAATCAAATATTGTAAGACAAGGTATGGATAAGATTTTATTATTCCATGTGTTGCATCAATGTTGAACTTGATTGATACAATATAGGTTTAGATCAGCATAATAAAAGTAGCAACAAAAAAATCTAGGCCAGCATATATTTCAAATTCATTATGTAGTTAAAAGAACACTACCAAATGTTAGTTGAATAGTGAAAAATATTTAGTTGAAAGCTGCTAATGAAAATAAACATTAAGGAATTAATCATAAAATTCTATGGCTCAGAAAATTTAGATACCATTATTTCTTTCACAAAACTATTAATTTTCCTAAGTAAAAACTGAAATCCAAAGCAGTTCAAGCTTGCAAATTTACAAAAAAACCCCCAAACCAAAAAAACTCAAACCCACCATCCAAATCACAGAGATCTACCTTAACAATATGCTTAATCTTGAAGATATGCAGCAACACAAATTTAAGAAAGCCGAATAAAAACCCCAAGGACAAGAAAATTCTGTGAAAATATTGAAGTGTAAATAGTTCTATTTAAGTATACCCTAGTTAGAGGAGATGCAGAACCTGTCTGTGGCAGCTCTCAGGAGTTGTGTTTCAGGTAAGTAAAATCCTCCCTCAACCTTTGAGTTGAGAATAGGAACATGCAACTTATCTACCAACTTGCTCCTGCCTTCATTTCATTTTTTCTTCATAGAATCTCACACAAAAAGTGATGAGAGGACTCTCTTAGCTTCTCCATACTGTCCATCTCTGTACTGAGATGCAAAGTGCCTTTAAATTTGTCAAACACAACGTATGAAATAAACACATGAAAATTCATCAAAATCTCTGGGGGAAAAAAAAATCAAAAGAAAGAAAAAAAGAAAGAAGGCAAGTCAGTGGTATAACACCAAAATGTTTCTGGCTATTCTGCCATAGCTTTGAATAAAAATGATAAGCCCTTTTTCATTTGAAGCATTCTTTACAAATAGAAGTATATTTTTAATATCTCAGTTAAAATGAGTAGAAATCAAGAGAAATTTATTTACTTGCACATGCTACCATACCAGTCTTCAGTTTTATTTTTGAGCCACCACCCCCAGGCATTATCATTTTAAGAACCTCAAAAATGCCACATTTCCAAGTCAAATAAATTTGCAATATATTGGGATTCTGCAACAATTAATCTTTTCAAATGTCAAACCTCAAATAATTTATTCTCTAATAATTTATTTTTCCTGTCAAAAAGTTGAGAAAATAAATATTTTATGAAACTTTTATTATTAAGTTATCCAAAATTCAACTTAGCACTTGAAGCACCTTATGTGTCTTTTGTACAATTGACATATCAATGTGACTCTAACATATCCTTTCTCTCTCCATCAGAGTATCTGTAGTGAAATTTAGGTCAGCTGTAACAAAAAGTTTCTGCTTTCCTGAGCCATAGGATCTGTTCATTCTATTGCGAATAATGTCATGCTCTTGTGAGTTGCAGAAAGAAAAACCTGTCCCTTTTTTTTCCATTGTTCTCTGTTTCATTCTATATGCCTGTATTTCATGTTATAATTCCCAAAACTTTAACAAAGGTACAGAGATATGCAGACTCAGTACTCCTTTGTTCTCTCCTTTCTCTGAATAGGCAAACTCTTCAACTGGTACCTCTGAAATAAGAGTCAGAATCAAACCCATCAAATGTTTTACTACTATTACTTAAAACACACATTTAAAGAACCAACAAATAATTATTTATACTCATTTAGACAATCCACCAAAAATTTTAAAATTCGATCTGCATGTGTGCAGTTAGTTTTATAGGTAATAGTTAGACTTATGCAGTGAACATATTTGTAGACTAACATGTTCAGTACACCAAACAATTTGTTATATAAATTACAGAGAAAACAAATTCTGAAAAAACATTTTTATATATATTCTGAACTAATTTAAAGAAATAGTAATTATCAGAATAAAACCACGGTTATTTTATTTTAATGTAATATATGTGTATATAATTTCATTATTTTTAATAAAAAGAGCTTGGTAAATACACTATTCAGCCATATTAATTTACTTTTTTAATATTTCATAGCATCTCATTTTTATCCTCCAGAAATCTGGCCTTAGTTCTAAAATGTATAAAAGTTTCTGATACTTCCAAAAATCCTAATTAACTGATAGACATTATTTACTTTAGTCCCAAACCTATCTGTGTTTATCTATGTCCACCATAGAATCAAAACCACCTCCTTTTCACTATTTAAAATAAACTATAGCAGACATAAACTGTACCAAACATTAAAAAAAAATTTTGGAGCTCTTCTGTGTTATCTGCATGAATGAGTATTTTGTTATTTAAGACCTTGTTTTAAAGGAGCTCACATTAATCCCACAAGGAAGCAAATCAGCCTCCAGCATTTTGAAAATCAGTTTTGCTATCAACCCTTAGTAAGCTTTACTAATCAAGTGAAAGAAAGACAAGTCTATTTCCTAAAAATACAAAATCAGTATCTTATTAAGGGTAAGCGTATATGCCACTTCTGGAACAATATCCCAATTTTGAATCAGGCTCAGTCACCTTTGTTGTTCCATTACAAAGTCTGTCATATGTATCGGTGGCAGAACGGGCGACTTACTGTACAGCAACCTTGGTGAAGATACGTAGAAAGTAATATCCAGTTTCTGATCAATTTATTTATTTACATTTTTGTTTAAAAGGTCTTTCTATTCTGCTTTGTCTCTTTACTGACATGGCAATTAATCAACATTTATGTAGTTAGGGAGACACTCATAGTTAAGCCATTAAAGAGAACAAATACTTTATGCTTATTCTTGATTTGGTCTATCCATGTAAAATCAAGGACCTTGCCTTCCTCTCTCAGAGTTCACTTTATACCATAGGTCAGACTGGTAAGATATATAATTTTTATGAGTACACACATAAGCCAATCTTTAAAATACTTAAATTAATGGTTGGAGTTTTATTTCTATGTGGCGATGTGCTCCTTCGATTTATTGTGTTTGTTATGATCTCTGCACAGTTCTGTTACCCCTGTTATATGTCCAATAGACTGCTCGGTCATCCCCTTTTCCTTCCCACACTGTTGGTACCTTCCTAGTTCTGTATCCTCCCCGAAATTACCCCATCTCCTCTCCTAGCTTAAAAACATTCCATCCCCAAACCATATTTGTACCCTAGCCCCGCCTACCCTTCCAGAACTCTCCCTGCCAGTCCTACTCACTCGGTAGCTAATAGGCTTGAGTAGTAGGCCACTGGCTTCCCCGTGATGTAATCCTTTCCTAGTCCCTCCTTGCCTTTACACCCATTGGTCCTTTCCCACTCTCCTCCCCTCAGTTTGCCCCAGTATTTAAATCCCTGCACAGAGCCAGTCTGGGCTCTCCCTGGTTGGTTTCCTCAGAGGCTAGTCCTCTGAATAAACTGTTCCTGTTTTACTCAAGCATTGAGAGTCACTCTTAGTCCTTTGCCCTCCGGTAGCTGCACCCTAACACCGAAGGTGAAGAGGATTGCGAGTGGGTAGCTTTCCTCTGAACCTTAGCCGCCTCTGGGCTGGTCATCTCTTGGCAAGAGACCTTAAGCCCTAGGGTGGCCCACTCCTACCAGGTGCCCCTCAGCTGGATGGCTGGAGCTAGCCTGGGGCTGAAGAGGAGTTTGGGTCACTGTCCCTGAGGCAGGCCACCGCAACATTTCTATATCATCTTTGTATTTCTGATCTTTGTTCTAAACATTTACTGTGTCATAACCATACTAATTATTTAACCTTATATTCAACTTCTCTTTGTATGCATGCAGATGAGAAAAAGTGACACTGAGAGACAAAATAGGGGATTTTAATATAAAAGTAGAGTTGTAAAATCCACATGAGGTGATATGCAAGTAAAATGTAAATGAACTCATGCACTCAGAAACTCCCTGTTATGAGGCAAGTATCTCCACTCCTGTATTTCAGTAAGGAGGTATATAAGTGGTTATCCAAATTCATAGACTGGGTAACTGCTCCAAAAAATAAGACTTAGATTCCAGATTTACACACCTCACCAAAATTCTATATACTCTATTCTATATAATCTATTCTATAATCTATTCATAATCTGTTATGAAAACCAAACCAAACCAAACTAAAAAAATTACTACAACTCAAAATTTTCCATAAGTAAACACAGTGTTTAACTTCAGTCTCACCTTTGAGTTTCCTTTTGTTATTAGATTCTCAGAAGGCTGCAAAACCTGGGTGGTCTGAGATTAAAATAGCTGCTGATTTAAATAGCTAAAATTAAACCGAACCATCCCAGTTCAGGTTCTTTGTGCCTGTGCTTTACTTAATATTTGACATAAATTAATTTATTTTAAAATTATTTGAGGACCTGTTATTCATGTTGTTTCTCATTTCCTGAGTCCAGAAGTTGACTCATTGGTATGAGCTACATAACTGCTGAATACTTATAGCTGTAACTGAAAACTCAGTGTAAGTTAAGATCGAAGGAATGAAGTGCTACACAGAGTTAATATATAATACTGTGTATTACACAGCATACACCAGCACCATCAGAGCATGTAATTTTAATTGGCCATTCAAAACTGGCAAACAATTGGTCCTTAAGTTCTTCCTTTGTAGAAAAGGAATGGAATTATTTTTGTTATATCAGTGTTGTGAATATAAAGTAGTTAATTCCTGTAAATACAGTGTTTTAGTGATGCAGAGCATTAGTCTTCCCAACAGTGTTCACATAATGTCAGATGAATAAATTATGGGGTTTTAAGTTGAACAATGAATAGAATAATAACAATGTATAGTCATAGGTGATCAGTAAATAACCATATATACTCCAACTAGATAATAAAAGAGAAGTATAAACAGGTAAAGTCTGTATCACAATCCACACACACAAGCAATTCTGTCAACAGCAATATGGAGGTTAGTATATGACTGGAGAAGAAGTTTCATAAAACATACGGATTTGAAAAATATGTCTGAAAGGGAACTAAAGCTACAGTAGAAGTGCAGTTTGTGATTAGATTGTATGTAAATACCTACATGTTACTGTCTACGCATGAGTTAGATATTTAAATTCCAGTCATAGTCAGTGGAGATCAGAGTCTTAATTCATCTGCCTAAGCATGGAGATAGTTGAGACATGTAACAGATATGACTGTTGCAGATCTGGCATGCAGCCTGTTGGAGACTTGTTAGTGTGGCATTGGGATGCCAGCCACTGTATCCTTAGGCATTCGAAATGTTATGAGATGGCTGTGAGTGGGATCCAGTTAAATGAAAACAAAACTAGTTGATACAACCTCTGCAATTGAATCCAGATTCCCAAACTAAGTTGAAAGGCAAGAGTTGGTCAACTAGGCTTGAGCATCAACATGAAATAAACATTCAACATTGCTTAAATTTAACATACTCTATTGTATAGTCTTGGCCTGTGTACACTCTCACAGACAGCATTAGGGTGTTTGGAACATAATATGGGCCAAGGGTTCTTGCCAGTAGTTGATATGAATAAAGCCTCTCTGTTTTGGGAAATAAGGAGAAAGAATTTTATTGACATGAGCTATGCTACGTCAGTTAGCTCTAGTCTCCTGTATTTTCTGGTTTAGATATGAAGTAGTGTGTTCTATTCACAATCTTGGTGGTTCTTCACTAAGAAAACTCTTTGAAGCACCTGGTGGTTTCCATGATCAACAGAAGTAAAGAGCCTTTAGATTTCATTCTATGCTTTCAACACATAAACATAAACATTCCTCCTAAGCCTTAGTCACAACTGAAAAGGAGTAAGTTACCAAATACAATCTCAGCAAGTGTAATGTACTGTTCTTGCCAGGTGAATTGAAGCTAATGCTATTCATATTCACTTAGCAAATATTTACCAAACAAAAATTATTTGGATTTCTCATTGGCTAATAATTCACAAGACCAGGTGCACTTTACAAAACATGTTTGCAATATCAAGAGAGGAGTCTATTGACTCTTTCTACTTATATAACCTGTCAAATTCTTCTAGACTTCCTTTTGAACACAATACTATAATACTTTAAACTCTTAGACATAAACATGAAGAAAATGTGTAAGTAGCTAAAAGAGCTCAGCTCTAATGAAGGATTTGTGCCCTTCTTAAACATGACTTTTCTTGAATTTTGATACAATTCCAGCTTTTCCCACAGTATGTGGTGTTATTGAGTAGGATAACTAAAAGAATATCCAATTAAACAGGTGTAATATTGAATGTTTGAGACTTTTTGGGTTTTGTTTGTTTGTTGGCATTTTCTTAAGGTGAACACTTCAAGGCTTCAAGGTTTGTGGTGCTCTTAGAAGTTGAATATTGTCAAATGATCTATGTGGAATTCAGTACAGTTTAATACTTATTTTTCAGCTCCCTGTGGTGAGAAATGAGATGTATCTGTCACAGAAAAACTCATGCATTAAGAGAAAGTTTAATAAATAATGCAAAAGATATGTGTGCAAAAAAAGCAAAATAAGGAATTCATTCAGTACTTTCTAGATAGGTGTTCAACCATCTCCAGGAAAGCAGGGGTCCATCACATGTAATGGTTATGTGGGAAGGCAAATGCCATAGCTCCCCTTTCCTCTTAGGCATTAACTCACTGTCCTGAATAATTATTCATGATGTAGCTGACCTGTTTTAATTCTCTCTTCTACAAGAATTGTTGTAGATTCCTTTTTTATCCACTGAAGCCTTTCCACAAATGTTTTAATATGTTTATCAGAATTACTGGCATCAGTCTCCACTATTGAAGGAATATTTTCAAAGGTTTAGCTTTGTAGTACAATCTTACCAGGAAAGCTTAGGTAATCTGATCCTATTGTATTTATGGCTTTGACATAATGCTGAATTATGGCTTTGCCTGAATGTGTTCTCTACCGATTTATTGCACTGTAACTTATATAATTTATGCGAACAAATAATATATCTTACACTTAAAGCCAAGACTTAATGGTTAGTCCAATTGAAATCTCAACAGTTTAATTATCTTTAATCCAGATCTAATTATTAGAAACATGTAAAGCTAATAAAATTTGAAAAATAAACCAAATCCCAAATCCAAAACCATCCAAAGCAAACAAAAACCTCTCTCATTGAAAATTTGGTCAGAATTGCCATGCTTACATTTTGTGCATCTACTCTTTCTTTCTGTTGTTATTATGCTCACCCACTGCCTCTGTGAGTCTTAAGCCTGATGTCCTCAGGCAGTGTGGGAGTGTGTTATACTGAGTTGTTAGCTTCATGAGTCCTTCCCCATGAGAATATGATATGGAGAGTGCTTCTTGATCATAGGTCCACTAGTGGTTATTTCCATATGTGTTAAAACACTGCCTATACTTTGATTTTATTTCATTGTTCCACAATTCCTCATTGTATCTTTATTTACGATGCCTGTTGGGTTTTACTTACTTTCGATATTTCTTCTTTTGTTCACTGTTACAGCTGAAAGAAAAGGATTTTACCCAGCTTCAAGGGTTACATTTCTTTAATAACAAATAAATGTCCATTAGTGGTTTGTTTATAGTTCTGTAATCTCTGGTACCGTGCCCACACTTTCAAGGTGCTTGCTATGATCCCAACTCTGTGCTTCTGTAAATTGCTTTTTAAATTTAGGGCTACGGAACATTTATTTTTCACAGGATAATGGCTTGTATTATTATATGTTAGTTATAGTAATATCATATTAAAAATATTACAGCAATGGGACTTCACCACAAACTATAGCTGTATCAAAGTTCAGTTTTAATCACCTCGTGATTAGGCAATCGATGTTTCACCCAAACAAGCTCAAACAAAAGTCCAGCCAAGACCAAAGCAGGACCAGACACAGCCTAGACTTAGTCCCGTGTCCTCGCAGATTTATTACAGACTGTTACTAGCTGTGACAGTACTGTGGCCTGTTACTAGCTCTGCAAGTATCATATTTGTTGAATTAGAGGGTCATAGTTTCTTGTGTTCAAGCCTATTATTCTAGCGATTTTTCTTGTATAAGTTCTTAATGAAAAAAAGCAGAAGATGCTCTCAGGATGTTCACTGTGATTTTACTGTTTCTTGTCACCTTGGCATTTTCAAGGATCTTGACTGAAGATTCATTTTTGGATAACTTTAAGATTAATCTGAAAAAAAAGTCTTCTAGTTCTCATTTCCCATCCAGAACAACCCTGAGAAGCTTGAGAGGTAGCCCTGTGTAAACCTCATGAAGTTCAATAGGGTCAAGTGCAAGATGCTGCACATGGGTCAGGGTAATCCAAAGCAGATATTAGAGAATGTATTGAAAGCAGCCCTGAGGAGAAAGACTTAGAGATGTTATTTGGCAAGAAGGTCAACATGATCTGGCAATGTGCGTTTGCAGCCCAGACAGCCAGGCATATCCTGGAATGCATCAAAACTTATGTGGCCCACAGCTCGAGGGACATTATTCTCCTCCTCTACTCTACTCTTGTGAGCCCTTACCTGGGGTATTGTGTCCAACTCTGGGGTTCCCAGCAGAAGAAGGATGTGAACCTGTTAGAGCAAGCCCACAAGAGGGGCACAAAGATGATCAGAGGTCTAGAGCATCTCTCCTATGAAGACTCAGAAATTTGTCAACCTGGAGAAAAGAAGGCTCTGGGGAGACCTTATAGCATCCTTTCCAGTCCTACAAAAAAAGATGGATAGGGACTTTTTTCAAGTGCAGGTGATGACAGGACAAGAGGTGATGGTTTTAAATTGAGAGAGGGTAGGTTTAGATTAAATATTAGGAGGAATTTCTGTGAGGGACATGAGAGAGTGGAACAGGTTGCCCTAAGAAGTTGTGTATGCTCCTTCCCTGAAAGTTTTCAGGGTAGGGATTGATGGGGCTTTGAGCAACCTAGTCTAGTGGTAGATGTCCCTGCCTATGTCACAGGCATTGGAATTAGATCATCTTTAAGGTCACTTTCGACCCAAACTGTTCTATGCTTCTATGCTTCTATCATTCTGTGTCAGCATCCAACTGTGAAAGATACAGATCGACTTTCACTACGAGTTAACAATCACCATCTGTCATGACCTGGGGAAGCATGTGTGATGTTCGTTATAAATTCTTCTTGGGCTGAACAAAGACACCAGTCCACACGTTAGGGAACTCTTATTGTACAAGAATTCATTGTGTAAGTGTCTTAACTCCATCAACTAGCTCACTATTTAGTCTCAAAAGTGTTGGCTAACAAGCCCCCAACTTTTACAGTAAACTTTAACAAGTGCACAACTCTCACAATGAACTTCTGATATGAACTAAGAGGTAGAATATGATTGCTGCACTTACCGGGATAAAACAAGAGAGGAGAGAATATAAGTGGAAAACAGAGAAATAGAAGGAAAGAGATTACCAGTCCTTAGATCCTACTGTCTTCCTGCTGCTGTGGATGGTCCAGATCTATGTTCAACAAACGAGAAAGAGACAGAGAGGGAGAGATTGATCCACTTCCTTTTATAGTTTACCTTGTATATGCCTGTTATGCAAAATAGATGTTTTACACCATTCAAGCTATACTCTTCACATATGCACAGTTAGCCCTTCAGAGCCCTCCAGGAAGTGAGTCAGGGAGATTTGGGGACTGTGATGGTCTTGAAGACCCTTTTAGAGAGGTTCTGGGCACTTAATCCTTCTGTTGATGTAGAAGCACTGAGCGTGAGACCCCAGGCAAACTTGCAAACATAACGACTGAAAAGGAAATTGGCTCAGAACAGCACTGCCCCACCTCCATGGGACCAGTCACAAATTTCATGTTGCAACAGTTAGAATGTTTGAGACCAAAGATGCTTATTTGCTTATGCCTTATCTTTGTTGAAGTCCACACGATGTCTTACCTCTTTCCACTTCCAATAGAAACTGAAATCTGTTCCTTAATTTAAACTGTAATTCAACAGTGTATTGTTGTATGTTCAGTTTTTTCAGCTTTAGTTGCAGTATAACAGTGCCAAGACTTTGTAACTGCTGAAACAAGCTGCCGAGCATGCCTTTGCAATTTGGATAGATGACCTGATTCTAAAATTGATGCAGGTATAATTAGTTTGTGCTGGATTTATTGTTGTTGTTGACTTTCTTTCTTTTTGTTTTTTTCATTATTTTATTTTGCCATCTGCCAGGCTTTGTGTTTCTTTAGAAGGAACAGGATATTCACAAACTAGGGCAAAAACGTTAAGAACTATTTTGTGAATCATTGCTCATTATTTTAGATATTGATCCCTCTCAGGAGTTAGGTATTGGCGGTTATAATGTGGATGAAAGGGTGATGGAAGTGGTGTTTTCCCTTTCCTTATGGCCCTGATAGAACATCCTTCTACAGAATTGACATTTTGGGAATCTGGTCCATATAAACTACAAATAAGAAGAGATAAAATTCCATCAAGGTCTACCTGTGGCAACATCCAGCAACAAATGCCCAGGCAAAAGTAGAATAACAGAGTGGACTCAGAGTAACACTGTAGAAAAATAACTTTCTAGGTCACAACAGTCTGAAAAAATTAGATCCTCTTAAGTCAGAAATTGTATTTGTGTCAAGGATATCCTACAAATACTAAAGGAATACTATTAAAATTATAATTTTGGTTATCATAGTCTGTTGACAGGAGGAAAAGTGACAGCAAAACCTCAACTCTGGACATGAGGAGAGCAGACTTCAAGCTGCTCAGGGAATTAGAAAATAAAGTCCCCTGTGATAATGTTTCTGCAGGTGCAGGGGTCCACCAGGGCTTGTCAACTTTCAAATGTCACCTCCTAAAGGCACAGAAGCAGCAATTATTAAATGTCAGAAGTCAAGCAATTGAGGCAAAAGGCCAGCTTGGCTAAGCAGTGGTCTTCTGTTGGAAATAAAAAAAAAGGAAGGTGTATGCCCAGTGGAAGAAATACAGAGATGCTGCTTCCTGCTGTAGGGAGAGTTTTTTCAAGTATATTAATGGCAATAGGCAGTATAGAAATATCATTGGCCCATTACAGGATGAAGATGGTCACCTTGCAAACAGAGACAGAGACAAAGCAGAAGTGTTTAAAGATTTCTTTGCCTCTGTCTTCAACGTGGATGATGGACCAAGGGAGTTTCAATGGCCTGAGCTGGAGGACTCAAGAATGATCAACTCCCAGTCGACCCTGAAATTGTGTGAGATCTGCTGCTCCAGCTGGATCCCTACAAATCTATGGGGCCAATAGTATTCATCCCAGAATCCTCAAAGGACTAGCTGATGTCATCACAAAACCTGTTTCAATGATTTTTGAGGGGTCTTAGGAGTCTGGAGAGGTCCTGGCTGACTGGAATTTGGTGAACATTGTCCTGATTTTCAAGAAGGGCAAGAAGGAGGACACTGGGAACTACAGGCCTGTCAGTCTCACTTCATTTCTCAGTAAAGTTATGGAGGAGATTGTTTTGGAGGTATTGAAAAACACCTGAAAGACAACACAGTCATTGGTCACAGATAGCATGGCTTCATTAGAGGAAAGTCCTGGTTATAAAACCTGACTTCCTTTTAAAACAAGGCAACCAACTTAGTTGATCAAGAGAAGCCAGTTAATGTAATCTTTTTGGATTTCAATAAAGTTTTCAATACTGTCTCTCATAGCATTCTTCTGGACAAAGTGTCCAGCACACAGCAGGATAAACACATCATGAAATGGGTGAGCAATTGACTCACAGGTCAACAATAGAGGGTAATAGTGAATGTGGTAAAATCACATTGGTGACCTGTCACTAGTAAGGCTCTGCAGGCCTCTATCTTTGGCCCTGTGCTCTTCAACATCTTCATAAATGACTTGAAGGCAGCATTGGAAGGGATACTAAGCAAGTTTGCAGATGACACAAAATTGGGAGGAGCTGTTGACTCCCTTGAGGGCAGGGAGGTCCTGCAGAGAGACCTTGACAAATGAGAGTACTGGGCAATCACCAACCATATGAAGTTCAACAAGGGAAAGTGCTGGATTCTGTGCCTGGGATGGCCAACTCTGGATGTTTGTACAGACTGGGGAATGAGATGCTGGAAAGCAGTTCTGCAGAAAGGGACCTGGGGGTCCTGGTAAATGGCAGGTTGAATGTGAGTCAGCAGTGCTGTGGCAGCCAGGAGGGTCAACTGTGGCCTGGGGGGCATCAGAAAATTCATCTCCAGCCAGCTGAAGGAGGTTATTGTCCCACTCTGCTGTGCACAGGTGCAGCCTCACCTTGAATATTATGTGTAGTTTTGGGCACCACAATGTAAAAAAAATATTAAGCTATTAGAGAGCATTCAAAGGAGGGCAGGGAAGATGGTGAAGGGCCTTTAGTGGAAGCCATATGAGGAGCAGCTGAGGTCACTTAGTCTCTTCAGCGAGGAGAAGAGAAGACTGAGGGAAGACCTCATTGCAGTCTATAACTTCCTTATGAGAGGAAGAGCAGGGGCAGGCACTGATCTCTTCTCTGTGGTGACCAGTGACAGAACACAAGGGAATGGCCTGAAGTTGTGTCAGGGAAGATTTAAATTGCATATTAGAAAAAGGTTTTTCGCTCAGAGGGTGTTTGGGCACTGGAACAGGTTCCCCAGGGAAGTGGTCATGGCACCAAACCTGACAGAGTTCAGGAAGCATTTGGGTGATACTCTTGGACACATGGTTGGACTTGATGATCCTTGTGAGTCCCTTCCAACTAGACATATCCTGTGATTCTGTGATTTTGTGACATATATATATATATATATATGTATATATATATATATGCATATATGTGTGTGTGTGTGTGCTCGTGCATAAACATGGATAAAAGTGTTTTTGTTTGTGTTTAGCTATGTTTGTGATGATACAAAACAACAGCAGGTTTTATAACCAGTAATAGACAAATACAAATCCCTCTCTAGAAATATAATAAATAATAGACATAATAAATACAGTTTTAGCAGTAGTGTTCCAGAACCAAATGAACAAATTGTTACTGCTAGACAAATACAGCTTTCACAAGTAAAACCAGATTTTGCCACTGTCTTGAAAATTCATTCAAGTTCTGCCAAGTAAGATATGGCTTAACATTACCTCTTGTTTTTAACCAGGTCCTTTGAGTGACTTTCAAGTCCCTTCAGGTATTCCACTGTTACTAGAAGTTAGTACAATTGCTTGCAGAAGAAAATGTTGTTTGTTTTTTTTTTTTCACATTGGAGTTGCTTTTTTCAGCATGGAAGTTCTTGCATGGTCTAAAATAGTAACTGAAGTGTCACAATACTATATCAAAATAAATAGAAGGAGGCACAAACCCAGTAGCTGCATGTTATCGGATATTTGGAGATATCAAAAAATACCCCAAGGACTTATTTACAGCAATGCCTAGTTGTATGAAATGCATTTTTTTTTTAATTCCAGCAAGCAAAGTGTCATGAATACAAATAAAAGGTAATTTGCTAATCATAATTTGCAATGTATTTATATGCCTCTGAGCACAAAAGACATTAAATTAAAAATGAAAATGAGAAGAAAGATATACAGTGGAATAAGGGACAAATGATTAAGAGTTCTGTTTGCATTTAAGGGTTGGTAATCCTAGGTGACAATAGTAGATAACAGTCAAACACTTCTGCTGTTTCTAAATTCATTTTTTTCCCATCATTTGACTGCTCAAGATCTCTAACAGTCAAGCCTCTGGGGCCAAGAAATATTTTACCTACTTACTGCCCTAATCATATACTTCCTATTCTCATCTTTCCCCTATAAATTGTGTAATACATTAAGACTGATTGCAGGAAGTAAAAGCCCCAAGTAGCAGACACCTTCATGATCACAGTGACAGGCATAACATAGCCCAAATTCATAGCAGAAGCTGTTGAACTCATTTGCAGTTCAGCAAACCAGTTCTAGTGGCAAAGATGTATTTTAAAGCAAGACATTTAATTTAGCACAAGAAGTCCAGTACTAACTAGTATTTGTTTCTAACATCACCAATACTATCATAGACACCAGACACCCATCATTTCAGCAGTGGAAAGAGTTAGACCAGATGGTGTCAGGACTATTGGACATGCATTTAAAGCCCTTGTGAGGTTGTTGTAAGGTTTCTGATTTCTGGGCTACTACATAAAAGATAGGATGTAATCAGCTCTTTCAAAGAAAAAATGTATGAAAGTTCAGAAGAATATTCTGTGTTCTTCATCTTAAGGAGGTGAAGATACAGCCTTGTAGATCTTTTTCAAGGGCTAAAGCTGTGGAAAAAAGATGGGGATTTTTTGGAGCCTATGTCTTCTAGTAACTATCTTGAGACACCTTTTTGACTAACTCAGACTGTAAAACCTCCTTCAATATTAAGAGTAGTAAGCATTAGGTTTTTATTCTATTTTAAGGAATAGGCATTTAAACATTAGTAACATCTTTGTAGGATCCCATCTGCTGCTGGGATGACACAAAAAATAATGGACCTGAGCACCCGGTTTAAAAGATAAGTGACTGCAGCATGTAACATGGATAACAAGCAGCACATTCGAAACATATCCAGAAGAGTTTTTATCCCATCTTCAAAAAACTCTACGGGAATATCCCGAGTGCTTTTAGGATCTAGTGGTAAGTTGCACCCTACGCTGGGACATACATGCATGTCCGACATAGGCAATTTTGTGTGTGTTGAATGAGGGAACTTCCTCTGGGCTTGGAAATAGGTGTATCAGGTTTTTGAATCTGAAACAGTGTGATCTTCNAACTAAAGAGTATCTCGAGAGTCTTTTTGAGATTTTTTTGTGGGAATGTTTTTGGTTCCAGTATGAGGAGCAGGGATGGAGTGGATTGCTGGTTCTATTTTCTTCCAGGTGGTTTTAACGTTTATATTCAGATAACATTTATTATATTAGTCCAGCCTTTTGAGTTAAGATATCACCCTGCCTTGGCTTTCAGACTATGTTGACTCTGTCATAACTACACATAAAAAATGTGTATAAACGTATGATAAGTACTACCGTAGAAATCACCAAGTATCCAAGAAGAAAAAGTTGTCAAAAGTAGCAATTTTCTTATATCTTCACTCAAACTATCCCCAATTTTAAAAGAAGGAAAAAAGAAATTAAGATATTTTTTAGATATTAAAAAACCTTATAGTGACAGAATAGACAGAAATTCAGTCTTTTTGTATACATTTTCTAAATTATTTTCACTCTGGCCTGGGAAAACCTCTAAATAGTATGTTTTTTTGTAATCAGTGAACATCAAACAGATATGGCAAGGAACAACAAAGCAACCTAGGAACAGAGAAATTAAACAAAAAATAAGTTCAAAATAAATGAAATATAGTAGAATTTCCATAGTCTCAGAGATAGATGAGCTTCATCTGAGGAACACCATATCATTGCCAAGAGTTATTGTCACCATATGCATAAGTAAATCTGATGTAAAATATGAAACTAATCAAAAAGTAAAAGTACAAAGAATAGAAATTCTCTTAACAAGAAAAATATTAATCTTAACAATGAGGCAGCTTCACTATATGATCAGGATAAGTGTTATGGTAAAAGTATTGAACTGAAAAAGGAGTATATGAGTGGGTGGTCCTAAGAAATCAGTTGTGTAGTAGAAAATACAGTCTCTGAGCACTGCAGAAGTTCAAACTTGTTGATACAGATGTTTCTTTAGTAAGAATTTGCATTATAAAAATATATACCAAGTTTGTGATTAGGTTATGCCTTCTTCATGGATATCAAAAATTACTCCAGAATTGTTAGTTTTAAGTATTTAAAACTGACTTATCCTTTAACCAACAGGGGGATTTTTTTTTTCAGGAGAATGTTTTCAGATACATTAGAATTTGGAAATGGAACTGTGTTGAATAGGAAGAGACTTTGAAAGTTTTTAAAGTATCTTCAATGCAGGCAACAAAGTGTGATGCAGATGAAAAAACTTTTCAAGTAATAAAAAGCCTTAAAATTTCACAGGATTCAACAAAGTATTTTTGTCCTTTTCAATAGGCATTGTAAAAACTCTGCATGGCATCGCATCTCTTAACAAAAACGATAGAATTAGCTCTATTGTACCATACAGTTTAGTTGTATTCTGAAGAGTTAAAAATGAAAAAAAATCACTTTAGGGTTTAAACAGATAATATAAGGAGGATGCTACAATTTTTTTGTTTTGTTTTGTTTTAGTCAAATCATAGTCCTCCACAATATGTAGTTTCTCATGAATATATGAAGGTATAACTTGCTACTAAATAAACTCTTTTAATTTTTAGCACTTCTAAAATAAATCTAATTTACTAAGGAATCACAAAGTAAACAACAACAATTTGGAATGTAAGTACTATGATTTTTATTTTTTTTTCACTGGAAGACTGTTTACTTTCTAGTTTTACTTCAATTCAGCATATCAGCCTATGACTCTGTGATTCTGTGGATGCTTTGAAAATGTTGGTACTGCCGACAATAGTTTCAACTCAAAAACTAAACTGTAATTCTACACGAAATATTATTTATTCTATGTTCTGTGAATAGAAATGTTCTCTATAAGTCATTATAAAGAAGGAGTAAATGAAGAAGGAAACAAAATATATAATTACATATCTAGCATCTTTGAATTCACTATAAGATCAAAGAATAATAAATAGTCTTTACTCAAATACTTAAACCCCCCCAAAGAGTCTGAGCTGAAAGGCAGAGTACTTGTCTCTAAAATACAAAAATATTTTCACTTCTAAATTTAACCTGACTGAGATTTTCAAGGATACTTTAAAATTAAAGAACATTATTTTAGACAGCACATTTCTGTGCTTCACTTCATCCATATGTAATAGATATATAAAGAACTTGGACAACAACTCCTAAGGTCACCCAGAAGGAGTCTTGAAAGCAGCAAAATCACAATTGGTCTCAAATGCTGGGATTATGAGCTTCTGTTCCTTGCTCCTGTTTGCTGTATGGCTTTCAGGTGTAAACGTGTAATTCATAGAGTGATTCTGTTGTGACAGAGTGTGAGTATTGCAACATCACCTTAATCTGAGTGAGTTTGGTGCCCCTGCACAGGGAGGCCTGAGAATTTTAGGCTAGCAGTGCTCCCCTGCCATCAATGAATTCTTGAACTTTTTTTTTTACTGCATTTTCAAGCCAGTCTGAGGTATCAGAGGTAAAATGCAATTGTTTCTGGATTTGTGTATCCAGTAGTAGAACTATAGGGAGACATCCAGACGCACATGTAGACACTTGAATAAAGGTGTTTCAAATGCAGGTGTTTATCATGTAAGTGGCTACATTTGTACTCAACAGATGTTGAGTATAAAGTGCTCAATCCAGGCCTTCACTCCTATATGCTTACTGCAACATAAGGGTAGGATGCCATAGCATATCCAAGGCATCTACACAAGGCTGCTAAATATGAAATTGTCTTGTGACAAACTTGTCAAGTTCTACAATGGCAGCTGGAATCCAGGAAGGATACTCCACAGTGTTAGGAGAGGTAGTAGGCATGTGTGTTTAGGTAAGTGACTGCTGTCTTCAGTCAGACAATAAAATATAAAACTTATGTTTTAGAGTGACCAGAAAGCCTCTCCAGACTCTATACTTAATTAAATCACCTGGAGTTGTAAATTTTGTGCCATTTGGGATGCCAAATATTATTATGAGAGATTATCAATAGGTTAAAAATGGTAACATGGAGCTGGCAGATATGTCAGAGAAGAGAGTTGGAACCTGCCAGATCCAGTAGACGGGATGTCTAAGGGAATCTAAAATTATAGTAGAAATTTATTGATGGGCAACTGAATCTTAACATCATTCTTTCTTTCTAGACAATTTTGTATCTTCTTCAAGATCATTGAATAAATCCCTCTGAAGACATCCTTTGAAAGATATGGATAAAAGCATTTTCAGGTCAGAGATCAAAATAGTTTAAATATGAAATTGCACAGTCAAATTTTCATCATTTTTTTTTAATATTGTTCAGTACACCTGAAGTTAATGGAGATACCGCAACTAAGAAAATTGAGGCTGAATTGTTAAGAATGACAGATGGGGATGATAAGAGAAAAAATTATTTCCTCCAAGAGAGAGGTTTAGCTGTTAAAAATATGCTAGTGCTGTTTCATGCTTTTTCATTTAAGGCATAAAATATATGATATGTTTCAGTAAAAGACACTGTATATCTTCATCCAGAAAGTAACAATAATAAAACTTTCTGCAGTGAGCATAGAGAACAATCATACTTCTAAAATTTTCATAGAGTTTCAAAAGCAAGGGTAGACCTTATATTCAGATTTTGTTGCATTCAACAACTACAATAGTGAACTAAAATGTACAGAGAAAGTTTCTGATCTTGATTTCCACTACTGTCTTAGATATAACTTCAAATTGGCAGAACGAAAGACACCTTTGCAGTGTCTACTTGACAACACAACTGAAAATCCTGCAGGTTTCTATGAGTCTAATAATTGTTTTCTCAGACAGACAGCGAGTAAGAGTAGATGACCATGTCGATTCATTTTGCTTCCTTTTAAAGGGTCATGAGACTAGTTTCTGAGGGAGGGATCATGCAAGAGACTCCATAAATATTCAGGCATCTATAAATCAATGACATTTTGTAAACCTTGTAGAAAGAGACAGATACAGGAATTAAAATATATGAGGAAAAACTGGGAATCTTAAAAAAAAAGTAGTTTGCCACAAATGACAGAAGATGTTCAAATTCTCTTCAGAAATTAAATACAAGACATTTTTGGACTGTATTTTTCTACCCTTGAATATGCCCAACCATGGCAAATCAAGGAAAAAGTTAGGTACCTAGAATATGTATGCCTCCGTGGCTAGTTTTTTTCAAGGCATCTTGTTGAAACAGCAAAAAAACACTGGCATCTTCCGTCAAAAACATTGCTGTTCCCTCAAGTCTTCTTTAAATGAATGCATACTATCAATCAATATTTTCCCCCCTACCCTGATATCTGTGTGACAGTTCTGAAATCTTAGTGAAAAAAAAAAGATCCTTAATTTCATCCACAATTTCAATCAATCTAGGATTTTGGTTTAACTCTTGTGTTCCCTTTCTCACTCCATGCATAATGGTGTTCAAATCAGATTTAGCTTTCCCCATTAGGCCATGTAGAGGTAAAAGAAATCCAGGGATGAGCTTCATATAGAAATGTCTTCTGATTATTTGATTCAGGTGATATCAGCTCCAGATGCCAAACTTACTTATGTAAGTTTTTGCTTAGTCACTGCTGCCAGTGACTTAGGATGAACATCTTGCTTCTGTAAGCTGCTGAAACACAGTACAGATACCTGAACAAGAGTTATACTGAAGAACTCACAAACAATAGCATGTGTTTGTATATGACCTTAAAAAACTTTATCAACGTACGCATAAATCAAAAGCATGAGAAGTCTGCTTGTTCAAACATGCAGTTGCATGTGAATTTTTTTTCCTCTTTATTTGTGAGTCTTTAGATTAACTGTTAGTTCTTCATCCTACAGGATGTTGCAGGTCAAATAAACGTCTAACAAATTTTTATTCATAGTCATATAAGCTCAAGTCAGTTACCCACAGTGAACAGATATGACACAGGTACCGTAGACTATTCTTGTTCATATAGAATCCATGTTAAATGTATTAAAGGTCTTAAATGTCAATAAATGTTGACCTGCAGACATCTGAATCGAGTCTTTGGTAAAGAACAAAGATAACACAGAAGGAAAGTAAAAACAAAAATCCCATGTCACTAGATAGTATTGAAACAATGGATTCAGACCCTTGAATTTACAGGAGGTACGTAATCCCAGAAAAAAAATTTAAAAGAGATAATAGATAGATAGATGGATGGATAGCTAGATAGATAGATGGATGTCTACGCATCAGTAAGTTCCCTAAGTTACTCATATACTCACTGGAAAGCTTTTAATACAGTTTAAGGAATGTAGAGAGATATTTAGTTTCCACTGAAGACACATAGGGCTATATTTTGTGGCCTGAATATGGGTGTTTTTATGGCTGAGATATCTGACACATCTGTATAGGATGATCAGATGCAATATGAGATTTGACAGATGCTCTCTTTACTTATTAGAAACTGGCTGGATGGCTGGGCCCAGAGATTGGTGGTGAATGGTGCTACATCCAGTTGGAGGCCAGTCACTAGTGGGGTTCCCCAGGTTGCAGTACTATGGCCATTCTTGTTCAATATGTTTATCAATGATCTCTAGATGAGGAGATCAAGTACATTCTGAGTAAATTCACAGACAATAATAAGTTGGGCAGGGATATTGATCTGCTGGAGGGTAGGAACTCTCTGCAGAGGGATCTGGATAGACTGGATTGATGGACCGTGGCCAACGGTACAATTGAGGTATTGAGGTAGAGTAAGACAAAGTGCCAGAGCTTGCATTTTGGTCACAACAACCCCATGCAGCACTACAGAATGTCTGGAAAGCTGCCCCACAGAAACGGACTTCATGTGGGTCAACAACTGTCTGAACATGAGCTAGCAGTGTGCTCAGGTGGCCAAGAAAGCCAATGGCATCCTGGCATGTATTTAAAATAGTGTGACCAGTAGGATGAGAGCAGGTTGTCTCTTGGTACTCAGCACTGGTGAGGCCGCACCCTGAGCACTGTGTCCAGTTCTGGGCCCCTCACTTCAAGAAAGACATTGAGGTGCTGGAGTGTGTCCAGAGAAAGGCAGCGAAGCTGGTGAAGGATCTGGAGTGCAAACCTTATGAGGAGCAGCTGAAGGAGCTGGGGTTGTTAGCTTTGAGAAAAGGAGGCTCGGGAGGGCACTTTTTCATTCTCTACAACTACCTGAAAGGACATTGTAGCAAGGCGGGAGTTGGCCTCTTCTAGGCAACTAGAGACAGGACAAGAGGCAATGGCTTCAAGTTGCATCAAGGGAGGTGCAGGTTGGACATAAGGAAGAATTTCTTCTCTGAAAATTTGGTTAAGAATTGCAACGCGCTTCCTGGGGAAGTGGTGGAGTCACTATCCCTGCAAGTGTTCAAGAAATGAATGGATATGTCAGTGCTATGGTTTTGGTGGTATGGTGGTGTTTGGTCAAAGATTGGACTCGATGATCTTGGAAGGGCTTTTCCAACCTTAATGAATCTATGATTTCATGATTTACAGGGATCTCCTGTACTTACGGAGAAGCAACTGTGAGTCATGTAGAATACTCAAGTCTGTCTCATATGTTTACAGATGTTCATGGTTAGGGAGCTGAATTCAGCCTCGATATGTATGGTCTTATTATACTGTGCACCCTATTCTTAAGTGCAAATAGACATATGAAGAAAGAAGAAGACAACCATGCTTCTGACCTCTCTGTTTACCAACAAGCTGTACACTTTGAGATCCTGGAAAATAATTCTCCCCTCCAGGCAGGAACTTGCAGGACAGTGAAGTCAAACAACACTTCTTCCTTTGGACTGTGTCTAAATGACATCCTTCATGACATTCATCTTCATTAAGCTTCAAAATTCTGTTTGTAAAGCAAATTGTATTTGTCAGCTACATTGCTACCAATTTCTTGTGTATTACAGGCCAGATTGAGAAAGGAGCATGGTGATACATTTCCATCTTTTCTCAACTTTTTCTCAACTTTATGTTTCAATCCATGCTATTAAAAAAAAAAAAAACCCACACATTTTTAATGGATAATGCATTTAAAAATTTGCCATCTTGGTACAATATGAAATTGAAAAATATGTTGTCATATATTTTGAATAACAAAATATGTCTAGTTTCAAAAACATTGTAATTATTGTACAAATAGTGGTATTGAAATATGACAAATTTCAGAAGTGTTGAGGCTTCCTCCTCCTCCTCAAAAATAGAGTAGAAAATGACTTTTTATTTAGAAGATCATACTTTTCTTTCCTGTTTTCTCAACTTCTTGCTCTCCTTCTTTAAAATAAGCAGAGCTGCTCACAGCAGAGCTTGATGATAAGGTAGTTCTGTTTGGCAGCCAACAGAGGGAACACTCAAACCTGGCCCTCCTGCAAGATAACAGGACAAAGTGTTCCTGCCAAATCACTTGGACAATCAAGGCTTTCTTTCCTGTGCTTTGTTACTGTAAATTATTAGGAATGACCTACTTTCTTTATCCTCTCCAATAATGTAGAAGAGTATCAGATCCAACTAAGGTGCCAACGTGGTCTGTAATTTCCAGTGTAGAAAGTAGCTGTATCTCAAAGGAAAGGTAGTGGATCAGATTACCATCTTAAACTGCATTATGCTAAAAAGCTGAGGCTAAATAAAACTTTGTAAAAGACATGAAACCTGACAGCTGATTTGCAGTATCAGTCAGTTTTACATGAATTCTTCATCTTGAAAATGAAGTTAAAGTGCCATACTTTAAACTTCATGAAATAGACCTTTATAAGTTTAGCTAACAATACTTGTTACGAGAAAAAAAATCAGTGAAATTAATTACTGGAATCTTATGTTCACTTAAATTCCTCTGAAATGCAAGGACATTTGACTGCAGAATGTAGTCCTGGGAACCTGAACACTTTCTTCAGTCGCTCCGTTTCAGTGTAGACTTTCAGTTTGAGTCTTTTTAACTAAGAGTAATATAACAAAAAAAGCAATTATTCCAAACAGTTGCAAAAGTCACAAATTACTACATAATTTCTGTTTTGTAATCCTTTTATCATCATTACTCATATTCAGTTTTGGTTATTGTGTTTCAACTCAGTAAAATTTTTATGCTTTTCCTGGTATTTTTCATTTGTTCACCCTTGGAAATCAAGTAAAAAATATGTTGGACACTCTTTGGCAAACAGCGTGGAAGTCCTTTTAACTCTAGGTGCTTAGCAGGAAAGAATAAGAGTATTTGTACTATTGTTGTACCAAGGTGTAGGTTTCTAAAGTTATTTATTGCATATCTAATAATAAAGGTGATGGAAATACATCTAATCTTAGTCTTGTGTTATTTTAATTATATGAAAGATCAGAAGACAAAACACTTCATTGCCAGTCCAGTTGTCCATTGTTCAAGAGCTGAACATCTGTTCATTTCTGTGCTTCCTCTATGTATCAAAATATTCATGTTAACTGGCACTAGCCTAGCATTTCTAGTTCTTTATGATAGTACTCAGTAATTACTTACCTGAAAGAATAGAAAGAATAGAATAATGTACAGATACATTTTTTGCAACTTCTTTTCCTCCCTGTTGCTTGTATAATCCCTAATGATCAGTCAAAATATAACTATAAGAAAGGTGTTTTCACAACATTAACCATTGCTTTAAGTGTAAAAGAAAAAGTAGGGATTAACCAAAGAATGCAAAAAGGCTTATTAGGTAATTTAATGTATTTTTGCATAAAAGCCAGTTATTTCTCGTTGTATTATCAAAATTAGAAAGAAATACGTCTTCTTTTCTGCTCTCATGTATATGCTATTATTTCCTCAATATCTGTTATTGTCACCTAAGACTGGTTACAGTAACACATGAAAGTTCCTGAGCTTATTGTCTGAATGCAGAAGGAAGAAAGTCTCAGCAGATCATTTAGTATGAATGAACACATTCAAATTTAATATAATGCATAGCTGAAAATTATGTTCATAGATGTAGTTCAGTAGATTCTGCTTATTAGTACCAGAGAGGTCACTGGTTTGTATTCTGTTCAAAAGATAATTCTGGAAGGAATACTACTTTTTTAGAAATCCTGTAACAATGGTACTAAAGAAGTCATTCCTTGAAAGCAAGGTTGAATTAGGTCATCAGCACAGCCTGCTGTGTCTTCTATTTTGCCTTTTTCCAAAAGACTAACATAAGCCATGTACTTTGTACTTTGTACTTTGTAAAGAAGGATGGAGAGATTAAAGTGCTGTTTAGCAAAATTTCAATTTAACAGCCAAAGAGTTCATCTATTAATGAATGTTTTAAAAAGTATATGACTTAAGGTACTTTAGTAAAACAGATCTCTAGTTCTCACAGTACAGAATTTCACGGATATGGAAGTTCATAATAGATATTAATGCATAATAAACATAATAAAGTAGACATCAAAGTTTCCAGCATTTTTCTTTTTCAGATTTTAGCAAAACGGCACTATGGCTTATATGTGTAGCTCCTGTAAAAACATACTACTTAGTAGTTGCATTCTTGTTCATGTTGTTTATCTATGATATTAGAGCAGAAAGAAGAAAAAAACCCAGTTCTCTAAAGACCACAAAAGTGAAATAAATCTTAGAAACAATCTATACACAAGTCTTTCTTACATATGGAATCATCTCCTGAAATCACCTTTACATATTAATTTATTTATTGTGAAAATGCTCACAGGGGAAAACTAGAGAAAAACCCTTCACTTTGTCAGGAAATTTATTTTATTTACAGTTTGCTTGCATTGAATCTTCTTGTGTCTTGTTGTCTAACAAGACTGACGATGGTGTTGGAGTATACTCACAATAAATAGTTCCACTAAAAATGCAAGTTCTGTGCACCCCTTTGGCATTTAAAGGCCCCCAGAAACCAGGAGTATACTTTGTTCATTCATCCACTGTGGCGGTGCGTGCTTTAGGTTTATTCTGTTATCCTTTGATAATAGTTTGTTCTGTTATTCCCCTAACCAACAGCTGGTTTAATCCATTATATGTATCCTCCCCTTAGATGTATCCCCTTCTCTCATTCCTCCCATTTCTCTTCACATCCTTCGAAAATGTTCCCTAGTTATCCCATGTTGAAGAATGGTTAGATGATTTGAGGCACGGGTCTTTGACAAAGCTCTGCAAGCAAACTCCTTGCTAGGCCAGACACCATAAAGAGCAAGCGAGTTCACCACGTACGCAGCGAAGAGCCACAGACTATGTGCTGGGAAAGTGCTGAGAAAATGCAAGATAAGGACATTGTCCTTGACTGAGCTATAACAACAATTCCGGGATGTTGTAGTTAAAGACTAAGAAAGAAGGGTGAACAGGAATCTACAAAGAGGTTTGGTTATGCTAATGTAGCCTTCTGATGTGTGTCCAATTAGCTATTGCCTAGTATGCATAATTAGATTTTGTGTATTTAAGGAATTAAAAGTGCGCAATAAAGTTGGAAGCTTGATCTATCAACCATATTGGCTGCATCTCGAGTCTCCCCTCGCGGCAATCCCATATATGTATCCCAACCCCTCCTACCCTTCCTGAACCTTCCAGATTGCTCAGTACATATATGTATCCCAACCCCTCCTACCCTTCCTGAACCTTCCAGATTGCTCAGTAGTCTCTTGGCCTGCCGAGTAGGCCCCTTTGCCCTATTGGCCCTCAGTGATGTAACCCCTTCCCTAAACTCTCCTACCCTTCACTCCCATTGGTTCTCCCCAATCTCCTCCCCTGGTTTCAACCCCCCTTTATAAGTTGTTACACTGACTCAGTCAGTGCCTTTTTCGGTTGCCTCCCCTGGTGCTTTAGAGGACTCTGCAGGAAAGCTGCCTGCAGAGATCCAATAAACCTGGACCGTCTCAACCTTAAAAGGATACTTGTGCTTCTTTGCCCACTGACGCTGTGCCCTTGCGATCTGGGTCAGGCAGGACCAGTACTACTCCTGCCTGCCCTGAAGTGCCGCCCAGCCAGTTTGCTGAAATAGGGAAACTCACTGCAGGGTGGTGTCTCTGCACCAACCATAGTGCTCTGTGGCCATTGCCTTTGGAGCTAGCTCGGGTGAAGAAGACCAGCAACGACCCAGGCACCACGGCAATCCATTAAGAAATAATTAACTAAATCTTCAAATGATTGAGGTACCTCAAACTCTAACATATCAGTCGGGGATCTGACTTGTTTCAGAAATGAACATGAATTACTACATAAGCAATTTGCTGATGGAAAAGGTTGAGATGATGAATTTTAATCAATCTTAAATCTTATATTTTGGGATGACTTTTTGAAATAATATACATAATAAATCTCTGATAAAACAGACCACTTCAGATAAAAATATCAAATGGTGAAAGTGAAGACATAGCAATTTACAAATATTTTTGGAGGAGAAGGGGAAGAATAATACGTCGACAAATATGAAGAGTGAGTTAATAAAACCCACTAAAAGGCCAAAATTATATTACTTACTGAACTTACTGAACTTGTATACAGTGAAGCATAGCAATCACATTTAGATGATGACATTTCAAACAGAAATGCTGAATACACTTGCCTGGCTAACAAGTTCCCTATATTTATGATAAGATATTAAGCTTCTTGTATCTGTTGTACTTTTCGAACAAGAGCAACACTCTTCAGATTTATGATTTCTGATTCTCTGCATAAATATAAACACACAAAATATATTAGTGATCTGATGGTAGACCTATACTTAAGTTTAGTGATACTGCATAGATCTTCTTTTATTAATGCAGTGCAATTTTGACTAAATCTGAACATTCAATAGATCATTTGTGTTTACCACAAGCCTTGAAAGTATATTTCCAATTGACATACAGTTGATACATTAAGAGTAATAGTTTCATAACTAATCAGTCTGGGGAGGACTCGCTTGGAGGAATCATCCTCCTCAAAAGTCTTCAGTATAGATACTTATGGCTGAAGTAGACACTCTACTCTCCATTTACAAAGAGAGGAGGAGAAACAAGCATTTTTAGGGTGCAATTAATTTGATAAAATACAAAAGTACATCTAAGGATAACATATATTGCATTCTAAAAATTATTTCTCTTCATGGTCTTTAAAAGAAAAAGACATGAACTGTTTAGCACAATTATCTACATCTAATTGGATAAATATCACCCTGTGTTAACTCAATGAAATTTCCTTACTGAATCTGGACTTTCAGGGTTTTAATTCACTAATTTCTCATTATTATAAATCTTGTGATTTTTAATTTGTATAGAAATGAAAGTTAATTTCCAAATTAAATAGAAATCCTTAGATACAGGATTTTTTCCTCTGCCCTATATATGTGGGAAAGCAAAAATATACCATAATATTTGTAAATAGTTTCTCTTGAATTCTACTTTCATAAGATTTCCCTGAGGACAAAAGGGTAGGTTTTCATTGTTATTGGTTTTGAATGGATACCAAGATGACAAAGTGTTGAAGGGCCTAGTCAGAATGGAATACTGTCTGACTATATACATAAGACTATTTCACATTTCTTTACAAGAATTTTGAGCTGTTAAGTCAATTATGCAAACAAGAAACTTTTTAAATTTAAAAAAATTCAAAAATTAAACTTACTATAAACCTTTGTCCTGGTCATCCTGCAATACCAAAGCAGAAGAATATGTCTTTTCTACAGATTTTTAAAATTTCTAGTTCATCTCAAGACCCTACTGTTACTCACTACTCATTTATTCTATTTCTCAAAGAATATTTCTATTAGAACATCTGTTAACATTTTGAAGTTTTCCTATGGATTGACTATTTTCCACTTACACTTTATTACATCACCCATTCTAGTAAAATCAATTTGTCTAAGACTTTGTGAAATTAAGTTTGAAATACATGGGTTGAAAATAATTGTCATAAATATCTCAAGTGCTGTAGAAATCTCATAGAATTTAAAACCTTTCACTAGAAATGTTTCTAGGCTTCTTTCTGAGAGTTCCTCATACTGGTCTCCTTTTCAAACTATTCTTCCCCTGAATAAAATTGAATATAATACATATTATATCTTCTTACCAATGCCTCTAGAAAATAAATAACTGGAATGAAGCTCTAAGGCAGAGGCTTCGATTAAAATTCTGGATCTTCATTAAGGATACTTCATGGATTTTTTTTCCACATTATGCCCAGAACTTAATTGGTGTACAATTATTTTGGGGTTTCTGCCTTGGGATATGCAGTGAAATCATATACATGAGTAGAAATTAATTCTTCTCTGTCCAGAAGAACTAGAGGATATCAAATTGGAAGGAAGGAAGGAAGGAAGGAAGGAAGGAAGGAAGGAAGGAAGGAAGGCATCATAGAATATGCTGAGTTGGAAGGGACCCACAAGGGATCAAGTCCAGCTCTAGGACCCGAACAGGACCATTCTCAAAGAGTCACATAATGTGCCCAAGATTATTGTCCAAATGCTTATTGAACTCTGGCAGGATTGGTGGTGTGACCACTTCCCAGAGGACCCTGTTCCAGCACCCAATCACCCCGTGGGTGAAGAACCTTTTTCTAATATCCAAACTAAACCTCTTCTGACACAGTTTCAAGTCATTCTTTCATATCCAGTCACTGGTCACCACAGAGAAGAGATCATTGCCTGCCCTTCCTCTTCCTCTCATGTGGAAGTTGTAGACTGTGACAAGGTCTTGTCTCAATCTGAACAGACCAAGAATGATGGTTTGACTCTGGCTGGACTCCACATGCCCACCAAGGTCTTTCTATTACTCCTGTTCCTGAGCTGTACAGTGGAGAGAAAATATAATGAAAGACTTGTGGGATAAGATAAGAACAGGGAGAAATCACTCAGTAATTACCATCATGGGCAAAACAGATTTGACTTGGGGAAATAAATTTAATTTATTACCAATCAAACCAGGATAGCATAAAAAGAAATAAAAGAAAATTTTAAAACTTTCCCTCCACTCCTTCTTTCTGGGCTTAACTTTACTCCTGGTTTTCTCTACCTCCCCCTCCAGTGGAACAGGGAATGGAGTTTGCAGTTGGTTCGTTGCATGTTGTCACTTTGATTGCTTCCTCCTTAGAGAAGGACTCCTCACATGCTTCCTGGGCTACAGAGTGTTTCCTAGCCATGGGCCAAATCATACAGACAGGTTTGTAGATACACTATTACCCTCAAAAGCTTATTAGCCATATCCATGCTATAAAAATTTGGCACTTGGATCTCCATTAGACTCCAGTAAGTATAATTGGAAGGTGAAAACTTATTAAGAAAGCAATCCCTCCAAAAGTTCAAACCTTGTAATTTGTTGGCGATAAGCCAACTAATGACAATTTGGTGAAAAGGAATTTTCCTCTACTATTACAACAAATGAAAACTCTTTTTTTTCCAGGGAACTAGAAAGTAGAAAGAGAAGAGTATACAAAGCAAAAGCCATATTTTGTGTATTTTCTCATGGTCATAGACACCTGATTTCACCACTTCAAGGTTGCTTTGGGATTTCTCTAACACCTGGGAATATTTTTTATATCCAAGAGTTTAAGAATGTCTAATATCTATTTACTCCTTTGCTCTTTAAGTTAGTCTGGCAATTTAGATATTTTAAACGTATGTTTCAGTACTCAATGGGAAATTTTATTAACTCAGTAAATATTGTTAGGGTGTGAGGGTTTTTTATTTGCACTAACTCCTTTGCTTTCCCACTCCCACTCCCGCCCCAGTATGCATATTTATCTGCACTGCCTGGATTTGTTAATGATGCAGAACAGAAACACTGACATATGATAGGGAAAGAAAGTGCTGTCAGACTTCCAAGTGTGATGAAACTACTGTTGAAAATGTAAGTTTTATGGGAGATTTCTCTTTTTTCATTTCCAGCTTGATTCATAAACTAAGAAGTTATTATATTTAGATAAATTTAAAAAAACACATCAATTTTTCTATGCATAGCTGAACCAAATTTAAAACCATTTTTCATTCTTTACTGATTTTAATATAAATTGTTTTACATTATATTCAGTTTTCTGGAGATGCTGTAAAGCCCTCATGTGAAGCTCTCATGAGAAATTTTACATTTCCAAAATATCCTTTATACAATATACTGTGCAAATTAGATGATGAAACAGACAGGTTTTTTTCTTTACTCTGTGATCTGGGATCATAAGCCACACAAAAATCTACAAAATAAAGAAAAATAAAAGGAAAAAAATGAATGCAGCGTTCTTCTATACTTTTATAAGTCTAGTCTTTTTAGGTTATTTAATACTGTGTGAAGTTAATATGCTTTAAAAGTTAAGAGATGTGCAGATGAGAACCTCAGTCTGATTTTAAAATGTATCAAAACAAATATCAAGAACCGGGTTTTCCTATTGCACATACATGCTATTTTAATTGAGACTAACAAGGAATTTTGTTCTTCTGTGAGCTCTCATTTTCCATTCCCCTCCCATGGTGAGTGATTGGTGAGTCCTGTAGAGCTGTGTTTTTCACTGGATTGCCAATCCAGTGAAAACTAGATGAAACTAATTAGTTATTTACATATAAATACAGTATAGAAGTTTAAAATGTGTTGTTGTACAAAGTTGCGTGGTTCTTCCCAGGTGTAGCCTTAAGAGATCTGAAACAATCAGATGAGGCCATGCTTCTGTCATCACACCTGACACAGGGACAGAACTTCGTCTCCTATTACATAATTGTAATGCTCAATTTCCTTCCCACTCTTATCAAGGTCGCAGTAGCTCTTCTTTCTCACATACATCAATCTGACTTACAGTGCCTTTCCTTTACATAAATAGTGATAAATCTAACTAGACCTGACCTGCAAGTACTTTATCCTCCTATTAAGGAGAATTCACTGATTTTTTTTTCACTTCGTTTGGTGACATCCATAGAGTATGATGTCCTTATTTGTCTTACTTTGGTGATTATTAGGAGGTTTGGGAAGAGGGGACAAGGTAAGGCTATAGAGAGTTTTTTTATAGTGGGTTTTGTTGAGGTTTTGTTTCCTCTCATTTTTTTTCTTCTAGGAAAATTACTAGGCAGTTTCTGATGACCTACAGGAACAACAATGTGGCTCATAACCTGAAGCTGATGTATAAGAGAAATTCTCTTGATTGCACAAGAAGTCTGAGCAGGCAAACGTTTCAAAACTGCAACTGGATTTTACTATCTCAGCATGCATTTTGTTTGTTTGTTTGCTTCTTTTACTGATAACCCAAACCTGGATGAGTGAGTGCTCAATTCTATTTTCATTTAGAGAAAAACGGTTGCACTATGAAAGAAAACCAACATAGTAAAGCATTCATTACTTGCTTCTCCTTGTTGTATAATTGTATTTACAAAGTCATTGAGGAGCCAGTGAACTGCTGTTGCTGGTAAATAGTGAATCTGAACCAAATAAGCAAGAGCACCCCAGTAGCAGATTGGAGATCAACTGCTTTGCTATTGATTTTTGTAATAAAATTGTGTGATATTTTTGTCTGATTTGGAAAGATAGACTTTGATTTAAACTTTTTTTAAAATTCATGATACATGGACTATACTTTCTTAACCGGTATAATTCAATCCTCTGTGATAAAATATTAATGCAAGAACCACAAGGGAATTTCAAAATTCTCTTTCATTACAAAACAAAATCTAAGTTTCAGCTTTATCATGGTTTGCGAGCATTCTGAACTATTATCCTTAATCTTGCATCCACTGAAGATTTAAAAAAAAAGACATTCATAGCAATAGTTTTCTAACATTCCTCTCTGCCATTAAGGAGGAAAAAACCAAACAGAATGTGTTAATTTTTCTTCTGTTCTGGTCATAATTTGCTCACAGCATAGAAAATGTTGGAATGCTACTGTGACACTAGAAATAAAGGTATCACTTTTATAAATAGATAAATGGAGCTCTGGCTCCTGAGATCATATCTCTTGACATCAGATCGTGTGGTGAATAAGAGGATCATAAGGAAAGGGGAAACAATGAAATCCACTTAAAATCTCTTATAGAGCCATAGAAATCCTTTGGTGTACAAAAGGTTAGCTATTTTTCTCAGCTATACCAGTCAAATGAAATATATTACCTCTCCCTATGAGTCTCACTTCATTTAATTCCAAGTCAAGCAGAGAACATGTTTTTGCCACTTTGTTCAGGTAAGATAATGACTGAAATAATGACTGATTGTGCCTCCCGACGTCTGATGCTGGAAATTGTTAATAAACTGCACAGGTTTGAAAGCTTTTATATCTATCATACTGAAAACACTCCCAGAAGAGTAAGATCTATGTATGGCTTTTTTGTCTATCTATATCAACATCTAATCTTTGTTAGTATCTGTGTCTTTCTGACATTGTGGCACACGTGCACAAGTCAGCTTCACTTCACAACCAGCATTTTTTTTAAAGGAAATAAAATCATCAGGGGAAAAAAAAAAATCTAGTGCTCCTACCATTACTTCCTCACTTCCACACAATAATATCAGAACATATGAAGTATCCTACTGGGTCAGAAATTCTAAATCAATTTATCTTGCTAAATTTGCTGTCTCAGTGACAAGAGGGAATACTGTTAAGGAAAAGAACATGAGCCAAGACAATGGCTTGGTCTATCCCCTTTGTATTTCTCTACTATCCAGAATTTTTATAATAAGGGCATTACATAATATCTATGTGCATAGTTCTTGTGGTAGGTTAACCTTGGCTGGCTTCCAGATACCCATCTGCTGCTCTCTCCCTCCTCACCAACACAGGCAGAGAAAGATAACACAAAAGAGGTTATGGGTGTAGATAAAGACAGGGAGAACACTCGCCAATTATAGTCACAGGAAAAAATTAATTTACTTAGGGAAGATTAATTTAATGTATTGACAATTAAAAAGAGAATAATACAGTGGGAAATAGGAACAAAACTAAAACCGCCTTCTTCCCTACGCCTCCTTTCTTCCCAGGATCAACCTCACGCCTCACCAAGTGGTGCAGTAAGATGGAAAATGGATTGTTGTGGTAAGTGAGATGGACACGGACCCTCAGATGTGGTGCAGAAACAAGCAGTTTATTGTAGATGCAGAGTGAGAGACCAAATATGGCTGCAAATGGTATCTTTTTGATCCCCTATGGCTAACTAATACGTAGTACAGCTATTGTTCTACCATTACTTCGTTAGGGGATTTCCAGACCAGGGTCCAATCATTTGGGCAGGATACACATTAGTGCATCTTCGAGGTCCTTTGTCCAGTCATGGAAGGGTATGCAGGCTTTCAGGCATCTGCAGGACTTTGCTTCTGCTGTTCTTTGATACACTATCTTTTCCTTCGCAATTCCCATAGCTTTTCTTGTACTATTCCCACAGCACAGTCTAGTGCCTAGGCCTGATTCCCTTTAGATTGTGGTCATAATACTTCATAATACATGCATAATACTGCATAATACTCTACATAATCACTCATAATAATAATTCATAATTACTACATAATCATTCATAATATTGTGTCTCTGCTGCTCCTTTCCCTTCATGTTGTTCCTTTGCTACAGGATAGAATAATTCCCATGAGACAAAGTCCTTCAAGAAGTGCTCCCACAGGTCACAGATTCTTCCAGAAAATATGCTCCTGCATAAGGTCTCCATGGACCACAACTTTCTTGAGGGCATGTCCACCTTCTACAACATGGTGACTTTTATGACTTGCAGGGTAGGTGTCTGCTTTGTTGTGGTTCTTTGCCCTGGTTGCAGGGAGACAACCTGTCTCACCACAGTTTTGTCCATGGGCTGAAGGCATTTGGAGCACCTGTTCCCCTTTCTTCTTCAATGAACTTGGTGTCTGTTTGTTTTACCAGGGGACGAGGGTCAGCACTAGAAACACAGACCCTAACTTTAAGGAACAAGTGTATAAATTTACTATAGTGCAAAACAGCAAAGAATTACAAAAGGATAATCTTAGCAATGCACCTAACCATTACTACAAGAATGTCTATAGAGATTAAGAAAAACACAACACCAGCTAATCTTTATTACATTACCATCATCCAGACCTGCATATCAGCTGGGGAACCCCGATCACAGAGAAGGGTTGAAGAACTGCTCCCAGTAACTGGGAAATCCTGTGCATTGTGTCCACTTGTAGGTGAGGTCTCCATCTTCACTGTGAAAGCATCCAGCTTTTATATTGTTAAACAAACAAGCTTATATCATTACTCAGTGTGGAAAATATCTGGCTTTCTTCTCTCCTTGGGTTTCACCCAAAGCCTGGCCAGGGCTCAGAGGAAAATCAAGGAAGTCAATTTGGATTACCTTCTGTCAAACCAGACCAGCCACCTACTTCCATGGCCTCAATCAGTCTCAAAACACAGAAAAATAGATACATTCATAGCTCATTAATGAACAGATACAAATGTTCACTAATAAGCAGATAGCAATATATCTTACTAAAAAACATACATGTTTATTACTCCAGGTGTAGTCATATTATACAGAGTTTTGGCTGATAAGCAGATACACAGCTAAATGTAACACCAGGTTGAAGGTTCATCTAGAGGTCAACTCAGATTCAGAGCCTGTTGTTCAGATATCAGCATTTCATTGTAGGATTTTTCCTCCCATATAGTTCTTACTTCTCTCTTACGTAGCTGCAGCCCAGTATTTTTTACCCTTTCTCATACATGCTATCATAGAGGTGCCACCAAAGCTGTTGATTGGCTCAGCTTTGGCCAGCAACATGTCTCTCTTGGAGTCATGTGGAACTGTATTTCTTAGACATAGGTCAGCTTCTGATCTCTTTCCACAACCACTACCCTTGCAGTTCTACTGCTACCAAAATCTTGCCACATAAACCCAACACAATTTGCTTGAAATCTGTTTCTGGAGATGTCCTCCTGGAAGATGTTTAATTGTTTTTTTTGATGTATCTTTTTTCTAGACCTTTTCTACACCCACACTTTACTGTGCAATGTGTTTCTGATGTTTCCTAATTGCTTTTTTAAAATATCTCCCTCTTTATACATCTGAAACTGACATCATTCAAGATTCTTGCCTCAGTTGGTTAGAGCATAGTGCTAATAATGCCAAGGTTGTGGGGTTCAATCACTGTAAGGGGATTAACTTAAGAGTTGGACTAGATGATATTTGTGGGTCCCTTCCAACTCAGAATATTGTGTAAATATCCGTAATATCTGAATAACTGTTCATGATCACCTTCTCTACTGCTTTCATGATTTTCTACATCTTAGTCATATTTCTTCTTAGCCTGCCCTACTCCAAGCGTTCCAGCTTTGTTAAGCCCTGCTCTCAAGTCAGCTACAGCACTCTCATCATCATTGCATAGCTGTCCTTTTCTGTATCTCTGCTACATCCACCTCAAAGTCCTTAAAATGAAGAAAGTAGAAATAATGTTCTCTCTCTTCATCTTAATATTTTTTCTGTTCATTCTGAGTATCTCATTGGCTTTTCTGGCTGACAATGCACATTGAAATGGTTGTTTCAAAAAACAACTGATTATAACCACAGCATATCTTTCCATAGCTTGTCTTGTTATGTTACGTTATGTTATGTTATGATGCAGTCTTTATAAAGCAAAATATGGTTAAACTCGTCTTTTGTATAGCAACTACATGTAAGTATTGTTGGATTAAAAAAAAAAAAGGCAGAAGATCGTTATGGAAACTCTATTTCTCCTGTCTTCTAATTGATGCATTAACCAAAAAGCTGGAGTTAGAAAGAACGATAAATCAAACTAAAATTATTGCTAGAGTATTACAATGTCAAACAAATGTCTTTAATAGGCATTCCGAGTCTCTATGTTTATGAAAAATGCAGACTGAAATAGTAACAAAGAACTATGTTTAAAAGTACATGGAATTTGTTCCGGGCCTTCTTCTTACATGGATATTTTCAAACCATTAAAAAGTTGCTACAATTGTACATTTAACTTTAGAATAATAAAGGGGGAAGACAGATCAAAGGCAACACAAAGAATATTATTTTTAAAAAGGTATAGAAAAAGTCTTTAGACATTTGGGTCCAAATGTAGTCATCTACAATAACCAGCTGATCTCTATGACAATACAAATTAACATCTACTCCAGAGTTTAATACCATGTACATCTGGAAACAGCAATAAAGACATTTTGTAAACAGGAAAGGCAGTGCTATAAAAGTTATTCATACTTTTCTTTGTCAAAAATCCTATAAATCAAAAATCAGCACGTTTATACAAACTCTTGAAACTTTTTTCCATAGTGGTCATTTTCCAAATGATGGTAATGGCAGTAATTCAGTGGCCATTGATATTTCTTATATTCTAAAGCATATATGTGAAATGTAATGAACTGAAATTCATTGCTTCCTGGCTTTATATTTTTGCAGGTCACACTTAAATCAATTGTGTCTCTTTCAGAAATTGTAATCCTCAAGCAAGTTAGGAGAATACCTGTAAGAGAAAGTGAAATTTGTTCTACTCCTATTATGCTTGCTCATGGTGATATAAATTAAATTAATTTCTGAATATGTCTAATACTTTTTTATATCTAGAAAATAATACCATTAGTCAATATCTGTTTGACTTAATATAATGAAAATAAGTTTTGAGCAAAAAAAATTTTGGAGTCTGCCTTCAATTTCCACAGAAAAATATATTTACAGAATTATTCTAAAGAACTAAAGATTTTTCAAAGGCTTTAGTTTATTTGACTCCAATAAAAGGGAAAATTATTAATCAGTTAAGTTATTGGGGGCTCTGTGGGAAAACAAACAAGCAAAACAATACATTATTGGAATGGTTTAGGGCACAGCATGTCCTGGCTCCTCAAACCAGAAAACAAAATTAACCTTATGGAATAGCACTGATAAATGCTATAACAACACATTTTTCAAACCATCCAACTGAATCAGATGTGTTGACAGCCAGGGACATTTCAGCTGGTTTTCTTACCAACACTTTTCTTCCTCTCCTTTTTTTTTTTTTTTTTAATTTTTTATTATATATTCTATTTGTTTAATTCTACACATAAGACAATATTTAAAGCAGCAGTTTTGTTTTTGTTTTAACTGGTTGGAGATTATAATATTCAACTGAAAATCAAATTTATTTGATTTAAAGTGAAAGACCTCTATCCTTGAAAGATAATTGAACAATTCAATGAAGTTATCACTAAGCAACTTGTTTTATGGTTCTGCACTTTGATTACAAGCAATATTGCTAGTTATCACTGACATAGCAATTATGAAATGTCATCTGCATAAAAGTGCTGCTGCTTAGCTCCTCATCTTTTTTTAAGACAAATATTAACCACACCACCTCATTTTTTCAGCACTTAACTGACTAGGTCTACATTATTTTGATAGCTGTTTCAGAGAAGTCATCAGCACCAAAAGCTCTGAATTACGCTATTTTTCCATCTGAAGGATTCTCTGTGATGAATTAGTAAGTGAAGACAGCTAAACAGAATACTACATACTCTGAAGGACATACATACTACAAACATTTCTGAGGGTGGGTTTCAAGCTTACTGTATGGAAGATTGGTAAAGCTGAAATTTATTGTATCTTCAAAAGTTTTTCAATACATTGGTTAGAACATGGCACTGAATTAAATCATTCTCAGAAGTCGAGAGTACTGAAGAAAGAGGAGAATTTGAAGTAAAACATTCTCCCACAGCAATTAAATGTTAAGCGACTCCAGTGATGAGAGGGACATCAAGCCTCACCAACAACTCTTTATGATCTGTGAAGATTTGGAAAATTCGTCCATCTGTTAAGACTCAGTGTGAGCTGTCATATTTTGCTGATTTGTGATTTACAGCCTTATTTTTCTTTTCACTTGTTGTGGTTTTAAGTAGCCAGAGTTTTTCATTAGTTGGGAGGGCTAGGAGAGAGGCTTCTTTAAGAAGCTGCTAGAGTTTTTCTCTGCTCTAAGATAGCCAAGGTCAGGCAACAACGCCTCTGTGATAACATATTTAAGAAGGAGTAGAGAAAAAAGTCTGCGCAGAACATCATGGCCGCTTAAGAGACAGGAGGGTGAGGAGTTTGATTAACACCAAGGTCAGAGAAAGGAGAAAGAGAAAATGCCTTAAACACTGGAATAGGGCCCTAGCAATCTGTGAGGAATCATAGGGGCGAAGATCCTTCAGCCTGTGAACCCGTGGAAAGACTGGGAGATTTTTCCACGCTGGAACAGAGACATGCCGGAAAAGAGAGGCTGTGATCCTGTGTTTGGAGCAGAGGGGCCTGGTGGAGTCCTGTGGGCCGTGAGAAGAAGAGACGCTGGAGCAGCAGAGCAGCATTTCTTGGGAGGACTGGTGGCCCGTGAGAAGCACTGAAGCACTGAGGCAGCTGAGCAGCCGGCACCTGAAATGACTGCACCTATGGTAAAGTGATTTACGTGACGACAGTACCTGAAAAACTGTTGTTAGTAACAAATCCACTAAGAAGCAGTTTGCAACAGACTGTTTCCGTGGAGAAGACCCCACGAGGAAAGCTGGGGTGGGACTCTCTCACTCTTCTGAACAGCAGCAAAGAAAACCTCTGATTGTAACCCCCCCCCCCACACACACACCTGCCTTCCCGAGCTGTTGGGGGAAGGTGAAGGATCTTAAAAGGGAGGGGTGGGGGGGGGAGAAAGGTGTCTGTAACAACTATCAAACTGCTCACCCTTAAACTCTTAAGCTCTGATTTTAGTAGTAGTTGTAGTTGTAGTAGTAGTAAATTCTTAACATTCTAAGTTAGAGCCTGTTTTGCTTGTGTGAAGTAGTTAATAAACAGTTGCTTGTAATCCTTATCACAAAAGTCGGGTCTTTTTTTTCCCTTCTCTGAGAAATTTTAGATCTATGTGTGGGCTCTCGGCTTTTAGCCAGAGTCAAACCATGACATCACTATAAATAAAATGATGTACTAGAAAAGCAAAACTAGAAAAAGTCCCGTATCCCTCCGCCCCTCATCCTGGCTCATAGCTGCACACACTTTTAAAGACTGTTTTCAGAGAAACTCAGGTCTCCAGAGCCTTAATCACTTTGCAGAGGTTTCACATTAAATGCTTAGTTCCACTCAATATTTCTGTCTGTGCTTCAAAGTCCTTCGTGGGACTGAGAAATTAAGTAACTGATTTTTTTTTTCTTCTGTTTTACAGATGTCAGTCTACCACCTATTCCTCATCAGATTTCTAAGAAAAGAGGACAGTTATCCAACAACAATGGAGAAAAGATTAAGGAATTCACTTTAGATTTCTGTTATTCTTTGGTTAACAAAGAATGATAAAATAATAAAGAAGAAAGTAATGTTTTGGGTACCAGAAGAAGAAAATGCTAGTTTTTCAATAATTATTAATTCCTATTGAGGTCCAACTCATTTCTATCTATCCCTTCAAAAATTCCATTTTTCATCTCATGAATGAACTTTATCTACAATGAAGATAATTTGCTGGGATATAAGGAAAATTAGTCCCATAAGCCTTTAAAGTTGAAATTTGATTTTGTACATGGTCACACTGCAAAATAACAAACTACATTATCTATGTTTTTTATTAATAGAATACTATTATACTTCTCATTGCCCTATCAGTATTAGTCTAATGCATTTTCTGGACTGAATCCTTAAGAATTGCTTATCTTTCAACCTGTTATTCACCAATTAAGTCAAATGTGATGTTTCACCAGATTCCCCAGTTTTTCCTCAAATCAGTTTTTTTCTTTCTCTTTTAGAGTTCTGAAATGATAGAAGGTTTTGACTTCAGATGCTCTTTTACAGAGACTTCATTAAATTTATTTCACTTGGTTTTGTAGGACCAGATGACTTCCTCGTTAGTTAATCAGATTAAATCCAAAAATTAATCCTAATTTAAATAATCCAACAGTAATAGCCTTTCAAGCATTCCTTCAACCAGCCATTTAAAATCTTCAACTTCAACTTACCTTATTTGGGTCAGTCAGCAGGAACCAGAGAACTGACCTCTTTTTGCTTCTAAAAGTGGATGAAAACTTAAGCTACCTGAAGACTCTATGTTTCTATATCTGTCTTTAAATATAAATGAAGAAAGACAGTGGAAAGTTCTCCAAAAAGGTATTACAACAAAATTATATTTCATTCATTATTGAACAAAATCACAAACCTTATTACAAGATTTCAACTAGGAACATGAAGTTTTAAAAATATAACAAAAACTATTTTACCTTCTTATGATAGAAAAAGGTGATTGCTTTAATTTTAAACATATCTCAGAAATTTTCATCAAAACAAAATAATCACACCTTTTAAAATGTAATTTAACTACAATAAGTACCCAATTCAACTGCATCAAAAAACCCCTTATCTACCATTTGACTGTGACTTCAGGTGTTCTTCAATATTTGCAGAATAATCTTCTTCATAACTTTACTAGGCACTGCAGTGAGACTGACAGGCCTGTAGTTCCCAGCGTCCTCCTTCTTGCCCTTCTTGAAAATCAGGACAATGTTCACCAAATTCCAGTCAGCCAGGACCTCTCCAGATTCCTAAAAATTCCAGATGTCCTCAAAAAACTGAGAGGTTTTGCAACGACATCAGCCAGCTCTTTGAGGATTCTGGGATGAATCCCATTAGGCCTCATAGATTTGTAGGGATCCAGCTGGAGCAGCAGATCCAACACAGTTTCAGGGTTGACTGGGAGTTGATCATTCTTGCAGTCACAGTCCTCCATCTCAGGGCACTGAGACCCTCTTGGTCCATCATTCTTGTTGAAGACAAAGGTAAAGAAAGTGTTAAACACCCTGCTTTGTCTCTGCCCCTGATTGTGAGGTGACCATCCTCATCCTGTAAGAGACTGATGATATTTCTTTATTGCCTGTTGCCATTAATATATCTGAGAAAACTCTTTTTATTGTCCCCTACGTTTCTGTCCAGCTTCAATTCCAGCTGAGGTTTTTGGCCACACAAATTTTCTCCCTGCAGTGGCAAGCAGAATCTCTGTATTCTTCCCATGTCACTTGATCTTGTTTACACTGGACATGCATCTTCCCTTTTTACTTCCAAGAGAAAATCGCTTCTCAGACAAGCTGGCATTATGCCTCACCTGCTTGACTTTTGACGTTTGGGAAGTATTTGTTCCTGTGCCCTTAGGAGCAGATAATTTGTTTGAAAAAGTGTCTGGCCCCAATGGACCACAGTTAGTTTTCCAAGCATAGCTTTTTTATAAAATGCAGCTTCATCCTTATATTTGCTCCTTTTAGCATACACATAAGAAAGAGCTCTAGCTTTTCATGAAAGTAACAGGTTTTGTTAGCCTGAAATGATTCATTTCATTCCAGTGAGGTTGCAAAGACTGTCCAGTTCTGCTCGGTTTTGTTCTGGATTTCTTGTTGTTTTAGGGAAGGTTTGTTTCAACGTCATTTATCTAAATAGTCAGGTCAAAGACATAAATGCCATAAATGACAGTATTTGAAGGTACAATGCTTTCGGTGTAATTTTTTTCCTTGCAATTTTTTAGAATTTCACTTGACAAATCATGTAAAATACAATTTAAAATAAGTTATGTAAATGAGTGCATGACGGTGCTGATTTACACTATTTGCACATCTTGAAATCAGTAACATTATGAATAAATCTTTTTAGCTTATGGACTGTTTTTCCCAGTTATTAATTCTATTCCATCAGATTTATACAAATCTCACTTACACTCTCTGCCAAATTTGCAGAATGATGAAAAAAATCAGTACTTTTTTTTCTAAAGGAAAATGCAAACCAAATCCTCTTAGTATGAATATGAAATAGATCTATGTAATCTAAGATTTTTAGGAACCTTTTATTTTGTGTGAAATCAATTTTTTTCATCAATAAGAAAAAATATACATTTATTTATATATTTCCCTCAAAAGCATCAGTGTAGGCATATATGACCTCTGAAATATTAGCCATTGCTTGCAGACAAGGATGAGTGGAGAAAGGATTCAGTAAAGGTGACTTTGGTGAAGATATAATACATTTGTCTGTATCAGCTTCAAAACAGAATTACTATATGATTCACAGAAAGGAAAAGTTCATAATATATATGTGTAAGGAATGAAAGACAGAAGTACCAACTTCTCTGAGGTTGCTAGGAGGATAAATGGAATTTCTGTCATGCATTGTAGAGAGCAAAATGTAGTCTAACCAAGAGATTTGCACAAAGGCCTCTCTGAAGCATAAGACTTGGATGCCCCTATTCAAGCTGCCATGTCCCCATGATTAATCTCAAGAGCAGAGAAGCACTTTGTGAATTGGAAAGGGTGAAAGTTACTGCTTGTATGTCCTGTGGGTTAAGGAAAGAATTCTGATGTGGAACTTAGGTAGGAAATTGCATTTCCTAATTAATATAGAGAAACAGACTTTCCCAATAGGAAATCCAGAGTACTGGTTTATATCCAATTTTGTAGTAGCTCTTCCCTAAATGGAAGTTATATGGAAGTACAAAATAGAATTAATATTAATTTAGAATCCAAAGCAATGAAAATATCTCCACAAATATGTTACCAGCACTTTTATCATGGAATCAGAAGATTTTTGGCTCTCTTACTCCCAGCATGTGATACATATTTATTTATCCTCATTCACTTCCACTAACCATTGTATCAGCCATATATTATTATATTTTACCTTTATTTATTATTTTTAAATATATAGCATTAAATCTTAAGAATACAGTATATACATAATATAGAGACCACCTCAAAGCTGAAGAAAGCTTAACCTCATCTGATTCCCTTTTTGCAAATGGATTACTTTTCAATCAGTAATGAATGAGGGAAGTGAAGTCAGCTGAGCTGAATCAAAAAAGTCTTGAATTTTGCCAAGAGGTCATTTTGGGCAAACGTTACAAATACTGTGAAGTTTAGGAGTATTTATCATCAGGTTCTCTTATTTGCTTGGTGATGTTATATGTAGTGAAAGAGGGTAAGACACATACACATATAACAAAAATAGTTTGCTTTTCCATTTGGAGAAATTGTCCAATAGTTGTCTCTATATTGCTGGATTTTTTGTGCAGTGAAATTCAGGTAATCTGGACATTTAGTTGAGGATTGTCCTCTGAAACCTGGAGTCCTAAAATGTGGTACATCTGTACCTCAATAGTCACATAATAACTGAATTCTAAGTGGATTATAAATTTGGAAATTTAGTAAACCTAAATATATGTTTCTGTTTCTTTGGGTGAAGAATAGAATGTTCAGCTACACTCTGGTGTGCAAATTAGTGAGTTACAGCAGCAGCAATGATGACTGAGGTAAGTACATAAGAGACTCTTTGATCAAGTTGTACAAGAGTGTTCCTGTTCCCAAGACTTGGGACACTCAAATAGAGTCCCCAAGCTCCATCTGGACCTGGAAGCCCTTGGCAGCCAATCGGGTATGAAGGTGGCATTGTCAGGAACAGCAAGGGAGATTTAAAAGTCTCTAAAGGAGCACAGAGGGCGTGGCAAGGCAGCGAGGGCGTGGCACGGCAGTTTGTGCAGCAGTTCTCAAGGCAGGATGAGCAGAAAGGGCTCCTTTCTGGCTATCCGTGAGGAGCCAATATAAGCAGATAGACGCTGGTGCATATTGAGGTTATGTCCTTTCTTCCTGTCACTAGTTCCCTGGAAGAAGAGGCCAACTCCCATCTTGCTAAAATGTCCCTTCAGGTAGTTGTAGAGACCAATAAGGTCTCCCCTGAGCCTCTTCTTCTCCAGGTCAAACAGCCTCAGCTCTCTCAGCTGCTCCTCATATGACTTGTGTTCCAGACCTTTCACCAGTTTTGTTGCCCTTCTCTGGACACACTCCAGCACCTCAATGTCTTTCTTGAAGTGAGGGGCCCAGAACTAGACACAGCACTCTAGGTGCGACCTCACCAGTGGTGAGTACAGGGGGACAATCACTTCCCTCATCCTATTGGCTCATTATTTTTGATACATACCAGGATATCACTGGCTTTCTTGGTCACTCAGGCGCATTGCTGGCTCATGTTCAACTGGCTGTTCACCATCACCCCCAAGTCCTCTTCCTCCGGGATGTTTTCCAATTGCTCTTCCCCCAGCCTGTAGCACTGCATGGCATTGTTGTGATTGAAGTTGTGCTGGTTTAGAAGTAAACTGGCAGGAGAAATTAACCCAATTTGAAGAGGCCACAAGTCAGACCTACAATTTTACTAAAAACATCACAACACATGCAATGACACAAGATAACAAAAAACGCTTTGACCCACAAGGAAAAAGTACAACCCAGCTCCCCTGGGATAGGAACAACATGATGCTTGTGAGCTCCTGCCCCAGCACTGTGTGGTGCCCCTGGGTGCAAAGCAGAAGGAAAGGAAAAACCTGGTAGTTGGGATGATGATCTGTTGAAGAAAATGGTAGCAGTCTCTTCAAGAGTGGTAGCCACAGTTCTGCTGGAGTTCTGTTCCCTCTCTCGGTCTGATGAGGTTGTTCTCCAGTCTCAAACTTCAAGGATTATATATCCACAGGACTTCCCCCAAGGCAGGGAGTTTCACAATGGTTATTTTATCGCTGTGAGTCCTGGGATATTTTTGGATCCTTTGATGATGTGGGCCGTTGTAACTGCCTATTGTGTCAGTGCAGCTGGGCCCATTAGCAGGGAGAACCCCTCCAGCTGGGTGTGGAGGTGTTAATGTCTCCCCAATCTCTTCCCTTATCTGTTGTGGCCTGAGGTGTGAAGTGTGCTCTGGGCAGCTGTTACCAAGTAATTTATCGTTAACAGCCCATCAGGAATGACATAAGGGTTTAGAATATACAGTCTTGGTTATACCCTCATAGTGATAAACCAGTCCCAGCCCCTGTTAACTATGACAGAAGTACAGGACCCAGCACTTGGCCTTGTCAAACCCCATATTGTTGGCCTCAGTGGATCAATCTAGCCTTCCCAGATCCCTCTGCAGAGCCTTCCTACCCTCCAGCAAATCAGCACTCCCACCCA